>CM038708.1:41609894-42039894 GCA_021613375.1 Megaleporinus macrocephalus
ATTATATATATATATATAGTCGAGTCAGAATGTAGACTCCTAACCATTTAATACATTATATATATATATATAGTCGAGTCAGAATGTAGACTCCTAACCATTTAATACATTATATATATATATATATATATATATATATATAGTCGAGTCAGAATGTAGACTCCTAACCATTTAATACATTATATATATATATAGTCGAGACAGAATGTAGACTCCTAACCATTTAATACATTTTATATATATATATATATATATATATATAGTCGAGTCAGAATGTAGACTCCTAACCATTTAATACATTATATATATATATAGTCGAGTCAAAATGTAGACTCCTAAACATTTAATACATTATATATATATATAGTCGAGTCAGAATGTAGACTCCTAACCATTTAATACATTATATATATATATATAGTCGAGTCAGAATGTAGACTTCTAACCATTTAATACATTATATATATATAGTCGAGTCAGAATGTAGACTCCTAACCATTTAATACATTATATATATATATATAGTCGAGTCAGAATGTAGACTCCTAAACATTTAATACATTATATATGTATATATATAGTCGAGTCAGAATGTAGACTACTAACCATTTAATACATTATATATATATATATATATAGTCGAGTCAGAATGTAGACTCCTAACCATTTAATACATTATATATATATATATATATATATATAGTCGAGTCAGAATGTAGACTCCTAACCATTTAATACATTATATATATATATAGTCGAGTCAGAATGTAGACTCCTAACCATTTAATACATTATATATATATATAGTCGAGTCAGAATGTAGACTCCTAACCATTTAATACATTATATATATATATAGTCGAGTCAGAATGTAGACTCCTAACCATTTAATACATTATATATATATATAGTCGAGTCAGAATGTAGACTCCTAACCATTTAATACATTATATATATATATATATATATATATATATAGTCGAGTCAGAATGTAGACTCCTAACCATTTAATACATTGATGCATGTATAGTATGCTACACCACTGGGTTGGCAGTCCAAGTTAAATAAACTTTAGATGGGGTGTCCTGGATTTACAAGCACAACAAGCACAACGTCGACACTAAGAGCTGGAGAAAGATGGAGAATATTTTTTTCTTAGAGAGACACTGTGTGTCTCTTATACTGAGAGACTGTTGCAGTAGTGAAGGAGTTAAATATGAAGTTAAATATTTGAAAAAAGTTTAAGGACTTTTTGCCTAACAACGCCCTGTGTGTACCCCTTCGCCATGAATGGATTCAAATAAATAGAATAGAATACGTTTCTAGAGGTGGACGTCTGGTTACCATTACTACCACTGTGAACAGTTCTGACTCTCTAAGTTTATCCAGACTAGAGCTTCTCACAGCAAACCACACCAAATGACTCAGTTTGCTGTTGTATCATGTAGAGTTTCTGATAAGTGGGTGGAGTTTCCCTTTGAATGCTGACCTTGAGACTGAAATATCAGCCTGAAAGGAAGCTGGTCAAACGAGAAGCTTCACTGCAGTGAGTTAAAGAGCAGCTTGTGATGCTGAAAGAGGTACGCGTGCAGTAAATCTGCAAACAGCCAGCGTCCAGGGAGTGGAGGGGGTGTGGGGGGGAGGGTGGTCAGTGTTAGTCCTCCTGCCCAGAGCGGCTGAACTGTCAGGACTAATGTGTGTTGAGATGAGCTTAAAGTCAGCAGACCCGAGCTCTGGGCAGCAGCGTGTCCACGCCAGCCGGCCGCCAGTTTTATGAGTCTGGCCGCTGTGAGCTGAAAGCGAGTAGGGGGGCCGCGGGGGTCAGTCCATAGAAATATTCAGAGATGTGTCTGAGGTCAGTATAAGTGGTACGGCTGCTGGGAGCTCACTCACAGTGGCAGGATGAAGACTCTCCAGCAGGGGGCGCTGCTCGCACCGTGGTGTTACTTGTGCTGTCTGTCCTCTGTTATTCCATACGGGCTGGTTGGCAGTGTGTGTGTTTAAAACCAGAGCTCAGTATAAACCTGAATTATACCTCCTCTCTCTCTCTCTCTCTCTCTCTCTCTCTCTCTCTCTCTCTCTTTCTCTCTGTCCTCTCTGTCTCTCTCTCTCTCTCTCTCTGTCCTCTCTTTCTCTCTCTCTCTGTCTCTCTCTCTCTCTCTCTCTCTCTCTCTCTCTCTTTCTCTCTGTTCTCTCTCTCTCTCTCTCTCTCTCTCTCTCTCTCTCTTTCTCTCTGTTCTCTCTCTCCTCTCTCTCTTTCTCTCTGTTCTCTCTCTCTCTCTCTCTCTCTCTCTCTTTCTCTCTGTTCTCTCTCTCTCTCTCTCTCTCTCTCTTTCTCTCTGTTCTCTCTGTCTCTCTCTCTCTGTCCTCCTCTTTCTCTCTCTCTCTGTCCTCCTCTTTCTCTCTCTCTCTCTCTTTCTCTCTGTTCTCTCTGTCTCTCTCTCTCTCTCTGTCCTCCTCTTTCTCTCTCTCTCTTTCTCTCTGTTCTCTCTGTCTCTCTCTCTCTCTCTGTCCTCCTCTTTCTCTCTCTCTCTCTCTTTCTCTCTGTCCTCTCTGTCTCTCTCTCTCTCTCTGTCCTCCTCTTTCTCTCTCTCTCTCTCTCTGTCTCTCTCTCTTTCTCTCTGTCCTCCTCTTTCTCTCTCTCTCTCTCTTTCTCTCTGTTCTCTCTGTCTCTCTCTCTGTCCTCCTCTTTCTCTCTCTCTCTCTCTCTCTCTCTCTCTCTCTCTCTCTCTCTCTTTCTCTCTGTCCTCTCTTTTTCTCTGTCCTTCTCTCTCTCTGTCTCTCTTTCACTC
Organism: Megaleporinus macrocephalus; assembly: GCA_021613375.1. Classification (NCBI taxonomy): domain Eukaryota; kingdom Metazoa; phylum Chordata; class Actinopteri; order Characiformes; family Anostomidae; genus Megaleporinus; species Megaleporinus macrocephalus. The sequence continues at coordinate 41,612,687 of CM038708.1, forward strand.
TGTCCTTCTCTCTCACTCTCTTTCTCTTTGTCCTTCTCTCTCTCTCTCTTTCTCTCTCTCTTTCTCTCTGTCCTCTCTGTCTCTCTCTCTTTCTGTCCTCCTCTTTCTCTCTCTCTCTGTCTCTCTCTCTGTCTCTCTTTCTCTCTGTCCTCTTTCTCTCTGTCCTTCTCTCTCTCTGTCTCTCTTTCACTCTGTCCTTCTCTCTCTCTGTCTCTTTCTCTTTGTCCTTCTCTCTCTCTTTCTCTCTCTCTCTCTCTCTCTTTTTCTCTGTCCTTCTCTCTCTCTCTCGCTCTCTCTCTCTTCTCTCTAAGTCTCTCCACCATCCCCTTCTTTCTTTCTCTGTACCTTCTCTTCCTTTTATGCCCCCTCCTCTCTCTCTCTCTCTCTCTCTCTCTCTCTCTCATTCTCTCTGTCTCTTTCTATCATCTTTCATTTTCTTTCCCCCTTCACTCCAGCATTCTTCTCTATCTTTTTCTTTTTTTCTCACTTGTTCTTTTTCTTTCTGCCCCTCTGCCTTCACCCCTTTTCTTTATCTCTCTCTTTTTCTCTCTCTCTCTCTGTCTTTTTTTATTATTTCTTTTTGATTCTGCTTCCCCTCTGTTCTTGTGCCCGAGCCCCCTCACCTCCCTTTATCTCTCTCTCTCTCTCTCTCTCTCTCTCTCTCTCTCTCTCTCTCTCTCTCTCTCTCTCTCTCCCTTACACACACACACACACACTTAACCTCTGTTCTCATGCCTGAGCCCCCTTCATCCCCCTTTATCTGTCTCTCACGCTCTCTCTTTCTCTGTCTTCCCATTCATTCATTCTATTCCTCTCTCATTCTTTCTCACTTTTTATTTTTCTTTCTGCCCCCTCTCTCTGTCTCTTCCCATCTCCTTGTCTTTCTCTCTCTCTGTCTCTTCCCATCTCCTTGTCTTTCTCTCTCTCTGTCTCTTCCCATCTCCTGGTCTTTATCTCTCTCTGTCTCTTCCCATCTCCTGGTCTTTCTCTCTCTCTGTCTCTTCCCATCTCCTTGTCTTTCTCTCTCTCTGTCTCTTACCATCTCCTGGTCTTTCTCTCTCTTTGTCTTATCCCATCTCCTGGTCTTTATCTCTCTCTGTCTCTTCCCATCTCCTGGTCTTTCTCTCTCTCTGTCTTTTCCCATCTCCTTGTCTTTCTCTCTCTCTGTCTCTTCCCATCTCCTGGTCTTTCTCTCTCTCTGTCTTTTCCCATCTCCTTGTCTTTCTCTCTCTCTCTGTCTCTTCCCATCTCCTTGTCAAGAGACAGAGAGAGAGATAAAATAAAATGATATTAATTAATTAAAAATTAAGTGTTAAATGTATACATGTGCATGTATAAAACAAATACATCAAAGAAAATATACATAAAATGATATTAATTAATTAAAAATTAAGTGTTAAATGTATACATGTGCATGTATAAAACAAATACATCAAATAAAATATACATAAAATGATATTAATTAATTAAAAATTAAGTGTTAAATGTATACATGTGCATGAATAAAACAAATACATCAAAGAAAATATACATAAAATGATATTTATTAATTAAAAATTAAGTGTTAAATGTATACATGTGCATGAATAAAACAAATACATCAAAGAAAATATACATAAAATGATATTAATTAATTAAAAATGAAGTGTTAAATGTATACATGTGCATGAATAAAACAAATACATCAAAGAAAATATACATAAAATGATATTTATTAATTAAAAATTAAGTGTTAAATGTATACATGTGCATGAATAAAACAAATACATCAAAGAAAATATACATAAAATGATATTTATTAATTAAAAATTAAGTGTTTAATGTATACATGTGCATGTATAAAAGACAAATACATCAAATAAAATATGCATGTAGAAGTGTTAATAATAATAAATAAATAATGATTAAATATACATACAATATCAAACAAACAAAAGAAGAGGAAACAACTTACATACAGATAATATGTAAATATATAATATATATATAATATATATATATATAGTGTGTGTCTCTTTTTCTCTATCTGTCTCTAACTCTCGCTGTCTTTCTCTCTGTCTCTCTCTGTCTGTCTTTCTCTTTCTTTCTCTGTCTCTCGCTGTCTCTCTCTGTCTCTCTCTGTCTCCGTCTCTAGCTGTCTCTCTCTGTCTCCATCTCTCGCTGTCTCTCTCTGTCTCTCTCTCTCTGTCTCCGTCTCTCGCTGTCTCTGTCTCTCGCTGTCTCTCTCTCTTTCTCTCTCTCTCTGTCTTAGTCTCTTGCTGTCTCTCTCTCTGTCTCTCTCTCTCTCTCTCTCTCTCTGTCTTAGTCTCTTGCTGTCTCTCTCTCTGTCTCTCTCTCTCTCTCTGTCTCCGTCTCTCGCTGTCTCTCTCTCTGTCGCTGTCTCTCGCTCTCTCTCTCTCTCTGTCTCCGTCTCTCGCTATCTCTCTCTCTCTCTCTTTCTCTCTCTGTCTCAGTCTCTTGCTGTCTCTCTCTCTGTCGCTCTCTCTCTCTCTCTCTCTCTCTGTCTCCATCTCTCGCTGTCTCTCTGTCTCTCTTTCTCTCTCTCTCTCTCTCCGTCTCTCTCTCTCTCTCTGTCTCAGTCTCTTGCTGTCTGTCGCTCTGTCTCTCTGTCTCCGTCTGTCGCTGTCTCTCTCTGTTGCTGTCTCTCGCTCTCTCTCTCTATCTGTCTCCGTCTCTCGCTGTCTCTCTCTCTGTCGCTGTCTCTCTCTCTCTTTCTCTCTCTCTGTCTCTGCAGTCTGTTACATAACTTTCATGTTTCTCTGTTACATTGCGCAGGACAGCAAGGAGCCCCCCGCCTGCACCCCCTCCGGGGCCACCCTGGGCTCAGAACTCCGCCGGTGCTGCCGCCGCCACTCGGGCACGCTCTTGCTGCCGCCGTTGTCATGGCGACAAGGGGAGAGGAGTCGCACTCCCGAGGAAGACTACATGAGCCGGCCGACCTCCCTGGCCTTCACCACGGCCCCGCGCATAGACATCACCCCGGTGGCTCCGGACAGGTGAGTCACAGCTTATCAGGCTTCGTCTCACAGCTTAGCGTAGACCTCCACTGCAGTGACGCAGGCAGAGATACAGTGAGTGGGGACACAGTGTCGCAACATCAGGCTGCTCACAGCAGCAGACCCACCATGGAGCTTCTGCTGTCCAGTGCTCTGTGGTAAGCTTCCCGCTGACACCTCCCAGGATCTGGTTTGCTTTCTTAATCACAAACGCTTCTTCATCTGCTTTCACAAACTCACCAGTCCTAGCTTCTCCCACTCTTTTAAATATTTCTTACTTACCACGCCCGCCTACTACATTGAGGCTGTAGATGACCATCACAATGTTTATGGCTCAGGAGATCCTGTGTTTAATGGCAGGAACCTTCCAGGGAAATCTGCCCCAGGCCCAGGAGATGATGACCTGGCCATGCAGGTCAGGACCAGTGGGACCTGTAGTCAGCTGGACTTAAACAGGGTGTGTTTGCTGGTTGAGTTAGACTTTGTCAGACCTTCTCAGATCATGCCTGTATTGTGGTATCTTCAGGAATAAAGCATGTACTCTACTCTCCCTCTCTTTATTTTGATGACAAGAAAATTATTCAGTGATGCATACAGTATATATTGTATTTTGTCGCTGTCCAATGAAAAACGTGTATCTCAGTTTTTGTCGATTTTGAGTTTTCTGCATCATTCGAATAAGCCAAGGGTCGTTTACATTGTGTAAAAAGTTCATGATGAATGGACCAATAGAAATGCTCCGAAATAGCTTGGGAACGATTCTGGTTCCATTGACTTGCATTGAAAGTAAAGCATGTTTTTGGTCTCTCCTGTAAAGTTGCAATTTGCTTGTTTTTCATTGGACAGCGACGATTTGTACTTGTTTTGCTATCCCGTGTGGACCCGCAGAGGATGGGTTCCTCTCGAGGCTTCTTCCTCTTAATGTTGAGGGAGTTTTTCTTGCCACTGGCTTACTCACCGGGGGCCTGGATTTCCTGTAGAAGCTGTTTTGTAAAAGGCTCATATAAATAAACACTGATATACTAACTCACAGTGCAGCGGCCATCATAGAGATGCACCAAAGTTTTGGCCACTGAAAAGAAAGAAGGGGCCAAAAATCAAAACTCAACTCAGGCATGCAGTTTTAAGGCCAGTTAGTTTGGAACCATCTGAATTTCATGATTGGACCAGAGTTTAGATTCATCTGTCATCATTGGTCGAGCAGTGTAAAGGGAAGTGGCGTCTCATCAGCTGCCCAATGAGCTCTAATTGAGCCGCCAGGTGATCAGATGGTTCGTCTCACAGTTTAAACAGTCCCGTAAACCGACTTCTCAAAGTCACAAGCATCCTATGTGTGGCTTCTACATGAAAAACATGGCCGAATCCAAACTTGCTCTTTATTAGATATGTGGTGTTTCAAGTTCGGCTAGGTGCTCTATGTAGGAAGCAGGGAGTCGATAGAGGTTCAGCCAATGTTTTTGCTCAGGGACTCACAGAGTCACCAAAGAACAAGACTTCTACAATCACACAGTGTATTAACACCTGAAGGGAACCCCGGCTGTTAACACTTGTAAGCCTTAATATGATGTAATGACTTGCAATTATTAAAATACGTTGTAAAAAATCACAAAAGTATCAGATTTATTTATAAATTGACTCTTTTATTCTAAATATTTAACATATGAACGGAGGCTGTTGGTTTTAAGTTTAGACTAAAACACAATGCAGTTCCACAGTTTCTCCACACAGGAAGTCCAAAAGCTCCAGATTATGGAGAACCACGAGAAGAACCGTGAACGTGAACATGTGCTGGACTCTCTCCTGAGAACGTTTAGCGTTAGCGTCAGCTGCTTCTCCTCGTTTGTGGATCCTGAAGGTGAAAGTACAGTCTTAGTAGTGAACATACTACTTCACTAATAAAGGAGTGTGAAGCTCCGAGACACTCCCGTTCAGTGTATCTAGCTGTTTACTGAGCGTGAATGTTTCCTGCTAGAAAGCGGAGCTCCTTTAACAGACACTCTCCTTCTCCGTCAACACCAACACACAGCTTCACAACAACTCCAGCACTGTGTCACTCTCTCCTCCACCCTCTCTGTTCACCATTTACACTAACGTGGTGTGTGATGTCGCCGCTGATGTCAGAAATGTTGTGTTGTAGCTCAAACTGTAAAGACTGAACAGTAGCATGTTTAGCTAGCTAGCTGTGCTCAAGCGCGACGGCCGGTTACTGCAACCATTTGACGTCACTATCAGTGCATGTCAGTAGTTACAACAATGGTGACCTACGTGCAGTGGGATTTTACAGAAAATCAAATAAATCTGATGTTTTTTGTGATTTTTGTCAACGTGTCCTAATAATTTAGAGTCATTTCACCATATTAAGGCTTACAAGTGTTACCAGCCGGAGTTCCCTTTAACAGATCACCATTATTACACATCCACCTTCTCACAGGGATTTGAGATCAATGCAGATCAATAGATATTACATAATAGTATTAAATTAGAAAAGGTCGACAGCTTAAGCAGTGCGAGGAACGAGGGATGAATAAACGACAAGTAGAGGAGTGCAGGTCAGTGTGTTTGGGGATCTGCCCTGAGTGAGTACGTACAGTTTTGTGGTTGTTGAGGTTGGACCAAACCGTAATGTTTGGGTTTGGAGGAAAATGAATGGGACCCTATGGAAGGAATGAGGGATGAACAAACAACACATAGAGGAGTGCGGGTCAGTCTGACTCATTAGAGTTTGGGGGTGTGCCCTAAGTGAGTACATGCAGTTCAGTGGCTGTACGTTGAACAACACCATAATGTTTGGCTGCTCTTGAAAATGAATGGGATCCTATGGGGGGAATAAAAAAAGAGGGACAAGAAAAACGACAAACAGCCAAATAAATGTATATAAAGCAGAAAGCAGTAAGTTTAGACATTATGGAACTTACGTAAGAGTTACGATCAGAGTTTTTGGGGCCAATTCCGATACCGATCCAGGGCGGGGCTATATGCCATGACAGACTGCATGCAATTATTAGCACAAGCAAGTCATGAACCATGGTTGAAACATGGTTATCTAGAACTATACACTCAATCACTCTGGCTGTGGTTCTTTAGCTCTCTGGCTGTTGCTACTGCTATACTGTTCATACCGGTCAGATCTGGTCTGCACGGTTCTCTGGGTTATTTGTTTTGTGTTACAGTAGCGGTGCGTGCTAGCTCTGCTGTTTACTGATAAGTGCTGTATCAGATTAGTAGTGTTAAATGTTTTGGTTCCCCCACGAGACACGTTGATGTTACAGAACGCTCTGGATGAGTCTGAGTCACATAGGGTAACACTGCTTTAGTCAGTGTGTAGAAAACGAAAGGTTATGTATTTCCACCTTGTGGTTCAGATAGGAAGTGCACAGCGGGCTCCTCTTCCTGGATGAAACGCTAGCTGGAAACAGAAATTAGGCTCATTTGGTTGGACTGTATAATGAACTGTATACTTACTGAGAATGCTGGGTTCACGTAAACACAACCAACTGCATCAGTGTTTTAAGTATATGTTTGTTGACCATTTCTATCTTACCTTTGGTAAGTAAATACACAGAAGTAGACACTTTGATATTGTTACTATTCTATAGTGATGAGCTTTCTCAGTGCCAGATTTGCAGATTGCAGTTTGACTTGATAGCTGAATTGATAGTTTTGCCCTCTATAGTCATAATTGCAGTAAGAGTAAAACGGTCCTATAGAAATTACAATAAGTGGTGATCATCAGGGTCCAAGCACAACATGTGTTATGGAGCATGTATATGCCTATTAACATAGTTAGTTGTTAAGTAGGGGTATCTGTCAGGTGTATATTAAATTTTATGCATGTTGTCCTTTCTGACCTTGGTGTGGTGGGCAATAGATTTATTACCAAAAAGTCAGGATGCCTGGCATCTCAACCAGAGAAAAACCTTCTGGTCAGCAGTGGTCCTGTGGTCAGAAATTGACCAATGATTCATTGGGTACTGATGAATGGTGTAGCAACAGATGGACTACAGCAGGGCTGCCCAATACTGGCCTTGGAGATCTGCCACACTGCACAGTTTAGTTGGGACCCTAATCAAATATACCTGATCCTGGTAACAAAGGCCCTCAGGGGCATCTGAATACTAGATGTGTAGACGAGCTAGATGCGTTGGATCTGAAGGACCAGGACCAGGATTGAGCACTCCTACAGCGCTCAGCCTATAGTCTGTAACAGTGAAGGAATGTATAAGGTAAGTGTTTCTTTTAAAGTGGCCAGTGAGTGAAAGTACATGTTAATTGTTTCTAATGTAGTGGCCAGTTAGTGGAAGTACAAGTTTGCTGTTTCTAATAAAGTGGCCCATTAATGGTATTACATAGAGGCGGTTTCTATTAAAGTGAAGTACAAGGTGGGTGTTTCTAATAAAGTGGCCAGTCAGTGGAAGTACAAGGTAGGTGTTTCTAATAAAGTGGCCAGTCAGTGGAAGTACAAGGTGGGTGTTTCTAATAAAATGGCCAGTCTGTGGAAGTACAAGGTGGTTGTTTCTAATAAAGTGGCCAGTCAGTGGAAGTACAAGGTGGATGTTTCTAATAAAGTGGCCAGTCAGTGGAAGTACAAGGTAGGTGTTTCTAATAAAGTGGCCAGTCAGTGGAAGTACAAGGTGGGTGTTTCTAATAAAATGGCCAGTCTGTGGAAGTACAAGGTGGTTGTTTCTAATAAAGTGGCCAGTCAGTGGAAGTACAAGGTGGATGTTTCTAATAAAGTGGCCAGTCAGTTGAAGTACAAGGTAGGTGTTTCTAATAAAGTGGCCAGTCAGTGGAAATACAAGGTGGATGTTTCTAATAAAGTGGCCAGTCAGTTGAAGTACAAGGTAGGTGTTTCTAATAAAGTGGCCAGTCAGTGGAAGTACAAGGTGGATGTTTCTAATAAAGTGGCCAGTCAGTGGAAGTACAAGGTGGTTGTTTCTAATAAAGTGGCCAGTCAGTGGAAGTACAAGGTGGATGTTTCTAATAAAGTGGCCAGTCAGTTGAAGTACAAGGTAGGTGTTTCTAATAAAGTGGCCAGTGAGTGGAAGTACAAGGTTGGTGTTTCTAATAAAGTGGCCAGTCAGTGGAAACACAACGTGAGTGTAAGTACAAGGTGGGTGTTTCTAATAAAGTGGCCAGTGAGTGGATGTATAAGGTGGGTGTTTTTAATAAAGTGGCCAGTGAGTGGAAGTACAAGGTGGGTGTTTCTAATAAAGTGGCCAGTCAGTTGAAGTACAAGGTAGGTGTTTCTAATAAAGTGGCCAGTCAGTGGAAGTACAAGGTGGATGTTTCTAATAAAGTGGCCAGTCAGTGGAAGTACAAGGTGGTTGTTTCTAATAAAGTGGCCAGTCAGTTGAAGTACAAGGTGGGTGTTTCTAATAAAGTGGCCAGTCAGTGGAAATACAACGTGGGTGTTTTTAATAAAGTGGCCAGTCAGTGGAAGTACAAGGTGGATGTTTCTAATAAAGTGGCCAGTTAGTGGAAGTACAAGGTGGGTGTTTCTAATAAAGTGGCCAGTCAGTGGAAGTACAAGGTTGGTGTTTCTAATAAAGTGGCCAGTTAGTGGAAATACAAGGTAGGTGTTTCTAATAAAGTGGCCAGTCAGTGAAAGTACAAGGTTGGTGTTTCTAATAAAGTGGCCAGTCAGTGAAAGTACAAGGTTGGTGTTTCTAATAAAGTGGCCAGTGAGAGGTACAAAGCAGGGCTTTCTATAATAATTGCTATAGTATTGTAGGGAATTGAATCAGCCACAAGGTGGTGATATTCTCAGCGCAGCCTCTTTTCAGGTGCAGTCCGTTCAGATCGCCCTCTTTTCTATTTTGGCACATTTTTAATCTCCCGAATTGAGAGTGAACCACGTGAGCCCACCCTCACCCAGCGCGGCACATCAGTACGACCCAGTTCTACGTGAAACGGGGTCGTTTTTCTCCGCACCTGTTCCTCTGCGTCAGAGCTGCGCCTCGCTTACGTGTGGACTCCGAAAGCGCCCGGGCTCGAGTGTCATCTCCGTGGCAGTTGAGGATACTGAACTTTCTGCAAAAGCATGTGTCACAAGGGCGAAGACTTGGCAAGCCAAAAGTAGGAGGAGGAGGAGAGAGAGGGAGCGGAGCGGAGGAGTGAGAAAGGAGGGAAGAGGGCAAGATAGAGGGCAAAGGCTAGGAAACAGAAAGCTCAGACCGTTCTGACAGAAGCAGAGGAGCGTCCGGACCACCACCACTGCTGCCACTGTTGCTGGGACAAGAAGCTCAAGCTCATGGAGCCCAGTTCAGGAGAAATGGACGTGGGCCAGGAGTCGGAACCGAGCTCCCGGAGGCAAAGGGTCCATCTCAGGTTGGATACGGACGCTCAGTCCAGCATGATGGAGCAGGAGGGGGCCTCGTTCCGGAAGCTACTGGTCAAAAAGACGGTCCGGCAAAGACGGAGGTTCACCGTGGCCGTGTCTCACACATGGTAAGAGTGGAGGAGCACTGGAAATATGAAAACACTGACCTCTGGTTTTAGTGGGACGGAGAGATAACACTGCTGCCCGTACCTTCAGTAAGATACAGAAAACCTGGAGAGATGCTTTCAGTTAATCTGCTTCTAAACTGTGGAGCTCAGTTCCAGTTTTCATTAGTCAGAATCAGACACGTCTCTCTTTAACTCTGGGTTTAAGTAAAACATCGTAGTATGTATAAAATTAAACTTTGTCTTTGGTTAATTAAGTTTGTTGTTACTGATAAAAACTGTCTGTAAAGCACTTTGAGCTGCCACTGGTATAAAAAGTGCTCTATAAATAATAATAATTAATATTTTTATTAACATTAATAATATTATTATTGGAGACAAAAGCACTTGTTCCTCTAGTTCAGAGGTATTTAATTAGAAGTCAGTAAAGTCCAAGGTCTGGACCATCATCATTTATAACTTATATCCATATCCTGTTTACTGAAGTAGCCTAGTATCAGCATCTTATACCATCAGCTACTGAACACATCACACATACTGTTCAGTATATTTTAGTATATTTACTGTTTAAATGCTGAACTATTTGAATTATTAATAAAAGTTCTTAAAATAATTTTAACGCTTAAAAAAATTAAATCGTTCTCAGTAGTTTATCGGTTTGGGTCCACATTGGACAACGCCTGGGTCCGAACCCGGACCGCGGCCCGCCTATTAGTGACCTCTGCTCTAGTTCATCACGAACTCGGGTTCATCATCGTTTGCTGCAGGTATTTCCATAAGCAGCTCACGCTGGGTTACAGGGACCTGAGCAGAGAGCAGGAGACCCTCAAGAAGTTTCTCCAGACGTTGATACCCTTTATCGCCCCTGCTGTTTGTTCAGTTTCTTTAATCGCTCCAACACCAACAATCACCAAAAACGTAGCTTCTTAGAAACAGCGTTTGCATTTTCATGCTTTTTATTATATGTACAAGCTTTGAGGTTCCCTCTGGTGGCTTTGTAAGCTCCGCCCACTCACACCCACTTCCATCCTGGACTGCTTCTTGAAAGAGGTTTAGTACAAGCCAGCCAATCAGAACAGCGCTTATTTGCATACTAATTGCAGTCATTAAAAAAAGCCTGGGACAAATGCTCATATAGAAAATGTGATAGTGGGCGTGTCTGAAATCGCAGCCTAGTTACTGTTTAGTGTTCTACTCAGGGTGACGGCCATTTAGTAGTGTTGTCGGAATTCTCAGTGGACAGTTAGATTCACTATATAGTTCACTACAGTGCACCGTTAAACTAGTGGACAACCGATGTTCACTACTCACAGGTTGATGCCCCACAATTCAGAGTGTCACTGTAGATGCTGTAGCCTCCACGTCCTCTGTGACAGCAGGTTGTAGGTGAAGACAGCAGCAGCGGGCAGAGGGAGGAGCAGCCAGAGACGCAGGCTGTGGACAGAGAACCCGAGGGACAGAGTGAGCGGAAGAGTGTAGTACGTAAGCAGGGAGTAACCTTAGGATAACAGAGGGACTTTGAGGTGATGGAGGTATCGTTAGCTCTGTTACATGAGAATGATGAGTAACGCTGATTGATTAGTATCAGTACTTATTGGTATTTACATACTTTCCAAATTCTGGCAGCCACGTTCGACACCTTCTTCTGATTAAATAGTAAACGGTCAAGCCTGAGAAGTACTGAATGAGCAGCAAGTGTTCACTTTTGGCTACATCATAGCGTTTTAGATATTTAGGCTAAAGGTGTGTTGAAAGGCTGCGTAGTAGTTTGAATTTGTAGCCTCTATGCTGCGGTTCAACATGTTTTTAAAACACTCAAACAAGTGAAATAACAGATCTTAAAACTGATAAAAGATAAATAAAAGCTTTGCAGTTTAGGTTTTACTAAAAGAAGTGTATAAAAGTATTATTAGCAAAAGCTATGCTCACATTAAGTTAGTGTTAAATGCTGATGTGTTGAACGAGTTCACAAAGCAGCCCTGTCTGTTTTTAGTCTGATCTAAATGCATGTTATAGCTTTTTAAAGTAGGGAGCAGCTTTTAATCTGAAGAATAAGAATTGAGCTGCAATATCAGAGAAATTCAGTAAATGCATATGAGTAGAGAAAAGTGCTGGAACTACAGTATGTGTAAATTTACTTCTTTACTTTCCACAATGGTTATTTGATAAAACCATCTAAAGTAATGATTGACTGTAAATTTCTAATAAGGCAAAACATTGTTTTTTAATATGATGCTGTTATTATTTGATAATTATTATATGATAATAGTAAAATACATTCCTTCGTGGAACACATACATAAATTACTGGTCGGCTGTGCTCTGCCAATTATGACGGTCCGGTCTAAGCCAAAAATGCCTGGGCCGATTTTCTGTCCCAGTCCCATCATCATTTATAACGTGTGTTCTGATTCAGTGGTGTATCCTGTTTACTGAAGTAGTCTAGTATCAGCATATCTTATACCATCAGCTACTGAAACACCAACACATCACACATACCGTTCAGTATAATTTAGTATATTTACTGTCTAAATGCTGAACTGAATGAATTATTTATAAAACTTCTTAAAATAATTTTAACGCTTAAGAAATTAAATCGTTCTCAGTAGTTTATCGGTTTGGGTCCGCATTGGACAACATCTGGGTCTGAACTCGGACCGCGGCCCGCCTATTACTGACCTCTGCTCTAGTTCATCACGAACTCTGGTTCATCATCGTTTGCATCGTTTCCATAAGCAGCTCATGCTGGGTTATGACGGTCCAGTCTAAGCCAAAAATGCCTGGGCCGATTTTCTGTCCCAGTCCAGCCCTGACACACACTATTGAACATACACACTAGGGGGCAGTGAAACCCCCACATATACACACACTAGGGGGCAGTGAAACACATACACACACTATTGAACATACACACTAGGGGGCAGTGAAACCCCCACATATACACACACTAGGGGGCAGTGAAACACATACATACACTAGTGAACATACACACTAGGGGGCAGTGAAACCCCCACATATACACACACTAGGGGGCAGTGAAACACATACATACACTAGTGAACATACACACTAGGGGGCAGTGAAACCCCCACATATACACACACTAGGGGGCAGTGAAACACATACATACACTAGTGAACATACACACTAGGGGGCAGTGAAACCCCCACATACACACACTAGGGGGCAGTGAAACATACATATACACACACTAGTGAACATACGCACTAGGGGGCTGTGAAACACCCACATATACACACACTAGGGGGCAGTGAAACATACATATACACACACTAGTGAACATACGCACTAGGGGGCAGTGAAACACCCACATACACACCAGGGGGCAGTGAAACACCCACATATACACACACTAGGGGGCAGTGAAACACATACATACACTAGTGAACATACACACTAGGGGGCGGTGAACCCTCCACATACACACACTAGGGGGCAGTGAAACATACATATACACACACTAGTGAACATACACACTAGGGGGCAGTGAAACACCCACATACACACTAGGGGGCAGTGAAACCCCCACATATACACACACTAGGGGGCAGTGAAACACATACATACACTAGTGAACATACACACTAGGGGGCAGTGAAACCCCCACATACACACACTAGGGGGCAGTGAAACATACATATACACACACTAGTGAACATACGCACTAGGGGGCTGTGAAACACCCACATATACACACACTAGGGGGCAGTGAAACATACATATACACACACTAGTGAACATAAGCACTAGGGGGCAGTGAAACACCCACATACACACCAGGGGGCAGTGAAACACCCACATATACACACACTAGGGGGCAGTGAAACACATACATACACTAGTGAACATACACACTAGGGGGCAGTGAACCCTCCACATACACACACTAGGGGGCAGTGAAACATACATATACACACACTAGTGAACATACACACTAGGGGGCAGTGAAACACCCACATACACACCAGGGGGCAGTGAAACACCCACATATACACACACTAGGGGGCAGTGAAACACATACATATACACACACTAGTGAACATACGCACTAGGGGGCAGTGAAACACCCACATACACACCAGGGGGCAGTGAAACACCCACATATACACACACTAGGGGGCAGTGAAACACATACATATACACACACTAGTGAACATACACACCAGGGGGCAGTGAAACACCCACATATACACACACTAGGGGGCAGTGAAACACATACATACACTAGTGAACATACACACTAGGGGGCAGTGAACCCTCCACATACACACACTAGGGGGCAGTGAAACATACATATACACACACTAGTGAACATACGCACTAGGGGGCAGTGAAACACCTACATACACACCAGGGGGCAGTGAAACACCCACATACACACTAGGGGGCAGTGAAACACCCACATATACACACACTAGGGGGCAGTCAAACACATACATATACACAAACTAGTGAACATAAGCACTAGGGGGCAGTGAAACACATACATATACACAAGCTAGTGAACATAAGCACTAGGGGGCAGTGAAACACCCACATACACACACAAGGGCACTTTAGTAGTGTCCTGTTGGTCCAGGGGATTGAACCGGCAACCTTCTAGTCACAAGATCGGATCCCAAACCTCCAGCCCACGACTGCCCCACATTTACAGACTAAACATGTGGTTACCAATATTCACCATGCCGACGCTGTCCAATGAAAAACATTTATCTCCAAAATGGAGACCATAAACCTTCTTCACTCGCAATGTAAGTCAATGGAACCAGGATGTTTTCCAAGCTATTTTGGGGCTCTTCTATTGGTCCATTCATCAGAAACATTTCCCACAACGTAAAGAGCAGCTGTCACATTCCAATGATGTAGAGAAATCAATAAAAATGGAGAAAAAAAATGGCGTGTTTATAAAATACTGTCACACTGACCGCCCCTAGTTACAGGGCGTGTACAGCAGCGAGACATGAACTTTCTGAAAGTCCGACTGCTGTAAAACTTCATATACGCCGTCTCCTGGACATCTGCTCCCCCGAGACGCCCTTAACATCTCCAGTCTGCCAGTTATGATGACGGCGCGCTTTCCGCAGTAACTAGAGCCTGGAAACACTTGAAGCTCTGCTACGCACACACAAACACAGCGCCTGAGATACCCTGCCCGGCAGAAGTCTGGGGTCCTGCTCGCTGACCACATCGGATAGCAGACTGATCAAGAAGCGCTGACGTCCTTGATATGTATACAGAATGGAATTAGCCAGCAAGTCAGCAGACTGGAGTTTGGAGCATGCTTGTTGTTTCAGCAATGCTGGTGTATCTTCTTAGCTTTGGGCTCGGCTGCATGGACCATACTAACTGAACACATCCAGTCGTTCCCATCACAGTAAAAACTAAAAATATTAAAAATAATGAAATATTCAGAGCTCAGATGTTAGACAGGGATTATGCTGTGATCTGTTTAAACACCGTCCATTACTTTAGGTAGTTATAAGCTAAATTTATAATAATCATAAATTATAGATACCTTTCAGTTGGGAAGTATTTGCCAAACATTACACCCTTAAAAGAGAGATAAGCTGTCAAATAATATGCATTTATTATGTTTCTAAAGTCTATAATTGATCTGTTTTAGGTATAAAACTGTTGTAGCTAGTTCTCAAAGCTATTTATATTGATATGCACAAATGTTTATCTACCTAATAGCATACTTTTTTTATGTCCTTCGTAGTGGACATTGGGACTAAATCTGGTTTTATATGAAATTAATGGTAACATGAACTTGACTGAGGCAGAGATATTTTTACAACATGTATGCTCTGTAAACATGTAAATTCATTACTAATTTAATTTCAATTAATTACTAATTTAATTTATTCCTACTTTATTAGAAAATGTTACCAAATTGTACATTTAAAAATAGAACATGAAAATGAAATGGACCATGAGAGAAGTTGGGTACTATGTGTGGAAAGTGTGAAACTTTGGCTCAAGGTTTGGAGTGATTAATACAGGTTTAGCTAGTGTGTCTAAAAACTATTTAAACCTGGATTTTTAAATTTTAATCAAAGTAACAGTAACAGTTATTGTCTGTTCCTGTTTATGTTAATATACAGTGCATTTGAAATGGTATAAAAAGGTAAACAATGTTTGTTTACTGAGTTTTCATTTACATTATTTTCTAGGATTGAGTTGGTGCTGATGTTGTTGAAGGGTTTTTGGATTGATGCAAAACAGAAAACAAGAAATATGTCATGAATGATGTCCTGTTGTCTACTATAAAGAACAATCCATAAAAAATTATTTTAAATGTATTAAAAAAAAACACAGTGACGTTTTTTTTGTCTAGTAGACTTATTTTATGTTGAAATTACTGAAATTCTCAAAATTAAATTTTTCTGGGTCTTAGGAGGATATATATATATATATATATATATATATATATATATATATATATATATATATCATGGGTGCATCCTAAACCTATACAGTAGCCAGTACATACTGCTTGAGCGGTAGACCAGTAGGCAGTTTCAGTACACTAGTGTTTAGTATACACACAATGTCAGATGCACTACATCCGCCGTCTTGCCGCCATCGTCCTTTAACACAAGATCTCAGACCACCTCAGTAAACATCCTGCTATTCATTTACTGACAGGTTTAGAGTTCAGTGTTTGTCACTCGGAGCTCAGATGGTGTTGAGCTGTAGCTCAGAGAAGATGAATCAGGAGGAACTTCATAACTTTCACCTCAGTAGTAGCTCTAACTGCTGTAGCAGCAGTTCACCAGCAGTAGCTACATACACACAGCCCACGTCTGCTTTCCACTCATTGGCGGCTACAGCTGAATTATGGGATAGCACAGTGTGCTGTGGTTACATACTTAAAAATGTCTCCCGATTCAGGAGCTCATCTATGTACTGTTCGCGCACTGCTTGATGACTACTAAGTATTCGGACACACTCGCCACGCTCGCTTACTGATTTCGTCGACTGAGTAATATAGAAGTAGCCGATTTTGGACACAACCCATGACTTTAGTCTGCAGTTATGATGACCGCACACTTTCTGCGGTAGCTGGAAGTCTGGAAACACAGCGCCCGTCAAAAGTTTGGGGACTTGCTTGTTGACCACATTGGATACAAGGAGATTATCCTGGTGACGTTCACGTACTTCTAGATGAATACTGAGTATTCGGTTATACCAGCCACGCTCACCTACCTAGTGAGTAGTATGCAAGCAGGTGATTTCAGAGTTGAGTTTTCTTGTTAGTACCGAAACAGTTTCTTATTTTAGCCACATCCTGCAGTAAGACCCTAAGTAAATGTGGTCCCATGGTCCCAAAAGTGTGTAACGCTAAGAATTGTCACTATTAGAACATACATTTTTTACAAGTATTGAACTTTTTTTGTATTATTATAAAATTATGATGGTTTTACGTGTGTACATGTTCTCAAAGCTGTGCTTGCTAATCATGTACTGGCTAAAGTTTTGAGTTCTGCTCAAAATTAGCTAAAACAAACTGTCACTACTGAAACAGTCACTACTGAAACATTCATTACATGTCTGTTAGAGTTATGATTGTTTTGGTAGTGACTGTGTACATCTACGTGTGTACATCTCAAAGCTGTGCTTGCTAGTCATGTACTGGCTAAAGTTTTGAGTTCTGCTCAAAATTAGCTAAAACAAACAGTCACTACTGAAACAGTCACTACTGAAACATTCATTACATGTCTGTTAGAGTTATGATTGTTTTGGTAGTGACCACGTGTACATCTACGTGTGTACATCTCAAAGCTGTGCTAGCTAGTCATGTACTAGCTAAAGTTTTCAGTTCTGCTCAAAATGAGCTTAAACAAACCGTCACTACTGAAACAGTCACTACTGAAACAGTCACTACTGAAACATTCATTACATGTCTGTTAGAGTTATGATTGTTTTGGTAGTGACCACGTGTACATCTACGTGTGTACATCTCAAAGCTGTGCTTGCTAGTCATGTACTAGCTAAAGTTTTGAGTTCTGCTCAAAATGAGCTTAAACAAACCGTCACTACTGAAACAGTCACTACTGAAACAGTCACTACTGAAACAGTCACTACTGAAACATTCATTACATGTCTGTCAGAGTTATGATTGTTTTGGTAGTGACCATGTGTACATCTACGTGTGTACATCTCAAAGCTGTGCTTGCTAGTCATGTACTAGCTAAAGTTTTGAGTTCTGCTCAAAATGAGTTAAAACAAACCGTCACTACTGAAACAGTCACTACTGAAACATTCATTACATGTCTGTCAGAGTTATGATTGTTTTGGTACTGACTATGTGTACATCTACGTGTGTACATCTCAAAGCTGTGCTTGCTAATCATGTACTGGCTATAGTTTTGAGTTCTGCTCAAAATGAGCTAAAACAAACCGTCACTACTGAAACAGTCACTACTGAAACAGTCACTACTGAAACATTCATTACATGTCTGTTAGAGTTATGATTGTTTTGGTAGTGACCATGTGTACATCTACGTGTGTACATCTCAAAGCTGTGCTTGCTAATCATGTACTAGCTAAAGTTTTGAGTTCTGCTCAAAATGAGCTAAAACAAACCGTCACTACTGAAACAGTCACTACTGAAACATTCGTTACATGTCTGTCAGAGTTATGATTGTTTTGGTAGTGAGTAAATGAAATGATCAGTATTTCGTTTGAGGAAAAGAAACATAATTAAGCTGCATGGTCAGTCAGAGCAAAAGGTCAGTTAATAGCCTTTCAACTCTGACATTCAGTGAATTGGTAGAATTATCAATATAACAGCAATAATATTTCAAATTGTCAAATTTCTAATTCACATCTGAGCAGCAAAATCATTCACCCCATGTACCCAGGTCAGCTACAACACTACAATTGACCTCCTTGTATCTACACACATTGTCCCTTTTATCAGCTTCCCCTACCATATTGTAGTTCTATACTTACAGACTGTAGTTCTTCTGATTCTCTGTACTGGTAAACACCTCAGAGTCACTGCTGGACCGAGTCCACCAACCAAAGCTATGCAGACAGCTTTACCCATTAACCACTGATGAAGGACTAGAAGATGACTGCTGTCATAACTTCGTTGTTGCCATCAGAATGAAGAAGGAGACCAGTTCAGAGTAAAAGCTTTTATTCTTGGGACTGCCGTACCAACGTTCTCTGAGCTCTCAAACCCTGGTCAACCCTGAACTCAATCATGTCTCAGCTGCATTGTCTTGTATAGGCCTGCCTTCCTGCTCCTTCTGGCCAGTGTGGTACACCTGGCCACGTTGTTATCTCCTGGGCTTGGGTCTTGTTCTCAAATAGATGTTCTTAGGATAACGTTGCAGGGTCTTGTTCTCGAATAGAAGTTCTTAGGATAACGTTGCAGGGTCTTGTTCTCGAATAGAAGTTCTTAGGATAACGTTGCAGGGTCTTGTTCTCGGGCCTGCAATAAAACACCAAATGACAGGGGTCACAAAGCCATGACCTTCCCACCAGCTCTGCAGCTTTCAGTGGACCCATCTGTAAACATACGCTTTTACCAGATGCTATGGTCTATAAAACATTTACAAGGTGGACCCACATAGTAGGAGTGTCTAATAGAGTGGACAGTGAGTGCTTAAAACCTCTGTCTGATCCACTCATACCTGCACAACACACCACAACCATATCAGTGTCACTGTGGTGCTAATGACCCACTACCAAAATAGTACCTGGTCCTGTGGGGGTCCTGACCATTGAAGAACAGGGTAAGAACGTATGCAGAGAAACAGATAGTGCAAGTCTGTAAGTGTAGAACTACAAAGTGCTTCCATACGGTCAGTGCAGCTGATGAAACTGGGAGGTGGTTTAAATGTTATGGCTGATCGGTGTATAGTTTAGAGGGGTCACTGATTGGTGGGGTGGGATAGAAAGCCCTCCCTGGAACCTATTACAGCCTCTTAACCGCTCCATGCCTACATTGCCCAGATTTATTGTCACACTTTCTGGATTTGGAACCACTCACAGCAGTTTTGGTCAGAGGTTGAATCAATAAATCATCTGAACTTGTGTCGATGCTCTAGTTGACCAGAATTGAGCAAGTTCTGTGGTGAGCAAGGCTGTTGTCACGCTAGATTGCCAACCATCCCCGCTATCTCCTAGGTAACAACACTGTTTTCCATTAACAGTTGTTAGGTACTTCTACTTTTTTGGTGACCAAGTAGTAGCTCCACTGACCGTATGGTCTACGTTTACAGACTGTAGTTCATCTGATTCTCTGTGTACTTTCTTACCCATGGTCAGGACCCCCAAAAGACCAGGTACTTTGGTGGTGGGTCATTAGCAATTCAGCACATCTACACCAGCAGGGTGAGGAAACGTGCTGGCAAAATTACAGTTAACCCGCCCCCCTCTCATCCTGGACATCTTCCAGACACTTCCCTCTGGCAGAAGAACCAGGACCATTAAGACAAGCACAACCAGACATGCTAACAGCTTTTTCCTCAGAGCTGCTACTCTCATTAACCACAGTGATCACCCTGCACTTCAAACTCATACCTGAACTGCAGCTCACTGTATTACAGGAACTCCTTTATAACATATTGCTTATTAGCACAGCTGTTCAGATTCTGTAAGTAATAGCTCTGATAATATATATCTGCTCAGACTCACTATGTGTAGAACAAAGGTGTTAGAAGTATTCACATTCATTACTCAGGTAGAAGTATAGATACTAGGGTTTAAAAATACTTCTGTAGAAGTTGAAGTATCAACTCAAGCTTTTTACTCCAGTAAAAGTGTAAAAGTACTAAACAGAACTACTTAAAGTATAAAAGTAAAAGTAATGTAAGGAAAAAATGCCATTAAGGACAAAAACTTAGGCTGCACCACAGGGGTCTATAGTGCACTAGCCCACCTCCCCAAAAACCCCATTCTTCTAAAAGCCATAATGACTATAATGTTATATTTAAATGTTAATGTTGATAAATTTGGGATGCGCTAGGCTTCCTGTTTCAGCTGCATATACACCCATTGAACATGAATGTAGTTTAGTACAATGTAAATATATTAAAGAAGCATATCTGTGAACTACTGAACATTAACATGTGTTTCATGGAGCAGAAGATATGATGACTAGTTGTCTATAAGTATTGTAATGGAGTAAAAAGTCAAACTTCAAAGACATGATATCAATAATCTTTACTGGAATGTAAATGTACATGAATGAAAACAAGCTGAAATAAAATAGGAGTAACGAGACTATGTTTAAAATGTAAGGAGTAGAAAGTACTGATAATGGAGTGTAAATGTAAGGAGTAGAAAGTACTGATAATGGAGTGTAAATGTAAGGAGTAGAAAGTTCTGATAATGGAGTGTAAATATAAGGAGTAGAAAGTACAGATAATGGAGTGTAAATGTAAGGAGTAGAAAGTACTGATAATGGAGTGTAAATGTAAGGAGTAGAAAGTACTGATAATGAAGTGTAAATGTAAGGAGTAGAAAGTACTGATAATGGAGTGTAAATGTAATGAGTAGAAAGTACAGATAATGGAGTGTAAATGTAAGGAGTAGAAAGTACAGATAATGGAGTGTAAATGTAAGGAGTAGAAACTACTGATAATGGAGTGTAAATGTAAGGAGTAGAAAGTACAGATAATGGAGTGTAAATGTAAGGAGTAGAAAGTACTGATAATGGAGTGTAAATGTAAGGAGTAGAAAGTACTGATAATGGAGTGTAAATATAAGGAGTAGAAAGTACTGATAATGGAGTGTTAATGTAAGGAGTAGAAAGTACTGATAATGGAGTGTAAATGTACGGAGTAGAAAGTACTGATAATGGAGTGTAAATGTAAGGAATAGAAAGTACAGATAATGGAGTGTAAATGTAAGGAATAGAAAGTACAGATAATGGAGTGTAAATGGAAGGAATAGAAAGTACTGATAATGGAGTGTAAATGTAAGTAGTAGAAAGTACAGATAATGGAGTGTAAATGTAAGGAGTAGAAAGTACTGATAATGGAGTGTAAATGTAAGGAGTAGAAAGTACTGATAATGGAGTGTAAATGTAAGGAGTAGAAAGTACAGATAATGGAGTGTAAATGTAAGTAGTAGAAAGTACTGATAATGGAGTGTAAATGTAAGGAGTAGAAAGTACAGATAATGGAGTGTAAATGTAAGGAGTAGAAAGTACTGATAATGGAGTGTAAATGTAAGGAGTAGAAAGTACTGATAATGGAGTGTAAATGTAAGGAGTAGAAAGTACTGATAATGGAGTGTAAATGTAAGGAGTAGAAAGTACAGATAATGGAGTGTAAATGTAAGGAGTAGAAAGTACTGATAATGGAGTGTAAATGTAAGGAGTAGAAAGTTCTGATAATGGAGTGTAAATATAAGGAGCAGAAAGTACAGATAATGGAGTGTAAATGTAAGGAGTAGAAAGTACTGATAATGGAGTGTAAATGTAAGGAGTAGAAAGTACAGATAATGGAGTGTAAATATAAGGCGTAGAAAGTACTGATAATGGAGTGTAAATGTAAGGAGTAGAAAGTACAGATAATGGAGTGTAAATGTAAGGAGTAGAAAGTACAGATAATGGAGTGTAAATGTAAGGAGTAGAAAGTACTGATAATGGAGTGTAAATGTAAGGAGTAGAAAGTACTGATAATGGAGTGTAAATGTAAGGAGTAGAAAGTACTGATAATGGAGTGTAAATGTAAGGAGTAGAAAGTACTGATAATGGAGTGTTAAAGTAAGGAATAGAAAGTACTGATAATGGAGTGTAAATGTAAGGAGTAGAAAGTACTGATAATGGAGTGTAAATGTAAGGAGTAGAAAGTACTGATAATGAAGTGTAAATGTAAGGAGTAGAAAGTACTGATAATGGAGTGTAAATATAAGGAGTAGAAAGTACTGATAATGGAGTGTAAATGTAAGGAGTAGAAAGTACTGATAATGGAGTGTAAATGTTAGGAGTAGAAAGTACTGATAATGGAGTGTAAATGTAAAGAGTAGAAAGTACTGATAATGGAGTGTAAATGTAAGGAGTAGAAAGTACTGATAATGGAGTGTAAATGTAAGGAGTAGAAAGTACTGATAATGGAGTGTAAATGTAAGGAGTAGAAAGTACTGATAATGGAGTGTAAATGTAAGGAGTAGAAAGTACTGATAATGGATAATGCTGTCTGCATAGTTTTGGTTTACAAGTGTTTACAAGTACTGTTCTTCATAAAGGAGATGATGTCCAGCGATAACTGGAACTGGTGTTGTAATCTGGTACTGAGTGACGTGGATTTGTTTTTGGTGACCTGCTTTTCAACACTGACATTGTAAGATCCAGTGTGTGGTCACTGTCATTGCTCAGCTAGCGTTATCACTCCCTTTCCTCCTAATGACTCTGACCTGACCTGGACTCTAATGTATCATTTGTTATATATATATATTTATAATGAAGTTATTGTAACCCGAGCTAGAAACAGGCTGACCTGTATTTGAAATGTTTCAGCTGTGTGTGGGGGTGTGTGTGTGTGGGGGGTGTGTGTGTGTGTTTGAATGGGCCGGGAACGAGCAGCACTGTCCAGCTCTTGCTTAACGCTGTCAGTGTGTCTTAAGTCGTCCAGTGAATGGTCAGCAGTCACCCTCTGCTCCTGCTTGGGTCAGAGCTCAGTGTCGTTTGCACCAGTCTCCCTTTACCCCACTTCCTGCACCCCTCCCATCAGACAGACAGTGGAACTCACTCTTCTGTTGGGACTCACGTTGAGCCTCGTTAGGACGTTTGGTCAGGTGGTACAGCGGTGGGCAAAAAACCACACACAAATACACCGGCCCCCTCCCGGCAGGCTCGTCTTTCTCTGTCTTTCCTTATCTCTCTCTCTCTCTCTCTGACCTTGTGTGGGCCCTCTTTTTCTTTAGCTTCTCCCGAGCTGGTCTCTCTCTCTGCTGTAAGATGTCTGCTGCAGCTGGTCTCACTAAATCTCTCTCGCTTCCTAAGCTGGTCTCTCTTTCTGGCTTTCTTCTGGAGCTTGTCCCATTAAATCTCCCGCTTCTGAAGCTGGTCTCTTTCTTTCTGGCTTTCTTTCTTTCTCTTTCTCTCTCTCTACCTTGTGTGGGCCCTCTTTTTCTTTGGCTTTCCTCTGAAGCTGGTCTCTCTCTCTGACTTTCTTCTAAAGCTGGTCTCTCTCTGACTTTCTTCTGGAGCTGGTCTCTCTGGCTTTCTTCTGGAGCTGGTCTCTATCTCTAACTTTCTTCTACAGCTGGTCTCTCTCTCTGGCTTTCTTCTGAAGCTGGTCTCTCTCTGGCTTTCTTCTGAAGCTGGTCTCTCTCTCTGACTTTCTTCTGGAGCTGCTCTCTCTGGCTTTCTTCTGGAGCTGGTCTCTATCTCTAACTTTCTTCTACAGCTGGTCTCTCTCTGGCTTTCTTCTGGAGCTGCTCTCTCTCTCTCTGGCTTTCTTCTGGAGCTGGTCTCTCTCTCTGGCTTTCCTCTGGAGCTGGTCTCTCTCTCTGGCTTTCTTCTGTAGCTGGTCTCTCTCTCTGGCTTTCCTCTGGAGCTGGTCTCTCTCTCTGGCTTTCTTTTGGAGCTAGTCTCTCTCTGGCTTTTCTTCTGGTCTTTTTCTCTCTTTTGTCCTGCTGGAGCTAGGGTCTCTAAATCTTTCCTCTGAAGCTGTCCTCTCTGCCACTTTCTCTCCTCTAAAGCTGGCCTCTCTGCCTCTCTCTCTCTCTCTTCTGCAGCTGGTCTCTCTGCCTCTCTTTCTCTTTCTTCTGGAGCTGGTCTCTCTCTCTGGCTTTCTTCTGGAGCTGGTCTCTCTCTCTGGCTTTCTTCTGGAGCTGGTCTCTCTTTCTGGCTTTCCTCTGGAGCTGGTCTCTCTCTCTGGCTTTCTTTTGGAGCTGGTCTCTCTCTGGCTTTCTTCTGGAGCTGGTCTCTCTCTGGCTTTCTTCTGGAGCTGGTCTCTGCTTATTTCTTATTTCTGAAGCTGGTCTTTTTCTCTCTTTTGTCCTGCTGGAGCTAGGGTCTCTAAATCTTTCCTCTGAAGCTGTCCTCTCTGCCACTTTCTCTCCTCTGAAGCTGGCCTCTCTGCCTCTCTCTCACTCTTCTGCAGCTGGTCTCTCTGCCACTCTCTCTCTCTCTCTTCTGCAGCTGGTCTCTCTGCCTCTCTTTCTCTTTCTTTTGGTGCTGGTCTCTCTGCCTCTCTCTCTCTTTGCTGGAGCTGCTCTCTGCCTCTCTAATTTATAGCTGGTCTCTCCCTGCTGGAACTGGTCTCTTTCTCTCTCTCCTTGAGCTAGTCTGTTTCTCTGACTCGGACAGAACTGGCCTCTGCCTCTTTTGCTTCTGAAGCTTGTCTCTCGCTGGATCCTTATTTTCATAAAGGTGTTGTTTTTTGACTCTCTATCAAACATAACAACCTACAGAGGGAGCGTCCAGCCAACAACACTGATCTTATAGCTTCACGATGAAACCAAAACCTGTCAGTATCTTTCTTAAGAAAACGATGATGAAAAACCATGTGAGAGATGTTCTCTGTTTTTTACAAGCTTGAGTTCTTGTTGGAACTTCTAAACCTCCTTATAACCAGTTAAGTGTTATTTAGGGAAATGGTCCAGTACACCAATCTTACCTGAGCACTCTTGTGGTTGTGTCCCGTGTGTGTTGTCGTAGTTTGGAGGTGGAGAATGGCCCGTCGGTGGGCTGCAGCCCTCTGGATTTGCAGCTGTCTCCCGGCTCAGGCCTGGTGTTGCACCCCAGCATGGCTGGACACGGTCAGCGGCGGGAATCCTTCCTCTACCGCTCGGACAGCGACTACGACCTGTCGCCCAAATCTACCTCCCGCAACTCTTCCATCGTGGGCGAACTGTGAGTGGACCGCATGCATGTTTGCTCAGATTTCTTTGCTATTTATTGTCATATAGACGAGTGCAGTTACACAGAATTATACCTCGTCCCTTATTTGCGTTAATAGAAACGTCGCTACGATCCTCATAGCTGTAAACTGTAAAAAGTGCTTTCTTGGTACAACCTAGAAAAAAACATTTCAGGCAGTAAAAAGCCACTGATTCAAAACTCAAAAGATTTGTTTTTATTGAAAACAAAACTACAGAAGTTCAGTTGCTTCTTGCGACAGTCATTTTCATAGACTGTACCAACAAAGCACTTTTTTCAGTGTACAGCTATGAATGGCATGGAAATGTTGGCATGGTGACATCATTACCAGCAAAGACAGATGATGATTACACTATATAGACAAAAGTGTTGGGACATAACTCTTAATTATTAACTCTCAGTCTTTCATTCAGTCCTATTGCCACAGATATATAAAATCAAGCACCTAGCCATGCATCCTGCCTTTACACACATTAGTGAAAGAATGGGTCGTTCTAAAGAGCTCACCGAATTCCAGCGTGTGATAGGATCCCACCATTGCAACTAGCCCGTTTGTGAAATTTCTTCCTTTCTTTATGTTCCACAATCAACTATAAGTGCTATTATTGAAAATAAAAAAAATGTGTGTGGGTATGTGTTGACCATGCAATGGACTGGCGACCTGTTCCTGGTGTACCCTGCTTTCGCCTGTTGACGCTGGGATTGGCTCCAGCCTCCCCGTGACCCCGACTAGCAGGATAAAGCAGAAGATGATGGATGGATGGTTACATATATGTTACCTTACCAGACTGATCTCTCTGTTAAGACTGACCTTTAAGAAATATGTTTTACACCAAAAAGCAGATTACAGAAAAATTAGACAGCTTATTAATAATCTCACTTAATATCTTTCTGTGAGTGGACGTCTGGTTCACTCTATTACCCCCACTGTGAACAGTTCTGACCACCAAGTTTCTCTAGAGCAGCGGATTTCACATCATTTGCAACAAGCCCGTTCTTGAAATTTCTTCCCTTCTTTATATTTCACGATAAACTATGAGTGCTATTATTGAAAAGTGAAAGCATTTGGGAGCAGCTTATAACGTGGCATATCACGTGAAGGTTCAGAGCGGGGTCGCCGAGTATTGAGACGTATAGTTCAAAAAAGATCTCCAACACTGCTGACCAGTAACTGCAGAGCTACAAACCTCCTCTGGAATTAACATCGGCACAGAAAGTGTGCGCCGGGAGCTTCATGCAAGCCTTACATCACCAAGCACAATGCTGCACGTAGGATAGAGTGATGCAAAGCCCTGCCACTGGACTCCGGATTGGTGGACATGTGTTCTGTGAAG
The DNA here is from genome assembly GCA_021613375.1 of Megaleporinus macrocephalus. Classification (NCBI taxonomy): domain Eukaryota; kingdom Metazoa; phylum Chordata; class Actinopteri; order Characiformes; family Anostomidae; genus Megaleporinus; species Megaleporinus macrocephalus. The sequence continues at coordinate 41,639,334 of CM038708.1, forward strand.
TGACCAATCACGCTTCTCTACCTGGCAGTCTGATGGAGTCTGGGTTTGGCGAATGCCAGGAGAACGGTACCTGCCTGGACTGTGTGAACTGTAAAGTTTGGTGAAGGGATAATGCTAGGGGGTGGGGTTTCAGGGGTGGATTGAAGACTCTTAATTCCAATGAAGGGGCATTTGTATGATTCCAACTTCTTGTGGGAACAGTTTGTGGAAGAACGTTTTCTGTTCAACTGTACACAAAGCAGTTCCAAGGCTGGTTGGGTGAGTTTCCTATGGAGGTACTTGACTGGCCCATACAGACATCTTTGGAATCAACTAGAATGGAGATGGCCCTCCCATCCAATATCAATGTCTAACCACACAAACGACACACTCCACAGTCTTCCCGAAGACTCACTCCAAAATCTTGTAGCAGTCCTTCCCAGAGTGGAAATGGGTGACCAGCTCCATATGAATATGCCTATGGCTTTGGAACAGATCATCATCAAAGTGCCTGTAGGTGTCTCAATACTTTTTAGTGTATCAGAGGAGCTCTTCAGCAGGGTAGCTGCATTGAAAACTAAGAAATATTGATCTTACCACCAACATGTAAAGGCAGCACTAGAAGTCTGGAGTTGTTAGTGTTTGGCTGCAGATATAAACACATAAAACACAGTTATTTGAAAGACGAACGTTCTATAAATTATTATACGATTACACAAACTACACAGTTATCTATATAGTTATAGACTTTCGGGTTTGAGTCCTCATCGCGCAGTTGCTTCTGTTTTATTACCGTTCTAGAGAGTTTCACTACTTGTTTGAAATGACCACATGCTTTCATTATTATCAGTAATACCCACAGTTTCTAAAGGCTGGCTTACACTTCTATGTGCCCGAATCTGTGAACATGTGTAGGCGTCGTACAAACCAGAACTTACAGAAAACAAAGAGGAAAGTCTCTCACCTATTTCTTCTTCTCTCTCGCTCTCTACACTAATGACTACTCACTTCACCATGGCTATATTTTAAAGATGTCATAAAAACCCTTCTGTGCTTCTCAGTGCAGATACGTTCAATTCAGTCTACCTTTAATCTTAAGACTAAACCCATTCAATATACATCTAGACTTCAGTTCTGCACTTCAGTAACTTTAACATTTCTCCATAAATAAAAGGGTTAAAATGCAAACAGAGTTATTGAAAGTGGTTTGGCGTGATAGGCTCAGTTCTAGAGAGACCTACCAAGTCAGGATTGATCACAGTGGTTTAGATGGGAACCAGATGTCAAGTTCTAAAAGCTCCCTCACAGAAAGTTATTGCCTGAAATGGTTCTATATATATGTATATGTATATGTATATATATATATATATATATATGTGTGTGTATATATATATATATATATATATATATATATATATATATATATATATATATATATATATATATACATACATACATACATACATACATACTGTGGTTTTGATGGGAATCAGATGCCCACCTCTAAAAGCTCCCACACAGAAAGTTATTGCCTGAAATGGTGAGTCCACATCAAACCAGCCTGAAAATCAAGTTTTATTCATTTTGAAAGTCCACACGTTCACAAGTGTGGTGTGTTCTCACTCGTGTAGCCATTAACACTGTGTTTTTGGTTCTGCAGACACGGTGAAGACCTGATAGTCACGCCTTTTGCTCAGGTAAGCGCATCCCTGGAGATCAATCAGCTTCTTCCAGCCCTCATTCAGTGTAGTCAGTATTCTGTACTCTATGCTGCTGTTTCCTGAACTCTAGGTACTGGCCAGTCTGCGTACAGTCAGGAATAACTTCAGCGTCCTGACCAACGTGCCATGTCCCTCCAGCAAGTGAGTCCTTATTTCCTTCCTTTTTGGTTCTTTCCAAGCAATGCAACACAGCGGCCACTAGAGGGCAGACTTACATAAGCCTTGTGAGTCACAGTTTTGCTGTCACTGTGATGGAGCATGGTTTACAAATGCTTGAAAATACACACTTATGCATGTAAAGGAACTTTACCGTGGACTAAAAAGTGCTGAGATTAGAGAAAGATGAGTCTCATAGCAGTAAACAGAAACAGCATATGTTGAATATTATTGCTGTCCAAAGAAAAATATGTATATTCATTTTTTTCGATTTTTATTTTTTAACACCATTTCAACGCAAAAGTAGCCCTTTACATGGTGCGAAAAGTTTATGATGATTCGACCAATAGAAATGCTCCAAAATAACTCAGAAAAATGTCTGGTTCCATTGACTTACATTGAAAGTAAAGCCTGTTTTTGGCCTCTCCTGTAAAGTTGGCATTTTGGAGGTTTTCTTTGTGTACAGCAATTATGTACAGCACATTAACTATTAAAGAACATCATTACAGGGTGAACTGACTTAAACAGAGCAAAGGATCGTATGAAAAAAAAACAAGGCAATGTAATAGCAGAATGAAATACAGATACCTGCTATGTAGTAGATGCAATTTATATGAATATTAAAACGTACATGACTGTGCAAAAGCCAGAACCAACCCATTTATTAACTTTCCAGTTATAAAGGCCATTAAGTGTGAATTATTAATTTGCAGTCTCAGTAAAAAAGCAGAATAAATACACATTTTAACTGCAAATTTAAGTATAATATAAAATAGAATAGCTTTGGCCGGTCAGAGATTTGAACACCAGACAGAACATTCAGACTCACATGAAACATGAACTAGCTTGATAATGTTTTTCAGCTGTTTGAAGCCACTGGTGCTGAGAGGGTCAGCGCTGAGAGGTTCAGTACTGACTCTTCTCTCTGTAAAAGAGCCTAACGTTTAAAGAAATGAAAGGAAAGAGCTTTGTATATGAATTAACTGTATCTGTTTGTCTAATAATTGGCTGTTAAGATCCTTTCTTAATTTCCCAACCTGTCAATGCAAACGGCCCACAGTGATCCCAACCATGGAGGAGAACCTCACCATCCTCCACCCTGGTCTCTGTCTTCTCTATCTATGGCACATGGTCCAGTAAGATGGACAACGACCTCAGAACGTTTCCCAGAACCTAGAACAGAACAACTCAGTACTCGCTTATTACAGAATCCAGTGCGCAGCTGGTGAATGAAATGCTTACAATATGTGACCCAACGACCATCTACAATGTTTCATTAGAATGACTTACAGTGATGCTACAAATGCTTTGTTATGTAGTCTTAGCCCTGTCGTCTGTTCTTCCCTCAGGAGATCACCAGTGACTACTCAGCCGCCTTTAACTAGAGCCTCTCTGTCAGGTAAGGGCATTAGATCTCTGAGAATACTTATTTTTATTATTATTATTTGTTTTATGACTGTTCTAATCAACTTCCAATGACCCCAATCAGTTTCTGTGGGTGTTTTAAGGAATTATGGTCTCAGGATACATACAAACAAACATACATACTGTTAGTCAGAATAATGCCCAGTAATAGTCTTCACCACTCTGGAGACTTGATGTTTCTCTTTGTGCCTCTCTAGCTTATTGATATATTCAGCCTGTAGCATCTGCTATTGCTTGTACTTTCATGATTTTAGTGCAGAGTTTTACGCTCAAGATGGATGTGTGTAAATGGTGGGTTTGCATGTCCATTCGACCAATGGACATGACTTTGGAAAGGCCTTCATTCTTCAATCACTCGTCATCAGAGGCTCATGTGAAATGGCGTGCAAGCCGTTTACAACTGCTAAAGCTGCTAAAGCGGCGGCGGCGGTGGTTTTGGAACGTCGTGAGGAAAATAATGGAGCGTTTTATCGGAAACATATGGGGAACGTGTTAAATCCAAGCGCCTTCAATTGTGAATCTAACAAGATATGCAACATCGTGAAAATGCCCCAGAGACACCAGAAGCTTGACCATGTTTACAAGGTTCATTAATATGTGTCTTATATAGTAAATACATTACTGTGGGAAAGTCTTACTGGGGGACATTGTAACTCGTCCCAGAGTTTTTTAAATATCAACACCAACTCCAGCTCCAGATAGTCCGGTTTGATTGTGTAATTCCGGCTTGTACACAGCTTTTTGGATGCATGGATTCTGGATTCCAGATTTGTTTCCTATAGAGAATGAATAGGGTGGAAAAGTGCACGCCAATCTACTGAACTTCTGCTCGACCGAGAGACACCGTTTCACATACACTGATTCAGGGCAGACCCCCGACCAAGACTGCAGCATTGGTTAGACCTGCACTCGTCTGTTTGCCGTTTTTTTATATCCCCCCTTCTTCCCCTATAGAGTCCCATTCATTTTCAAGTGCAACACTATACTTTTGATGCTGACCAATTATCATTTAAGTTCTTTCGTGAGTTCAAATGTCTTTGGGGAGGAGGGTCATGGTAAAGAAAAAGAAAAGACAAGGCTAGTTCCCCAACATCCAGCCCACAACTGTATGTCAGGGTCATGAAGAGGACATTATGATGTCCACCCTTCAAAGAGAACTTGAGGTAACAAACGTGTTAACATGGAAAGAGCATTACTTGAATGTAGCTACCAGCTTTGTTGTATGTACACCAGTGTTATAAATGCTATCTCTTATAAACATTCCTCTTGTTGCAACACCACCATAAAGCTTTCCTCTGCTTCAACCGACAGCCCTCTTTCCCTTCGCCTGAGAGCACTCTGTCCTCCAAACTAGGTGGAAAATACCAAAAGTACTGACATGCTTATCTTTACATCTGTAGAGATTTTTTTGGATCCTGCATGCTGGACAGTCATCATAAGACCTTATACAAGGAAACCTTATACAAGTACCCCAAACTAACCATCCAGCTTTGTTAACAGCTTTAAAACGTTTGCTTTGGAAGGTTCTAAATGGTGCTGCAGTTATATTAAGGTGGCTTAAACAGATAAGGATTTGATAAACACCAAGCTCACGTCAGCTGACCTCAATAAAGGGTCCTTAATTAGAAAACTTCAGCAGAGCATCCGCCGGACTGTTGCATGAGGCTAAAGCTAGTAGAGTCCCAAACTCTACACTTGTATACTTCACCTGCTACACTAATGAGTGCACTTGTACTGGTATAAGTGCTATTTTAAGCATACTCTGAAGTGTGCTAGTATGTGGTTTGGGACGCAGCAGCACTAACACAGTGGGAAGTCTAAACCGGGGAAATTTAGAATTCAGCTTTCAGCTGCACTGCCTTAGCTGGAGCGGTAGTGCCCCTGCACTGCTGAGTTGCACAGTTGTGTAATTACAGTGTAACAGTGTTAGTGCTCAGTGGTGAACTCACAGATACTGATTGACACTACAACACGTTGGGATTCTCTGAGATACTGTTTTGTTGTTAAGGCCTGGCTTGACCCCAGTTTTACTTGCAAGAAGAATAGTGACCTAAAATCTTACGAGAAGAGAGAAATGACTGTATGTGTGTGTGTGTGTGTGTGTGTGTGTGTGTGTGTGTATTGGGGGGATGTGAAAGTGTGAGTGAACCACATTGTGATGTATTACAGAGTGAGAGCTTTTACGCAGCAAAACCACAAAGAAAAGCAATGTGTGTGTGTGTGTGTGTGTGTGTGTAAGTGTGTGAAAGTGTGTGGGGAGTGGAATGAGGTGTTTGTGTGTGTGTGTGTGTATGTTGATGTGACTGTTTGACGTCTACAAGTTTCATGCTGTTGCTTCTTTGCATTTGTGTGTTCAGCCCTTAAACCTCAGACTTATTATTCAGTAACTGCTATAAACCTTTCAGAACTAATATATATATATATATATATATATATATATATATATATATATATATATATATATATATATATATATATATATATTATCCAGAGCATCTTTTAAATGTACAGTAATTATTTTAAATTACAAATAGTATAAATTAAATAGTAGTTAAATACTATATACATTATTCAGTAACTGCTGTTATTTAGATTCTACTATAAATTACTCAGTAACTACTAAAACTTATTCAGTAACTACCATAAATATTGGAGTAACTACTGAAAATATTTGAAAAGCTACTATAAATTATTTAGTAGCTACTGTAAACATTTGAGCAACTACTGTAATATTTCAGTAAGTACTATAAATTATTCTGTAACTACTATAAATATTTGAGTAACTACTTAAAATATTTGAGTAGCTACAGTAAATAATTCAGCAACTCCTATAGATATTTGAGTAACTACTACAAACTATTCAGTAACTACTATAGATATTTGAGTAACTACTATAAACTCTTCAGTAACTACTATAACTTTTTTCAGTAACTACTATAAATATTTGAGTAACTACTGAAAATATTTCAGTAACTACTATAACTTCTTCAGTGACTACTATAAATATTTGAGTGACTACTGAAAATATTTCATTAACTACTATAACTTTTTCAGTAACTACTATAAATATTTGAGTAACTACTATAAACTATTCAGTAACTACTCTAGATATTTGAATAACTACTGAAAATATTTCAGTAACTACTATAACTTTTTTCAGCAACTACTATAACTTGTTCAGTAACTACTATAAAGTATTCAGTAACCTCTAGAAATATTTGAGTAACTACTATAGATATTTGAGTAACTACTTAAATATTTCAGTAACTACTCTAACTTTTTGATTCAGTAACTACTTAAATATTTCAGTAACTACTCTAACTTTTTGATTCAGTAACTACTTAAATATTTCAGTAACTACTATAACTTTTTCAGTAACTACTATAAATATTTGAGTAACTACTGAAAATATTTCAGTAACTATAACTTTTTCAGTAACTACTATACATATTTGAGTAATTACTACAAACTATTCAGTAACTACTATAACTTTTTCAGTAACTACTATAAATATTTGAGTAACTACTGAAAATATTTCAGTAACTACTCTAACTTTTTCAGTAACTACTATACATATTTGAGTAACTACTACAAACTATTCAGTAACTACTATAACTTTTTCAGTAACTACTATAAATATTTGAGTAACTACTACAAACTATTCAGTAACTACTATAACTTTTTCAGTAACTACTATAAATATTTGAGTAACTACTACAAACTATTCAGTAACTACTATAACTTTTTCAGTAACTACTATAAATATTTGAGTAACTACTACAGTCTATTTAGTAACTACTATAACTTTTTCAGTAACTATTATAAATATTTGAGTAACTACTATAAACTATTCAGTAACTACTATAACTTTTTCAGTAACTACTATAAATATTTGAGTAACTACTACAAGCTATTCAGTAACTACTATAACTTTTTCAGTAACCACTATAAATATTTGAGTAACTACTACAGACTATTCAGTAACTACTATAACTTTTTCAGTTACTACTATAAATATTTGTGTAACTACTACAGACTATTCAGTAACTACCATAACTTTTTTAGTAACTACTATAAATATTTGAGTAACTACTACAGACTATTCAGTAACTACTATAACTTTTTTAGTAACTACTATAAATATTTGAGTAACTACTACAAACTATTCAGTAACTACTATAACGTTTTCAGTAACTACTATAAATATTTGAGTAACTAATACAAACTATTCAGTAACTACTATAACTTTTTCAGTAACTACTATAAATATTTGAGTAACTACTGAAAATATTTCAGTAACTACTCTAACTTTTTCTGTAACTACTATACATATTTTAGTAACTACTACAAACTATTCAGTAACCACTATAACTTTTTCAGTAACTACTATAAATATTTGAGTAACTACGACAAACTATTCAGTAACTACTATAACTTTTTCAGTAACTACTATAAATATTTGAGTAACTACTACAAACTATTCAGTAACTACTATAACTTTTTCAGTAACTACTATAAATATTTGAGTAACTACTACAGACTATTCAGTAACTACTATAACTTTTTCAGTAACTACTATAAATATTTGAGTAACTACTACAAACTATTCAGTAACTACTGTGAATATGATGCTGACCTACAAGCAGGGTCATAATATGCTCCTGGCTTTGCTGATGTTTCCTAATGTTAGTATATATTATGGTTTTATAATAATTACATAAGAATTATTCTATTGTTCTCATTATAATCCCACTCAGGTGTGTTTGCGTATGTATGTATATGTATATATATATATAAATGTATAATAGCTAAGGAGCATGTGTAAGACCGATATAGAACACACCTGTGTGTGTGTGTGTGTGTGTGTGTGTGTGTGTGTGTGTGTGTGTGTGTGTCGCTCAGATCAGGTGGAGGTGGTTGTAGAGTGAGGCAGACTGGTAAGCGGAGGGGGGCAGGGGATTGTGGGATGCTTCAGTTCCTGTTTTGTGGTCTCTGATGCCTCATTGACGTCAGATGCCGCCCACCCACCAGCTCCCTCACTTCCTGCCTGCATGAATGGGCACTCCTCACTGCTTGGAGAGGAAAACATGCATGCACACTCAAATCCCCCCAGTACCACCACCACTGCGCACATACACGTTAATGACGTTGGAGAAGTGTGTGTGCTCACCTCCCCTCGCACTGAGCCAAACTGCGGTGCGCTATGGCGCTGGCGTTGGTGTAACCGTACTTGTGCGTTTAATTCGCCAGAAATGATTTACTGGAAGAGTTCGATAAATAATCGGCTCAGTTTGTCTAATGCCGCAGAATTCTTTAGTAATGTTTTGACGTCTGACGCTGACCAACTGAAAGTGATATCTGGTAATTATTTGAGCTCCAGAACGGCTGAACTTGCATTTTATTCATTGTACTGCATTTGCAACACACACACACATTTATATATATATATATATATATATATATATATAAAAGGTTGGTATCGACTCACAATCACATATCGATGCGATCCTTAATATATAAATGAATAGTATTTTGTCTATGCAGTGTGTACACTCAGGTCAACGATCAAAGAGGAAAGTAAGTTATATAAACAAACATGCAAGTTAAACAAATTAAATATTTTACAATATAATCTAACATTATAACATTTTCTACAAACGCAATTTTTGTTTCTTTGTCGAGTTTAACTTTGTTTTTTTATTATAACATATGCCACGTTTTATATTGAACGTTTTTCCAACATGTTAAACCAGCAAAGTAACAGAACTTGCAGTATATTTTGTACAAAACACATGTTTGTATTTTTTTTCACAGCAACACACTTACACAGTTTTTACACAGTATTTACTCACATTTAAAAAACAGAAACATGGACCCTATGTTACAATGTAGAAACATGCTTTGCACAGGTTTTCTTAAGCAAATACTGGGATCAATCTATCCATCCATCCATCCATCATTCCATCTATCTATACACTTCGAATAATGTGTACTTTGCTCAGGAGTGTTATTATACTTATATTATTATTCAAATTTAGACTTTAGACTACTAATGAAGAAATGAATAGAATTATCTAATGAATACTTTGCGAATGCAGAAATAACTTTACTCATGTTCAGCAGGAATGCTGGTGCTATCACAGTAATAGTCACATACAATTCTATTTTTAAATGTATTTTTAATTAGTTGAATTGTTTATACTATTTATACCACTACTACTAATAGTAAGAATTGTTGTGGTAATAAACATTAACGATGAAGTGCTTAACTAAATGTAAACACTACGTAGTGAAAATCATTCCTGGGAAAATCAGACAAAAACATTGTTTTTCTGGGAGAAGACCACCTGGCTAGTGCCCGCCAGGTAATGTGAGATGCATATAGCAAGAACCTTAGCTGTTATATTTAGTTATGTAATGTAAATCTAATATAGCCCCCATGTATTTACCCTACAAGTACTACTAATTATTATTTTAAAACATAACATTTACATGCATTTACAGTTTTAGGAGTCTTACCCAAGGAGGTATAGCGTGAGGTGGTCACCCAGGTGGGGAGTGAGTGGAATCTCAGCACTGAGGGCAGCAGTGTAACCCACTACACTATACCAACTGTACCATAATTGTATATATATAATATACATCATATATATATATATATATATATATATATATATATATATATATATATATATATATATATATATATATATGTTCTTTTTTAACATATTTAACAATATGTTCTTAAATAAATGTATACACCATGTAGTTCAAACTCATATAAAGGAAAATATATGAGTTTGAACTACATGGCGTATACATTTATTTAAAACATGACATGTGTTCATATTTATATATATATAAATAAATGTATACGCCATGTAGTTCAAACTCATATCTCATATATGAATATCTTATTGTGAAAGAAGTAGATCTGATCTTGAGCTTCAGTTTGAAGAACAAGGTGTAGTTCCAGATTTCTCCTGGACGCCCCAGACATTGTATGAATGTGTTCAGTTCCTTCAGCAGTAATCTTGTTTTAGCTTAATGAAGTACTGAGCAGTCAAAGCAGGTATTAGATGAGAACTGTAAATAATACTGGGTTGTTTATAGAAGAAGGGGCTTGGAAAGGGTTAAATAAACACACTGACGTATGTAAAAGCACTACTTACTCTATTAATACTGTTTAATATTTAATAATAAAGTGTTTTACTGAGCAAATAAAAGCTTTCAGTCTGGAAATGATATCTTTTTTTTAATATAATCATGTTCCCAAGTGACTAAAACTATTGCACTAGTGTATCTAAGTGAACACACTTCCACACATCTTCATATTAAACCATAAAAAAAAATAATTGATGTAAGTTCATTTACATTCACTCGTAAAATCAGCGAAACATGTCACCCGGCTGGGGGTGTTGGAACTTCTTGCACGCGACTGTATAAATAAGTGTTTGTCTGACAAGCAGAAGTGGCACGTGTAGGACCTCCGCACACCTGCGTACACAGCGCGGACGTGTTGCTGCCGCTTGGCCGCTGCGGCGGCGGCAGCAGGCTGTTTGAATTAGAGCCTTTAAAACAACAGAAGCGGCGCGGCGGAGGAAAAGAAAGATTTAGTTTCACACTCGCCGCGTTTTATTACCGCGCTCGCGTCATTCAGCCCGCTGCCAACGTCCTGTCCCTGACCCACACTTCTTTAAACCGCTTCCAGAGAAACACGCAGAGAGGCGAGAGAGGAAGAAGTGGGGAGATGGAAAGCACAAGAGTGATGGGAGAGAGAGAGAGAGAAAGAGAGAGAGAGAGAGAGTTTCACACTTTAAAGTGAGGCCAGGCTGTTGTGGGGAGAATAAAGTGCTTGTGTTTTGTCTTCTGGCCGAGTATATGGAGTAAACACAGCATGGGTGAGGAGCGCCCAAGCACAGGCTACAGACTGGTCAGTTAGTCAGCGTGGTCAGCGGCCAGCTCTGAGCCTGAGACCCACTGACTCAACCGTCGGGCTGCCCAGTAGCCAAACACTTCTATTGTGTGTTGTGTTGAGCTGCTGGTGAGCAATAAGGTGAATCAATTCACACTTCCCCACAAAGACAGACACTAACACAATGAAACACAGCACTGATAAACACTATGGGTCTGTCTCAAACCCTAGTGAGTGTCTAAGTAGGCTGTCTATGTAGGCAGCTGTGTAAGTAGCAGCGTTCTCTCCTCATCTCTCCTCATAAAACAGATTACTGAGACGCTCTAGTTAGAGAGAGACTGCGTCACGGCTTGTCACTGCAGCACGCCACCGGTGGTTTAGCTGGTTGCTAAGCTACCGGCTGACATCCAAAACAATAGCCCGAGGCTTAAAAATCCGCTACCCTAAATGCTAATGGATAACGGTGTGTTTAAAAATCGATTTTTCGATTCAAATCGATCTTCATTTGAATAAAACAATATGAATTCGTATAAACTCGAGATCGACCTTTAAAATTAGCATTCCAGCCATTGTTTTTCACGCAGCGAGATCTGGCTGGGGACGCACATCAGTAAAGCATGGCTGGAGCGAAAGTAAAGGCGCCCCAGAACTTGAAAGCAGATGTCTGGCTACATTTTGGATTCAGAAACCAGGACGGTATATAAACATATAAACACTAATGTTTTTAGTAATGGTAGGTTTAGTGTTCCTTGTACATTTACCACATTAGTTCTCTGAAAATCTCTTTTCATATTCAAACAAAACATATTATTGTAACTGAAATATCCCTAAATGAATCGATGCTGAATCGAATCAAATCAGAAATCGAACTGAATTGGGACTTTGTAAATCGGGATCGAATCAATCCGGGAAATCAGTGGTGATACCCAGCCCTACTAATGGCTCAGTATAAAACTGCTAAATGGTGAAGGACTCGTTACAGAGTTGATAATAAAATACTGTTTTGTGTGATTATATGACTAGAAACACATTAAAACTCCAGAGTTATCAAAATAACTCACATTTTAAAACTCGTAGATTTGCCTGCATTGCATTATGGGATTGTTTTAGCGGCTGAGGAAGCGTTCAATGCTTCCTTAAAATCTGGTGAATATAAGGCTCCTCAGTAGATGTTTAAGGTATGTAAGAATTGGGACAGTCTACATGTCAGGAGCGCATACTATGATGTAAAATACTGCCTATGTAGACCCTCACTGGGTTTTGAGACTGACCCTATGCCTCACACACATATGAATCCATAGGGTTTAATAGAATGTCGGCCCAACCTTTGCAGCTATAACAGTTTCAACTCTTCTGGGAAGTCTCTCCACATTGTTTAGGAGAGTGTTTATGGAAATGTTTGATCGTTCTTCCAGAAGACCATCTGTGAGGTCAGACACTGATGTTGGACGAGAAGGTCTGGCTCGCAGTCTCTGCTCTAATTCATCCCAAAGGTGTTCTACCAGGTTGAGGTCAGGACTCTGTGCAGGCTAGTCCAGTTCTTCCACACCGAACTCGCTCCTCCATGTTTTTATGGAGCTGCCTGGTGGTCACTGGTCATGTTGGAACAGAAAGGGGTCGTCCACAAACTGTCCCCACAAAGTCGGGAACATGAAATTATTCAGAATCTCTTGGTCTGCTAAAGCATTAAGAGTTCCTTTCACTGGAACTAAAGGCCTGAGCCCAACTCTTGATAAACAACCCTACAGCATAATCCCCCCTCAACCAAACTTTACACTCGGCACAATGCAGTCAGACAAGGGCCGCTCTCCTGGCAACCGCCAAACCCAGACTCGTCCATCAGATTGTCAGACGGAGAAGCGTGATTGTTCACTGCAGAGAACACATCTCCAATGCTCTAGAGTCCATTGACAACTTGTTTCACATCAATACATCTGATGCTTTGCGTTGCGCTTGGTGATGTAAGGCTTGGAGACCCAGTCCATGAAGCTCTCTACGCTCTGTTCTTGCGCTGATCTGAGGACCACATGAAGTTTGGAGGTCTGTAGCGCTTGACTCTGCAGAACGTTGCCGACCTCTGTGCACTATGCTCCTCAGCCTCCGCTGACCTGCTCATGGTTTTACGAGTGCACAGATGTTCAAAGCTGCTTTGGTAGCAACGTACTGACTAGCATTTTTAAAGTTCTGCTCAAATCTAGAATAAAATTGTCACCACGGTAACAGTCTCTACCAGTCTCGGAAGGGCTGATATCATACAAAAAAACATAATATACCCTAGAACGAGGCCTCCATCAGCGATAAAGAAGAAACAGAGCCCGATACCTCTATTAAAGGCTGCCGTGATAAACACTAAACAGGGCCTCCCAGCCTTTATAACACAGCAGACCGAACCACTTCCTGCGACAGTGTTGACGGACTTATGAGGGGACGACAGTCAGAAAATATTTTGTCTCCGAATGACGGAGTGACCGGACAGCTTCATTGACGCATTCGCTGCATACCTCACACAATGGATTTGGCACGTTGGCATTTCCAGCGGTGATAAATCCGTATTTTATGTGGCTGTCATCACTTTTTTTTCCTGGTATTGTTTTCATTCCTTTTGTTTGATGTTTTCTTTTCTGGGTTTGGGATAAAAATACGTTTTTTAATGTCTGTTTCCTCGTTTTTGACTTCTGCACTTACTCTAGCCAACTGAAAGCAGCCAATAGCAAATCACATACACAATCAAGGTTTTCCAGAGTCGAGAAATATGCCTATATATTCAAAATGCATACATTAAGTTGGCTTACAGGGAGTTTCATTGCAAAACTGAAGCATTGGATTAAAAAATATATATATAATAAAAGTTTGGGATTTTTTCATGCCTTTGATGTTTTCTTTTCAGGGTTTGCGGTAAAATACATTTTTTAATGTCTCAGTTTTCTCGTTTCTGATTTCTGCACTTACTCTAGCCAACTAAAAGCAGCCAATAGCAAATGACATGCACAATCAAGGCTTTGCAGAGCCGAGAAATAAGCTTATGTATTTAAAATGCATACCTAAATTTGAGTTACAGGGAGTTTGATTGCAAAACTGAAGCATTGGATTAAAAAAAATATATAATAAAAGTTTGGGATTTTTTTTATTCCTTTGTTTGATGTTTTCTTTTCTGGGTTTGCGATAAAAATAAGTTTCCTAATGTTTCAGTTTCCTCGTTTTTGACTTCTGCACTTACTCTAGCCAACTGAAAGCAGCCAATAGCAAATGACATGCACAATCAAGGTTTTGCAGAGTCAAGAAATATGCCTATATATTAAAAATGCATACGTTACGTTGGTTTACAGGGAGTTTGATTGCAAAACAGAAGCATTGAATTAAAAACAATTATAATAAAAGTTTGATGAGCTGATGGATCGTTTTTTGGACAGTTTAATTACTGTTTATTTTATTTTAGCCCCCCAGAACTGGCATGTTTCCAGTACCTTCGAAACTGAGATTGAATAAAACTGGCTGAAATATGGTGAGCATGTACCGACGCCCCATAAAGCCTGAAATAACCATTTAAAAGTCAGAGGCGTTGGGAGGTTTTTAGACCACATCGTCGTACTTTATGTATTAACGTCATTCGCACAACCTCAATAAGAGGCTCCAGTTTGATATTCAGGCACTCAACTAATCTCTCATTCATCATGCAAGCCGCTTAACACTCCTGGCTCACTGGTGGGGGGTGCTGGGTGGCAGGAAACACCTTGGACAGGTCGTCAGTCCATGATATTCAGGAGAAATCAAATGCAAAACCAACACAGTACTGATACGTTATTCTGTCAACATGTTGGTTTACTATGTAAAAATCCACAGGGCCCTTCCATACGGTCCACGTTTTTACTCCAACCTCACTTAGAAAACACAGGGTTGAAGAAAAAGTATGGATATGATATGAAATATGGATATGAAATATGGATATGAAATATGGATATGAAATATTGAGTTTATATCTCCATTGTGTTGCCTCTAATTTGGTAGAACAGGGTAGAAAACTGTTGCGTAAAAATTATTTTGGGTTGTTTGTCATGCAGAAAGTTTCACAGCCCTGGTTAAATGAATAATATACATTAATTATATATATTAATTATGAAACAGAAACATGACCGCAGTGCGGTTTGAGAGGTCGAAGGTCATTCCGTTGTGACTTTAGCCTTTCCCCTGTAGACACAGCAATTCTTTTGATGTTATTGTTCACTATTTACCAAATGACACACGTGAAGCGTTCAATGCTTCCTTAAAATCAGTTCTACATAAGGTTCCTCAGTAGACAGCATGTTTAAGGTATGTAAGAATTGGGACAGTCTACATGTCAGAAGGGAGCCGCATACTATGACGTAAAATGCTGCCTATGTAGACCCTCACTGGGTTTTGAGACAGACCCTATGTTACCAAAAGTATTGGCTTGTCTGCCTCACACACATATGAATCCATAGGGTTTAATAGGATGTCGGCCCAACCTTTGCAGCTATAACAGCTTCAACTCTTCTGGGAAGTCTCTCCATACGGTTTAGGAGAGTGTTTATGGGAATGTTTGACCGTTCTTCCAGAAGACCATCTGTGAGGTCAGACACTGATGTTGGACGAGAAGGTCTGGCTTACAGTCTCCACTCTAATTCATCCCAAAGGTGTTCTATCAGGTTGAGGTCAGGACTCTGTGCAGGCCAGTCAAGTTCTTCCACACCAAACTCGCTCCTCCATGTCCTTTTTGCAAGCTGCTTTGTGCACTGGTGGGCAGTCATGCTGGAACAGGAAGGGGTCGTCCCCAAACTGTCCCCACAACATTGGGAGCATGCAGTTGTTCAGAATCTATTGGTTTGCTGAAACATTAGGAACTAAGGGGGCCGAGCCCAACTCCCGATAAACAACCCCACAGCATAATCCCCCCTCAACCAAACTTTACACTCGGCACAATGCAGTCAGACAAGTGCCGTTCTCCTGGCAACCGCCAAACCCAGACTCGTCCATCAGATCGCCTGACAGAGAAGCCTGATTGTTCACTCCAGAGAACACATCTCCACTGCTATAGAGTCCAGTGATGGCATGCATTAGAACGTTGTTCTTAAACTGACATACTTATTAACCAAATGACACACGCTAACCCAGCCTTGCTTGTAAAGGACTTCCTGGATATGTCTTTTCATGATGATGTCACTTGTTTACAAAGTGGTTTTAAACGTTTCGCAATGTTCCTAGTCCTAAACCGCTCCATCACAACTTATTTGTAGGCCATGTTGTAGGCCTTAACTTAGAACGAGTGTACGGTTAAAGTAAACCAATGAAGTAAATAAGATAAAACCTATTTCTAGATTCAATATCTTTCATTCAGGCCACTGTAGATTTACTAAACACTGCTGGTTGGGGTTTTACAAGATTTTATTTTTAGATTAGTTTGTTATGCAAGTGTGTTTCCTTTGGTGACCTCACAAAATTAACATATTCAAAACCTTTCCATATATGGACTACATGTGCTGGTGAGTGAAAGCTATAAAACTCTCGTAGGTGTTGGTCCATCAGTTTCTATGACACGTGGAGCAGCTGAGCTCCTTTTTCCTGCCCGGACAAAGAAGAAATTCTCAGTGTTGTTGTTTGAAAGGCTCAGTGTCAGTAAGTGACGAGCAGAGATTGTGATGACACGATGAAGGAATCTGATAAAGTACTGAAGTGGTTAGACAGGCTGGAGCGTACGTCAGCACATACATGACTGCTTGGATGAATATCTGAGCGGTTTCAGTTTTATTACATGTTAGCCGTTGGCCTGGAGGCAGGGCGGTGCAGGATGTGTAAACAGCATGTGTATGTGCATGTCAGCTGCGTAAGCACACAATCTGCTGCTCTGTGGTCATGTTAGCTGGTGGCGTGCCTTTCTGCTTTAGCTCCACATCCACACGCCAGCGTGCCAGCGTATCTATACCGCGCTGCACGAAACACAAACCTTCACTCGTTCACCGCCAGCCAAAACGGCCTCCAGGTTTTCAGATGTATGTGTAGTGTGTAGTTGAAATATCGTTACAGTGCAAAGAAGAACAAGAGTCTCCAAAATGCCAACTTTACAGGAGAGGCCAAAAACCTTCTTCACTGCCAATGTAGGTCAATGGAACCAGAATTTTTTTTAAGGCGATTTTGGAGAATTTCTGTTGGTCCATTCATCGTGAAACTTTCACAGGATATGAAGAGTAGCTGTCGTGGTCTAATGATGCAAAAAAAACAAAATCAACAAAAATTAACACAGTTATAACTTAAATGTGGCATTTCTCTGCAAATTAAAATGCAAGAAAACAAAAACATGCTGTATATTTTTTATCTTTTGCACATAAACCACATTTTTTCTCACAAAATATCAAATTTAGCAAATAAAAGTGTGTTATCTGTAGAGAATGTTTTCACTTACAAAATCAAAACTTTCTATAAGACTGTATTTAACTGAACCCCTAAAATCAAATATACTGTTTTTCAGTATTTAGTATATACAGGGGTTGGACAATGAAACTGAAACACCTGGTTTTAGACCACAATAATTTATTAGTATGGTGTAGGGCCTCCTTTTGCGGCCAATACAGCGTCAATCGGTCTTGCAATTTCCTGACTCGCTCCTCCAAAACACCCCAAAGTGGCTCAATAATATTTAGATCTGGTGACTGTGCAGGCCATAGGAGATGTTCAACTTCACTTTCATGTTCATCAAACCAATCTTTCTCCAGTCTTGCTGTGTGTATTGGTGCATTGTCATCCTGATACACGGCACCGCCTTCAGGATACAATGTTTGAACCATTGGATGCACATGGTCCTCCAGAATGGTTTGGTAGTTCTTGGCAGTGACGCGCCCAACTAGAACAAGTATTGGGCCAAGGGAATGCCATGATATGGCAGCCCAAACCATCACTGATCCACCCCCATGCTTCACTCTGGGCATGCAACAGTCTGGGTGGTACGCTTCTTTGGGGCTTCTCCACACCGTAACTCTCCCGGATGTGGGGAAAACAGTACAATACATGTTTCACATTGTCCATAGCCCAAGATTTGCGCTCCTTGCACCATTGAAACCGATGTTTGGCATTGGCACGAGTGACCAAAGGTTTGGCTATAGCAGCCTGGCTGTGTATACTGACCCGGTGGAGCTCCAGACGGACAGTTCTGGTGGAAACAGGAGAAGCTGAGGTGCACATTTAATTCTGGCCTGATTTGGGCAGCCGTGGTTTTATGTTTTTTGGATACAATCCAGGTTAGAGCACCCCAACATCCCTTTCAGACAGCTTCCTCTTGCGTCCACAGTTAATGCTGTTGGATGTGGTTGGTCCTTCTTGGTGGTATACTGACATTACCCTGGATACCGTGGCTCTTGATACATCACAAAGACTTGCTGTCTTGGTCACAGATGTGCCAGCAAGACGTGCACCAACAATGTTGTCCTCTTTTGAACTCTGGTATGTCTCATAATTGAGGCTGATTCTGATCGGTTGATAGCCGATACCGATCGAGGGCGGGGCTATATGCCTCAGCAGGCTACATGCAATTATTAGCTCAAGCAAGTCATGAAACATGGCCTAAACTGGTTTATTACCATTTTTAATGAGCTCATATGAAACAGCATCATGTTTTAGCAGTAACTAAACAAAGTAAATCAAACAAATATCTCCAATACTGCAATCATTCAATTTAGACCCTTAACGAAAAAAGCTAATTAAATAAATGCAGTCAAAACTGGAGTCATTAAACGTTTTAATAAGGAATTGAGAGACGTGTACGTTTATCCTTCCCACAAATGGCTCCAAACCAACAAGATTTTGAGTTAACAAGTAAACTTCACGTTTGATTAACTGTTTCTATAAATAAACACTTTTAGATGCTCTTTTTTTCAAAAGCATTGTTTTTTTAAATGTAGCTCTTGTTTCAGTTCAGCATTTAAACAGTAAATATACTGAAATATACTGAACGGTATGTGTGATGTGTTGGTGTTTCAGTAGCTGATGGTATAAGATACTGATTCTAGGCTACTTCAGTAAACAGGATACACCACTGAATCAGAACACAAGTTAGAAATGATGACGGTCTGGACCTTACTGACCATACACGACTAAACCAGTTAATATTGTTAGTTGAGTCTGTACAGCAGTAGCCGTGTAGCATAACTAAAACTATTGACTAAAACTAAATGAAACAAAAGGGTCTGTCTCAAAACCTACTGAGCTGCCTAAGTAGTGCACTGACTACATGCTACTTACATTTACACTCCATTATTAGTACTTTCTACTACTTACATTTACATTCCATTATCAGTACTTTCTACTCCTTACATTTACATTCCATTATCAGTACTTTCTACTCCTTACATTTACACTCCATTATCAGTACTTTCTACTACTTACATTTACACTCCATTATCAGTACTTTCTACTCCTTACATTTACACTCCATTATCAGTACTTTCTACTCCTTACATTTACACTCCATTATCTGTAGTTTCTACTCCTTACATTTACATTCCATTATCTGCACTTTCTACTCCTTACATTTATACTCCATTATCAGTACTTTCTACTCCTTACATTTACACTCCATTATCTGTACTTTCTACTCCTTACATTTACACTCCATTATCAGTACTTTCTACTCCTTACATTTACACTCCTTTATCTGTAATTTCTACTCCTTACATTTACACTCCATTATCTGTAGTTTCTACTCCTTACATTTACACTTCATTATCAGTACTTTCTATTCCTTACATTTACACTCCATTATCAGTACTTTCTACTCCTTACATTTACACTCCATTATCAGTACTTTCTATTCCTTACATTTACACTCCATTATCAGTACTTTCTACTCCTTACATTTACACTCCATTATCTGTACTTTCTACTCCTTACATTTACACTCCTTTATCAGTACTTTCTACTTCTTACATTTACACTCCATTATCAGTACTTTCTACTCCTTACATTTACACTCCATTATCAGTACTTTCTACTACTTACATTTACACTCCATTATCAGTACTTTCTACTCCTTACATTTACACTCCATTATCAGTACTTTCTACTCCTTACATTTACGCTCCATTATGAGTACTTTCTACTCCTTACATTTACACTCCATTATCTGTACTTTCTACTCCTTACATTTACACTCCATTATTAGTACTTTCTACTCTTTACATTTACACTCCATTATCTGTACTTTCTACTCCTTACATTTACACTGCATTATCAGTACTTTCTACTCCTTACATTCACACTCCATTATCAGTACTTTCTATTCCTTACATTTACACTCCATTATCGGTACTTTCTACTCCTTACATTTACACTCCATTATCAGTACTTTCTACTACTTACATTTACACTCCATTATCAGTACTTTCTACTCCTTACATTTACACTCCATTATCTGTACTTTCTACTCCTTACATTTACACTCCATTATCAGTACTTTCTACTCCTTTCATTTACACTCCATTATCAGTACTTTCTACTCCTTACATTTACACTCCATTATCTGTACTTTCTACTCCTTACATTTACACTCCGTTATCGGTACTTTCTACTCCTTACATTAAACTCCATTATCAGTACTTTCTACTCCTTACATTTACACTCCATTATCAGTACTTTCTACTCCTTTCATTTACACTCCATTATCAGTACTTTCTACTCCTTACATTTACACTCCATTATCAGAACTTTCTACTCCTTACATTTACACTCCATTATCTGTACTTTCTACTCCTTACATTTACACTCCATTATCTGTACTTTCTACTCCTTACATTTACACTCCATTATCAGTACTTTCTACTCCTTTCATTTACACTCCATTATCAGTACTTTCTACTACTTACATTTACACTCCATTATCAGTACTTTCAACTCCTTACATTTACACTCCATTACGGAGTAATTTCTCCTGCTCCATGAAACACATGTTAATGCTCAGTAGGACACAGATATGCTTCTTTAATATATTTACATTGTACTAAACTACATTTATGTTCAATGGGTGTATATGCAGCTGAAACAGGAATCCTAGCGCATCCCAAATTTATCAACATTAACATTTAAATATAACATTATAGTCATTATGGCTTTTAGAAGAATGGGGTTTTTGGGGAGGTGGGCTAGTGCACTATAGACCCTTGTGGTGCAGCCTAAGCTTTTGTCTCTAATGGCATTTTTTCCTTACATTACTTTTACTTTTATACTTTAAGTAGTTCTTAAAGCAGTAATTTTACACTTTTACTGGAGTAAAAAGCTTGAGTTGATACTTCAACTTCTACAGAAGTATTTTAAACCCTAGTATCTATACTTCTACCTGAGTAATGCATGTGAATACTTCTAACACCTTTGATTATGAGTGAAAGCAAATCAGAGATAATCAGAGATCTGGGTGCGGACTCAAATATAGGGGGTCCAAATAAACACCCAAATCTAAGTCTTCTATCTAATGTAAAATAAACGAAGGGTGGTCTTAGACTTTTGCACACTGCTGCGTGTATGTGTTTTGGTGGGCGCGCTTGTTTTCTTCGGTGTGTTTGTGCATGTGAATGTGTTTGGGTGTGCTAGCTGTGGAATGTAGCACCTCAGTGGTGAGTATGTGCACTCAGCATTAGCTGATTACTGCCGGTGCGGGGTGGGTGTGCGGGGTGGGTTCTAGTCACTAACTTGGGACGAGTCATTCAGGTCACGCTGCAGGTCGTAATCTGCTTTTTTCCTCTAAACACTGCCGCTTTCAGTAAAGCGACCAGCGACTCGCTTAGACAGCGGCTCTCGGTGTCACCCTCCACATCCTCACACCTTCCTGTCTGGCCGGCCAATGCTGAGCACTCATGCTTCAGAGAAACACGGCCAGCTAAGAAAAACTGCAGCTGCTGCTATGTTGACAGTCCCGACTCACATTACGGTAAAGCGTACTCAGGTAGAGAGCCGTTTCCTACAGTCCTCTGGTCTTTGCTGTTCTTCCCCGAAGTCGGCTTATAAGTAGAGACAGCTTTAGCTTCGGTACCTGTTTCCCGTACTGAGTACTGGTTTAGAGTTGGGTGGTATGACAGTTTCAGGGGACATCTTAATAATGATGATAGTATTTTAAAATGATGAAGTGCTACATTTCGGTTCTGCATATCGTTGCAGTCAATTTGTATTAATCTGCATCATGTGGACCCACGAGCTGCCGTTAACATTGTGTGAAAATGTTATGTATTTATTGATGGACCAATAAAAACACTCCAAAATCCACACATCCACCCAATATCGGCCGCTTAATCCTGCTAGTCAGGGTCACAGGAGGGTTGGAGCCAATCCCAGCATCATCGGGCAAAGGCGAGGACAGTTCGCCAGTCCATCGCATGGCCAACACACACTCACACCTACGGGCAGTTTAGAGTGAGCGATCGACCTAATATGCATGTGTTTGGACTGTGGGAGGAAACCAGAGTACCCACACTCCACAGAGAACGGCCTGGACCGGGAATCCAACCCAGATCATCTTACTGTGAGGCAACAGTGCTGACCACTACACCAGTGTGCTAGCCACTACACCACCATACTAACCACTACACCACCGTACTAACCACTACACCACCGTACTAACCACTACACCACCATACTAACCACTACACCACCATACTAACCACTACACCACCGTACTAACCACTACACCACCGTACTAACCACTACACCACCATACTAACCACTACACCACCATACTAACCACTACACCACCATACTAACCACTACAACACCATACTAACCACTACACCACTATACTAACCACTACACCACCGTACTAACCACTACACCACCGTATTGACCACTACACCAGTGTGCTAGCCACTACACCACCGTACTGACCACTACAACACCGTATTGACCACTACACCACCGTACTAACCACTACACCACCGTACTAACCACTACACCACCGTACTAATCACTTCACCATTGTACTAACCACTACACCATTGTACTAATCACTACACCATTGTACTAATCACTACACCATTGTACTAGCCACTACACCGCCGTACTAACCACTACACCACCGTACTAATCATTACACCATTGTACTAACCACTACACCATTGTACTAGCCACTACACCATTGTACTAATCACTACACCATTGTACTAATCACTACACTATTGTACTAGCCACTACACCACCGTACTAACCACTACACCACCATACAAACCACTACACCACCATACTAACCACTACACCACCGTACTAACCACTACACCACCATACAAACCACTACACCACCATACTAATCACTACACCACCATACTAACCACTACACCACCATACTAATCACTACACCATTGTACTAACCACTACACCACCGTACTAACCACTACACCACCATACAAACCACTACACCACCATACTAACCACTACACCACCGTATTAACCACTACACCACCATACAAAGCACTACACCACCATACTAATCACTACACCACCATACTAACCACTACACCACCGTACTAATCACTACACCATTGTACTAACCACTACACCACCGTACTAACCACTACACCACCATACAAACCACTACAACACCATACTAACCACTACACCAGCGTGCTAGCCACTACACCACCGTACTAACCACTACACCACCATACTAACCACTACACCACCATACTAACCACTACACCATTGTACTAATCACTACACCATTGTACTAATCACTACACCATTGTACTAGCCACTACACCACCGTACTAACCACTACACCACCGTACTAATCACTACACCATTGTACTAACCACTACGCCATTGTACTAACCACTACACCACCATACAAACCACTACACCACCATACTAACCACTACACCAGCGTGCTAGCCACTACACCACCGTACTAACCACTACAACACCATACTAACCACTACACCAGCGTGCTAGCCACTACACCACCGTACTAACCACTACACCACCATACTAACCACTACACCACCATACTAACCACTACACCATTGTACTAATCACTACACCATTGTACTAATCACTACACCATTGTACTAGCCACTACACCACCGTACTAACCACTACACCACCGTACTAATCACTACACCATTGTACTAACCACTACGCCATTGTACTAACCACTACACCACCATACAAACCACTACACCACCATACTAACCACTACACCAGCGTGCTAGCCACTATACCACCGTACTAACCACTACACTACCATACTAACCACTACACCACCGTACTAACCACTACACCACCGTACTAACCAATACACCATTGTACTAACTACTACACCACCGTACTAACCACTACACCACCGTACTAACCACTACACCACCGTACTAACCACTACACCACCGTACTAACCACTACACCACCATACTAACCGCTACACCACCATACTAACCACTACACCACCATACTAACCGCTACACCACCGTACTGACCGCTACACCACCGTACTAACCACTACACCACCTTACTAACCACTACACCACCGTACTAACCACTACACCACCATACTAACCACTACACCACCATACTAACCACTTCACCACCATACTAACACCATACTCCGCCATACTAACCACTTCACCACCGTACTAACCACTACACCACCTTACTAACCACTACACCACCGTACTAACCACTACACCACCATACTAACCGCTACACCACCATACTAACCGCTACACCACCGTACTAACCACTACACCACCGTACTAACCACTACACCACCTTACTAACCACTACACCACCGTACTAACCACTACACCACCGTACTAACCACTACACCACCGTACTAACCACTACACCACCTTACTAACCACTACACCACCGTACTAACCACTACACCACCATACTAACCGCTACACCACCATACTAACCACTACACCACCATACTAACCACTACACCACCGTACTAACCACTACACCACCATACTAACCTCTACACCACCATACTAACCACTACACCACCGTACTAACCACTACACCACCGTACTAACCGCTACACCACCATACTAACCACTACACCACCATACTAACCACTACACCACTATACTAACCACTACACCACCGTACTAACCACTACACCACCTTACTAACCACTACACCACCTTACTAACCACTACACCACCATACTAACCACTACACCACCGTACTAACCACTACACCACCTTACTAACCGCTACACCACCGTACTAACCACTACACCACCATACTAACCGCTACACCACCATACTAACCACTACACCATTGTACTCACGTTTTGTTGCCTTTCTAAGTAAGTTAAGTTACCACGTACTCTACATTGCACATGCTGTAATGGATGATTTACAGAATTTAACATGTTGGAAAATCTTCAGACATGAAACGTAGACGTGGAACAATGATAGCACTTTTTAAAATAATAAAATACTGATGATTTGTAGATCTTAGGTGTAGGTGTTGATTTTTGGCTTTTCATCTCGAGTGATCATGCAGTGTTGAATAGAAACGGTAAAGCAGGTCTCTGTTTAATCCAGTAGGGAAGCTCCTGTCCTCAAATAACACACTGCTTTTGAGGAACGTGTCCTGTATTTATTTTTTTATATTTAATTCAAAACTGAACAAAAACAGCCCCCTTCCCCCCATCCCATCTATCCATCCATCCCCATAGTCTGCATACTACAATTCACAATACATTTTATTGTATTAAGGATATATTATATACTGTATATATACTATACTTCTTTACATTGTTTTGTGTGTTGTATTATATTACATTAAATATAAATATTATGATTATGTGTGTTTGGGTGGGGGTTGGGGGGGATGTGCAGGAATTGACCATGCAGTCTTCCCTCCTTTGATCAGTGGGTCTAAAAGGAACCGGTAGCTACATAACAATGAACTGAATTGAGCAGATGTTTTTCCATCTGTATGAACAGCAACGTTGCCTTGAATGACTTCTGCGTGGATTGAACTGGAAGTTCTTCTAAACAAATTCAATTAGTCATAACAGTGTTTTGGCTACAACATCCCCATTTCAGACCATTCAGATGCAGACAGACATGACCTAGGCTGGCAGTTTGTGATGAGTTCTGCAAACGCAGAAGGCCGTGGATCCTGTTTTCAGTGATGGGAAAATACCTGTGTGCTATCAGAGACATGAGCAATGCTTTCACATGCTTGGCTCCGAGCAGCAGCCTTGAGGGACGGAGACAGTGAGAACACTCGGCTGCTTTCACACAAGCCCCCCCACCACCACCACCACCACCACCGTACCTCACGGGAATGCCAAGCTTTGAGTGTTTTAGGGACTTTCTGGCGTTCGGCCTCAGCTGCACCCATGCCCGAGATATGTTGGTGAATATGCAGTGGTGTGGAAACGTTGCACCTCATTTATTTGATTTCCAGTAAATAAAACAAGGGATTCCGAACTAGAGATTTAAAAAAAAGCTTTGGAAGACCTGGTAGGCCACCCTCCCAAACCACCCTCATCAGATAAACATCACCTCAAGCTTTCATCTTTGAGAGAGGAGAAGATCAAGCTCCACATTTTCTCAATGGTCCAGAAAGGATGTGTAGCTGTTCAAGAAGCTTCTCACTGAGAAAAGAAGATCCAGGCACCTCAAAGATAGAAGCTTCTGATGTTCTCAGAACAATGGACTGACCACCCCAGAGTCCAGAACTTCAATATCACTGGAAGTGTTTAGGATTACTTAGACCGTGAGAAGCAGGAAGTGCAACCAAACGTCAGTCGAATCCCTCGAGAATGCAAATACAAACAACCTAACTTGTGATTACTTGACTTTACTGTAATTTTACCGTTAAACGTAAACATGCTACACAAAAATGTATTAAATGAACGCCATGAAAGATTTCTAGACTAAAATATTCCCAAATGAACTAAATTTATTATAACTCATTATAACTTTTGTTATAACAGTGTTAAAGACAGTCATTTATGTAGTTGCACAGGTGTTTACTGAAGTTAACCAGCTAGCCCTGGCCTGTATTCAAGAGCAGTATCCAGTCAAATCAGTCCAACATGAGAGGATGAAGAAGTAGCCCTGACTGCCTGCCCCGACAACGTATTCTAACCTCCTGTCCCAGTTAGATCATTTAGGTACAGATGATTGAATAGTTAGAGTAAACTCAATAATGGCTGAAGCTCTTACCAATCAACCATCAAAATGACTGCTGCCGCCTGCTCTGGGCAAGAAACCACGTTCAGCAGCAAAAAAATAAATAGTGATATAAATAGAAGCAAAATAGTAGTGAACACTGGCGCTGACTTTCCCTGCTACAGATGCTCTTGGAGAGTAAAGTAATATGACACCTGTCATAACAATTATTAATATTTTTACTGTTATTAATAGTAATAGACAAAGTAACTGCTAGTAAACTTTGCCTTAGATGTACTTGAAGTTACATAGTTAAGATTCATACAAAAAAAACTCCCACTTTATTCTCTGCATCTTCTCAACCAGACCTCCTCAAAGAAGGAAGCCTGGCTAGTGAGTCCCCAGTCTGGTTCCCATCACCACCACTATGAACAACTTTTACTATCAGTCTAAAGTTTGGAGACACCTACCTAGGTTTTTCTTATTTGTACTACTTTAATAGTAATAATATTAGTGAATAATAGTAAAGACATCCAAACTCTAAAATAACACGCATGGAATTATTCCTGGACCATAAGAAAAAAAAAATGGTAGTGGTTTGGAGGCTAGCACCACTTCTGGACCCCCTGGTGATTTCACATTGTTTTAGATACTGAAAAAATATAAATATGACTTAAAATAAAAATTTGCTGCTTAATTTGCTCTAAAATAGACAATTTTAATTAAATTGACGGAAAAACCCGAGCTCACTACGGAAACTCCTGAACGCTACCGTGTGATGTCACTGGTACAACAGCATTATGATTGACTGGGACTGCGAATTCTCCAGTGCTGGTTCTTCAGATTCTGATGATATTGAGCTGTAATGTAGAAATAGACCACCATATCACTTAGTACTGAGACTTTTAGTCAAACCACACCCACAACAGCAGCTCATCCTGAGTGTAAACAGTATCTAGCTACATAACCAACATTATTCATAACAACAGTCTAGCAACCAGCTAAACTCAGATATAGAGGTACAGCTATTGTAGTAAATATGATGAAAGTGGAACTCGCTCTCATACGACTCTATAAATCTTCATAACTCAACTACGTTAGCTTAGCATAACTTGAGCTACCGAACTTAGCAAGTGAAGCTAATGTTAGCTAACAACTAAAACAAGTAACTGCTCTTCCCTGGTTTACCTCCACGTACACGGAGGCTCTTGAACTCCTCTCGCTGGTTTCCTACACGCCCATATTGTTGGAACAGTGTCAGTCTTTAGATCCAGTCGTCGTGTAAGCCTACGTCCCATAGCTGTGATAATCTTCAGGCATGAATTGATCACTACAGATGACGGAGTGAGAGGTGCTTGTTTAAAGTTGACAGGTTTAGTCCACTTTCTGGATATTTGGGGGTCTTTGGGACGTGTGTGTACAGGGTCCCACCGTACATCCAATCACTGCAGCCAAAAACAACAACACCTTTCTGTCCTTTCGCATTACAGTGAGTGCATCTTCCAGTGTTGTTGTCCACCATCTACGTCACACACATAACACCTACGGCGGCTTCCGAACAGTGGGCGGAGCTAAGTAGTCTTTTAAGCCGTATTCCTTGAATTTGTAATAAATAAATATTTTCATATTAGCTGATGCTTTTAGCTTTTGAAAAATGTTTATAGTGTTTTTTTAGAAACGAGCTCTGATGCAGGTTTACATACTTTGAAAATTTTGGCCAGCAGCTTCGTGAGGAGCCACATGAGCTGCTTTACTAACAGGACTGAAGAAGATAGTATACAAGTTAAGATCTTGTTCTGAAGAACAGTTCTGGGTAGATGGAAGGATTGATCGGTTATGTATCGGTATCGGCGGATTTTTAATCAAAATATGGGATCAGTGATCGGCCGATAGGTGTCCAGTTCAGTCGATCCCAAGAGCCAATCGATGGCATTAAACAAATGAGCCTAATTTCTGTATTTCCAGCTAGTGTT
The DNA here is from genome assembly GCA_021613375.1 of Megaleporinus macrocephalus. NCBI lineage: Eukaryota > Metazoa > Chordata > Actinopteri > Characiformes > Anostomidae > Megaleporinus > Megaleporinus macrocephalus. Next base: position 41,668,618 of record CM038708.1, read on the forward strand.
TCATCCAGGAAGAGGAGCCCTCCGGCCAGCTCCCTGCAATTCCTATCTGAACCACTAGGTGGAAATACATACCCTTTAATTTTCCACACACTGACTAAAGCAGCGGCCTCTCAGTGTGTCTCGCTGGGGAACCAAAGACATTTAACACTACTAATCTAATACGGCACTTAAGAGTACATCATGCAGCTGAATACAGTGAGTATCAGCAAACAGCAGAGCTAGCACACACAGCTAACACAAAACAAACAACCCAGAACACCTACAGACCAGATCTGACCGGTACAAACAGAACAGCAGCAGCAATTCAAGATCTACATTTAATGATTACAGATTGTAGTTTAAAATAACAGAGTCTGCGTTTTATGACAGTTTTTACTGCATTTATTTAATTTGCTTTTTTCGTTTAAAATTTAAATTGAATGATTGCAGTATTGAGGATATTTGTTTGATTTACTTTGTTTATTTACTGTTAATTTAGTTAAAAATATTATGCTGTTTCATATGAGCTTGTTAAAAATGGTAATAAACCAGTTTAGACCATGTTTCATGACTTGCTTGCGTTAATAACTACGTAGCCCTGCTGTGGCATATAGCCCCGCCCTCGATCAGTATCGGCTATCGGCCAATCACGCTGAAAGGTGATCGGTGAACGGAATCGGCCTCAAAAACGCCATCTCTAGTTTTGGGGGTCTATAGGTCTTCATAAGAAATATGCAGTATCTGTTATTTAAATGTATTTTTTTTATTTTTTATAAATTTCTGGTCACGTAGAAACGACCCCAAATTACTCTGAATTACTTTTGTCGTATCTAAGATGCTTAAAACAGGGAAAACTTTTTGGGAATACTTTACTCTAACTAATATAACAAACTCTGGAAATGGTTAATGCAGATTCTCTGTTAGCCTCTTTTTCATTACATTACGTTCTAAGTGGTCCATGAAATCTACTAGGCCTAACAGGCTGAATTACAAGAACAGCTTTCAAGGCTGGAGCTTCATAACTCAGTGTGAAAGCTTCTGTCTGTCCTGCCCCGGTCTACAACTACTCGGAGTTCCGCCAAGGCAAACAGCTAATGGCAGCTAATGCTGTTGCATTATGTCCTCTGCTTAACTAAACACATTTGAAACGGCTCAGTGGACCATCTTGTCTTTGTTAAGAAAGAAGTCAGAGTTAACAGTTTAGAGGCCCAGAAGCAGTGAGCTTTTCCACATTTATTAAAGTGGAAACGACATTTCAGTCAACGCAGCGTCTTCTGCTGCACCTGAACTTCATTTGGACTCCTCATGCAGTAACACGCCACTGTGTCATTGATAGGTCTATTAAAACGAGGCCTCCTGCATTCCAGCCCCGCTGCCTCTCGCTCATTCTCCACTCCACTCCGCCCAGCGGCGGCTCCAGTCCGGGTTTTCCGGGCCTCCGGCCTGTAAAGCGGTAGTGCGGGTCTCAAAGCTTGCACGCTGGTTAGTATTTGAATTATGCCATTGACGTCAGCAAAGCTGTAAAGCTGACCGGCGGCCCTTCCCTAAAGTAATCCCCAGCCAAAAGCGCTCTATGGTGCATTGTGTAGGCTGTCAGACAGGCCCGAGATGAGAGGCAGGAGCGAACGAGAGAAGGAAGCAAAGAAAATAAATTAGAAAAAAAAAGAGAAAAGAAAATTAAAAAAGAAAAGGAGAGGGTGCGGATGCCGCCGTTTGCCAGACTGGCTTTATTTGATGTGGCTCGAGATAAAAACCACCCTCATAAAAAAAAAAAAAAAAAACTTTAAGAAGAGAAGCTCATAGAAATGTCACAGTCAGAACAACAAATGCCAGAGAGGCGAGATATCAGCAGGCTTGGAAGGAGGATGTGGTTGATTTCAGAGCCTGTGCAAGGAATGCTGCTTGTTATCTTTCCAAGAAAACAGAGGCAGGTTACCGAGCCTGTATGTGAACGAGTGCCGAAGCTGTTTTGTCACCCTGCAAACCCAACTTACATAAGCTACTGTGTTCTGTGCATAGCCCCGGGCTACCAGTGCCTGCCAGGGAGTTCAACTATCTGAGCATCGGCTGAAAGTTAGAGAAGCCTCTGACCGACTTGAAGTGTACATTAGATTTCGGTCTCGACATCTACTATCTCTTATAGACGTCAGTCATTTCAGTGTGCACGGCCTCAACCCGCCATTCTACTGAACTCAAATCAAACATGGAAGTCAAATCAAATCAAAAACAAATTTATTTGAATAGTGCTTTTAACAACTGATGTCGTCACAAAGCAGCTTTACAGGAATTTAGTGATAAGAAAAGTTCAATAGAGCAGAAATAAGCAGAAGAAGAAACTAAAAACATAGAAGGAAGTCATAGAAATTATAGAAAAAACAAAAAAAACAAGAGCTGTTTGGACCAACGAAACTCTATATTCTATTCATTATGTTAAATTTATTAAAACTCGTAATTTAACATTTGGTTTTGTCACTACTGAAACAATCCTAACACTGCTGAATCTCTAATGTTCCAGTAGTGACTGTTTTAGTTCATTTTCAGCTCAGAAACACAGCTTTGAACAGTTAAACAAGTCAAATTTTTAAAATTAAAACACAAACACGTTTATTTTCTGTTTTCGGTTTTGGTAGTGACAACTCTGGTTCAAATTTAGACTTCGGGAAACAATTACTTTACAAAACTGCTTTAACTGCATTTAAATTAATGTGTAAAACTAAGAATTGTCTCTACTAACCTTGAGACAGGCTTCTATTATTCATTATATAATCAATAATTATATATTATATTTATTATTATTTAAAATGTAAGAACTTTGGGTACAGATGATAGTTTATCTACAAAACTACAAAAATTCTTAGTTCACTGGCAAGTCATTCAATCAGATTTGAGAACCCGCTTCTACTGTACTTGTGTAAACCGTCAGCCCTCCTAGCAAACATCAGTAACCAGGTTAACTCTGCTGAACTGATGGAGCTGATTAGAGATAATAATCTACAAACACCGTTAGCTAGCTAGCTTAGTGTAATCATGCTTTAAGGTACTTTTTGCAGTCTGTCAGCAAAACAGTGGCTTAAACTTTATAGTTATGCAAGGCTGTCATATTTCGTACAGCCATGGAACAGCCCTAATGTATGAGCACGGTTCCTCAGTCATGGTATATGCAACGACATGCTGAACAACGGCAAATAATGTAAAGCAGTCTAAAATTAAGATACACCAAAGTCCCTGAATTTGGCACATATATATACTAGAAATGGAAAGATCGATCGCCTATGTATCGGTGTGATCGGCTGATATTTCTCTAATTTAGCTTAAATTTCTGTGTTTCCAGCTAGAGTTTCATTGAAACCCCCAGTTCCTATCTGAACCACTAGGTGGAAACACATACTCTTTCATTTTCCACAGACTGACTAAAGCGCTGCGCCTCACAAGAACAGTTTGTGTTCATGGCCTGTGCGGATAGAAAACATCGTCCATCTGGTAGTTTGTTACCGTATGTGACGCAGACTCATCCAGGACGTTTTTAAAATGAGTCAAATCATCAACCAAGACAAAGACATTTAACACTACTAATCTGATACGGTACTTAAGAGTACACCACTCAGCTGAATACAGTGAGTATCAGTAAACAGCAGAGCTAGCACAAAACAAACAACCCAGAACACCTACAGACCAGATCTGACCGGTACGAACAGAACAGCAGCAACAATTCAAAATCTACATTTAATGATTACAGTTTTAGTTTAAAATAACAGAGTCTGCGTTTAATGACTGCAGTTCTGACTGCATTTATTTAATTAACTTTTTTAGTTTTAAATTAAGGGTCTAAATTGAATGCAGTATTGGGGATATTTGTTTGATTTACTTTGTTTAGTTAAAAATATGATGCTGTTTCATATGAGCTCGTTAAAAATGGTAATAAACCAGTTTCGACCATGTTTTATGACTTGCTTGCGCTAATAACTACTTGTAGCCCTGCCGTGGCATATAGCCCCGCCCTCTATCGGTATCAGCTGATCATGCTGAAAGGTGATCAGTGATCGGAATCGGCCTCAACAATGCTGATCGGTCCATCTCTGATATATATATATATATATATATATATATATATATATATATATATATATATATATATATATATATCAACATACTACGACTCGTATAATATAGGGCTTGTTTGTTCTAAAAGTTTTTGTTAGCATAGTAGAAGATAGTATTAGAAACTTTAACATTCACTTTTCCATCAAGTTACCGTATCACTGCTGTTTGTCGTTCACACTTGCCCAACTGAACCTCGCGTATTTAAGTAATGGCCTGATATCTGTTACTGTTTGGTCTAATAAGTAAATAAGCTTATAATCTTTGACCAGTGCAACCAAACTACAGGATTTAAAGGATTCTTGAAAACGTAATAGTAAAACCTTGCACATCAAAAAAAAATTGTTGTGAATATTTCTTACATACTAAGCTTGTTTATACAGATGGCCGGCACACCAAATGCTACAGCGGTATTCCCAAATCCCATTATTTTACGGCAGGAACCCCCCAAGCAAATCTACCCCAAACCCTGGAGATAACGACTTGGCCAGATGGGTCAGATGAAACATGGAGGTCGGCCTAAAAGACTGTGCAGTTGCCCCAAGTCCTGTCTCAGAGCATGTCTATGTGGCGGTATCTTCAAAAGTAAGACATATACTCTGAACTCTCTGGTCTCCCTCTTCATTTTGATGGCAAGAAAAGAAGTTAGTCACTGAAGACCCCATTGAAGTCAATGAACTATATAGTCTGTCCCAAATGAACCAGCACACGCCGTCAGGAAAGCATTACTGTATTATATGCTATTATATTCTAAACTGTGTCCAGGAAGTCCTAGACATTCAAGTGATTCCATTTCTGTCTTTTCCTTATATGGTCGTTTCTGTCACACCTGCGCTTTGTTGCTTCTATTGTTGATAACTGACCAAGTTCTGATGTCAGAGCTCATATAACCACAAGTCTGTCAGTGGATTCATGGGTCGGTTTGTCCGTACGACTGCGCGCCAAAGAAATAAAGATCTGCTCTACAGACATTCAGACGTTCGGCTCCCTGGCCTCAAAGGGGTTTGGACCCAACACTAATGCAGACAAACACAAGTCCAGACCAACGGTTCCAACAGGAGTTTCCTGCAGTCTGCTACAAACATGTCGTGACTTTAGATCAAAATAAACATTGTGGATGAACAGGAGGCTAAAATGTAGATGAAGCCATGGCTGAAAAGAATCCCAGATACGCTGACGAGTTCAGTTCAGCTTAGCTCTCACTGCCTGAGTCTTTCAGGCGTGACTTAGACATTGTGTCAGAGTTACCGTTCAACATGTTACAACATATGTACGATTCATAATCTGGGTGGCCCTGACTGGACTGGGAGTAGGTCAGAGGAGTAAGGACTGAATTATAGACCTCCCCTCCCATCATTGTCTGAGATCAGCCTGACATTAGGAGACACAAATTATCTTGTAGCACATTCCAGGCATCAATCAACTCCAGCCAGTTCTTAATGCCAAAGCACTGGTTCATCTTTTTCGCTTTGCAGTGACTTTCTGTCAAGTTTAGATCTTGTGTACAACATTTAAAGCTCTTAAAAGGAAGCCTTAATATGGTGTAATGACTCTAAATTGTTAGAACATGTAAAAAATCACAAAAGTAGCAGATTTATTTATAAATTAATGTTTTATTCTAAATATTTAACATATGGACACAGCCATTATTACTGAGGCGCAATGCCTGCTGGGTAGATGAGGGCAAATGGTTGCAGCACTCTAAATTTGACTACGGTTAGTTACTAACCTAGCTTAAAGAAAACCATGTACATTGTGTTGTTGATGTTGTTTCAGTGAAAGGCAGTGTGAAGACTGATATTAGTCTAAACAGCTTCACAAACATAAACAAGGAGAATAGTTAGTGAAGCAGCGTGTGGACCAACACAGCTACCCAAAGACCCCCGCTCTGCTCTCCTCACTTCAGTCTGGATGAGTTTGAGTGGTTCAGTAGACCACCACTGGTGAGAGACTTGACGGAGGCTGTTGGTTTTAAGCGTAGACTAAAACGCAATGCAGTGCCACAGTTTCTCCACACAGGAAGTCCAAAAGCTCCAGATTATGGAGAACCGCGAGAAGAACCGTGAACGTGAACATGCGCTGGACTCTCTCCTGAGAACGTTTAGCGTTAGCGTCAGCTGCTTCTCCTCGTTTGTGGATCCTGAAGGTGAAATTAGAGTCTTAGTAGTGAACATACTACTTCACTAATAAAGGAGTGTGAAGCTCAGAGACACTCCCGTTCAGTGTATGTAGCTGTTTACTGAGCGTGAATGTTTCCTGCTAGAAAGCGGAGCTCCTTTAACAGACACTCTCCTTCTCCGTCAACACCAACACACAGCTTCACAACAACTCCAGCACTGTGTCACTCTCTCCTCCACCCTCTCTGTTCAACATTTACACTAACGTGGTGTGTGATGTCGCCGCTGATGTCAGAAATGTTGTGTTCTAGCTCAAACTGTAAAGACTGAACAGTAGCATGTTTAGCTAGCTAGCTGAGCTCAAGCGAGACGTCCGGTTACTGCAACTATTTGACGTCACTACCCGCCGAGCATGTCAGTAGTTACAACAACAAAGTTAAAACAAATAAATCAGTTACTTTTTCTCATTTTTGTCAATGTGTCCTAATAATTTAGAGTCATTTCACCATATTAGGGCTCATATGTTTTACCAGCAGGGGTTCAAGCACATCTTACTGATCTGTCGAAGCTCTATAACCCGTCCAGAGCACTTCACTCAGCCGAGGCAGGTTTATTGCCAACTCTTAGGACTGCAGTTGGTGGAAGATCAATCATTTCTATAGCCTCTAAACTCTGGAATATCAGGAATCCAGGTTCTTCAAAAAATCCAGGTCAGGACATGAACATTTGTTCAGGCTAGCATATGCCTAGAACTGTTTTGGCTCATGTTCACCTGCTTGTAGTTGTGCTGTTATGTTTTTTTTTTTTTGGTTTCTAGCATTGCATGTACAGTATTGTGCAAACGTTTTCATTAAAAAGCTTTTATTTGTTCAGCCAAACACTTTATTATTTAAATATTCTAATAGTATTAATACAGTAAGTAGTGCTTTTAGTGTGTTCATTTAACCCTTTCCAAGCTTCTCCTTGTGAAAACAACCCAGTATTATTAACAGTTCTCATCTAATACCTGCTTCGACTGCTCAGTACTTCATTAAGCTAAATCAAGATTACTGCTGAAGGAACTGAACACATTCATACAATGTCTGGGGCGTCCAGGAGAAATCTGGAACTACACTCTGTTCTTCAAACTGGAGCTCAAGATATGATCTACTTCTCTCACAGTACTTTGTATTGTATGTATGATTATTTACATCTGTTCTAATCATATCTGGTGCTCCTACTGGTGAAAATACACTTAAGATAAAGGCTTTTAAACGATAAGACTTCTGCACAGTAGTAAAGTAAAGGTATATTATCATGACACCTCTTTGGCTTTGTAGTCCCGCGTGCCCTCTCCACAGCAGCTGTTAAAAGCAGGTGACCTGGTGTGAAAGCATAGTGTTGGTTTCCTGTGGCAGGACTTGCCCTGGTGGTCACGTGAGAAGCCCAGACAAACAATAACAGGCGAGGGAGGTGGGAGGCAGCGAGCCATGCTGGGGTCAAGCGTGTGCCCTGGGCGTTTTTCCACTCGCGTCCCAGAGGAGCCCGGTGAAACCATGCCAGTTCACCACCTCCGCCTCTTCTTCAGCCAAATGCTGTTAATCTAGCGAGACGAATAGTGAGACCTCCGCTGAGAGTCCGAAGGGGATCAAAGAGGAGCGTGCTTAATTGCGCCGGTTGAATGCGACTGATGCTTTAATTCCTCATTTCATTCGTGAGCAGCTCTTGACACGCAGCAATTATTAACTGATACAGATGGGCACACACTCGCTACATCAACACAGTAGCCAGTAAACAACATGACCCGAATGGCCCGAGTCCAGCAGACTGAGGAGATTCGTTTGGGATTCGGTACGATGTTAAACGCCTCTGCCAGATTCGTGTTCTCGGATGGGGCAACAAGGCCCTGAAGGATGAATCTAAGAGAAGTGCTGACGTAGGTCTATCCGGCACTCACAAACAGGACCGGCTCGCACTCTCACAGCGGGACAAGGGCAGATTTGCTTGAACCTGTGGTTTGTGGAAACTGGGGCAAAGTTACGCCAACCAATTAAGAAGGCCGGCGAGAGGTCAAAAGCTTTCATCTCACTGAACCGGAGCAAACGAATGCCCTTCCGGCAGTATTAACTACCCTAGGAAAACCATTATCATCAACAACTGCGCACACGCATCAGGATATTCTTAGTTGTTGATTCCTTTTCCAGTCGCCTCGGGCCCTCGGCCACATCATCCCAATCTCAGAGCCTTTCTTCTGATGGGACGTTTCAAAGGCCTGAGCCGACATAGGCCCTTCGTACATGACGCACGGTCGGCGCTGGCCTTCAAACAGATCGGAGACATGAAGCTCCAGTGTGTTTACAACTTTGTGACTCATATTCGGCAGCCTCTTTGGCCCTTTATGAGCAGGTCTGGGAAAAGCCTGGCCCGTATATCACCAGTGCGGCTGGGGGACACGAGCAGACAGAGAGGAGTAGTGTGAGGCTAGCCAGGAAGGAGGTGGGGGCTTCTGAGACAGGCAGCAAACTTGGACAGAGCTGGTTTTGTGGGCCCGGAGAGGATTCTGGGTAAAATCCACACTGTGGGTTTTTGTAAGCCCATTCGGTGGACCCGTCAGACAGAGTAGCCGACCTGGATGTTCTTTGGCCATTGACGAGAGCGCGCTCTGCGTAGGAATCGGTACGCGGTGAGCAGCCTGAAAGTTTGTTCACTACTGAAGTGCGTCATAGGAGTCGCGGGGGAGGCAACATTGCATCACACACCGGGTTTGCAATTAGTCTTCTCAAGGCGCGCGCTTGTGTTAAGCTTTGGCCGAAAGTGACTGGCGTCCTCTTTGATTGGACTACTAATCTGCAGTACCTTTCTCTGATTGTGTTTATATCATGTCATATGTTACGCCCAACACCAATCTGGTCACGAAACGAATGTACAACCCCAATTCCACGTAGATCTATCCATTAAACCTACAGCACGGAATCAACCCTTCGAATAAAAGTGGATCGCAAACCGTCTTTGATCACAAATCAACGCTCGCCGGACTCTTAACTCCTTTGATTTCGAAGCTTGGCTAATTCGGCCCACCCTCTAATTCAGAACCATCCCTCGAAACCATAATTTGGGGTGTTCGTAGTTACGCCGGCACACTTTTGGGTTACACGACGCCCCTGGTGGAACGTGCCCACACTTATCCCCCTCTCCGACTCCTGTGGTGGTGACATATCGACAGCAGTATTCGTGTGAGTCCATGCCAGGCCTCAGAACCAAACACATGGCTTAAATCGGGCCCATATGTGGAACACATCGAGCACACGGCTCTGCTTCAGAGCAGCCTTATTCATCAACTGTAGATCCCTCACATGGACGTCAGCATGTTTAATCGAAACCTTCCCCCTCGATTTCATAGCCCTTCTACATGTGCTATCTGGAGACAGATGTAGTGGCTCCAGTCACGAGTATTGACTAGGATTACATAGATTAAAGTCATTAATTAAGTGAAATGTCATCAGCTTCCATGGCAGACTTGCTTTTAGTCCACGTTTAGAACGTTAATACAGTGCACCATCAGGTTTCAGGCTACTGACCCAAGTTAGGCCTAGGGTGTAAACGGGAGACAGTGTGTGCAGACCAAGGCAACCTGGCAGTGCAGCATTCAACCAAGGTCACTGAGGTACAGCATGCCCTCGGGGCGGTGGGGAGGGGGGACGAATAATCCCACGTCTTTCAACATTAAGCATTGGGCCGCCACATCTCACAAGTTATGACTCAGTACGGGTTTCATGAGCGTCACCGCTCGCTGTATAACAATGGCGTCTGTCCTGAATGCCGAAGCCGCCTGCGGCTGCCGGTCAGTGGAAGCGTCATGTAGAAATCTGCTCCATAGTTTAGCGGCGTCTGGCCTTCAGGGGGAAGTGGTTTGATTTGCTTGGCTCCCGATCTGCTGTGCTTGGAAGGCGGCCAGAGGAGGGAGTAAAGTTTGCTTCTCGTGTTGCTCTTGCAAACACAGCGCGGGCTTTGATTTCATTCCCCTCACCTCGTTATTTCTCTCGGGGCGGATCAAAGGGAGCAGTGGGGGGGCGCATGAGTTGTGGAGTCAACCGAAAGTAACGGCAAAAGTGTGGTGCAGGGGTGGTAGAGCCTTTCAAATGAGATCTAGAGGCGTATAGCTCGCTCTCTTTCTTCACTTTCTTTGTTTCTTTTTTTTTCTGTCTGCCTCATTCCTCCTTCGACACAGAGTTACTGGTAAAATATAGAGTTGGTTTTAAGATTTTGTTGGTGGTTTTTAAAGCTTTTAATGGTGTGGCCCCATCCTTTATCTATTAAGATCTTCCAATTAGTTGCTTTTAGCTACCCCGCATTCTCGACTAAAATCCAAAGGTGACAGAGCCTTCTCTGTAGCTGCCCCAAAACTGGTATAGCCCACCACTCCACATAAGAATATCATCTACAATTGATGTCTATAGTCAAATTTGAAAACCTATTCATTCCCAGGCCTAAATGGTCTAACGTCTTTTTAATTCTTGCCTAGGTAATATTTGAACATTTAATTTTAATGTTTTTGGATGGTTTTTGGTTTGTTTATGATTATATTTCTTTGTTTTATATTATTTGCTGTTATTTTGCCTTGTACACCTCTTTGGTTGGCTTCTACAGTCTTTAAAACTTGCTTTATAAATAAACATTGACTTGACTTGACTTGACTTGACTCACGCTGAGGTTGCTTTCGGTCAACAAGGTAACTGATCACTTATTGAGATTCAATCCCGAGTCTGCTCAAGTCGGTTTCGCTTGACCTCGCTCCTTGATAGCGAGGGAGAAAAGGAGGGAAAGAGAATGAAGGAGTTTGAGAGTCCCTCCCTCCACAAGCTCCCCTGGGCTTGAGGATCATTCACACATTAGCGACAAAGCCAGTCAGACAGAGAGCGAGAGGACAGAGAGAGCGAGAGATGGGGGGAGAAAAAAGAAACGGGTGGCAGTTACGGGAAAACAATGACTAGCGAGAGGGACGAAAAGTAAGAACGTTGAAACACTGGAGAGGGGTGAAGGATCCCGGGCTAAACCAGTGGTCCAGTGCAACCCTAACCCAATCCCCAGCCTTCTACCAGTGAAGAATGCAGCCACAGCCACACCACCATGAAAGGTTATTCTTGCCCCGTTTGTGCCAGACCACCTTCTCTGGCCCCTGACTGCATGTCCGCGTGTCTCTTCTCAGACGAGTCCTACCAGAAGTTGGCCGTGGAGACCATGGAGGAGCTGGACTGGTGCCTGGACCAGCTGGAAACCATCCAGACGTACCGCTCGGTCAGCGACATGGCCTCCAATAAGGTGAGCCGAACCCGCACGCTTCCTAATAACCTGAAAATAAAGCCGGGTGATGAAGTCAGCAACTCAGAAATAAATTAGTTAATGGTATACGCTAGTAGAATAGAATATATACATGAATGTAGAATATATACATGAATATTATGCATGCCATCAGTACTTCCAGAATAATGTTTCGAACTAGATCAATTTATTCAAATGGATGGATGTGTGTATATATATATATATATATATATATATATATATATATATATATATATATATATATATATATATATATATATATATATATTGAACATTATAAAGTAAACTGCACCTGCACCTAAACTGCAATTTTTGTGAAATTAATATTTATTTAATAATTATAGTGCATCTGTAAATCACAACAACAGCAGCAGACATAGTAGCAATGTTGTACGGCACAGTAAACATAACTAAGCAGATAGCACCCCATTATGAAGTTATCTTATTCTGGACTCCAGAGTGCCGAGACGTGGGTCTTCAGTTCTGATTCCCGGAGCCTACGTTGTGCTTTTAGCAAGTACTGTTAGATCAGTTACATCTGAATGTAGCTGAGTGTATAGGCTTGTTTCATTGTTGGGTTTAAACTAAACTAAAATAAATGAATAACAATAGTAATAATAATAATAATAATAACAGTTATTATTATTGCAATTAGTCATAACAATACTCTTACCTATTTTGCACAGTACAACTTCTATTCTTTCTATTATTTCTTTTATCAGAGGTGCTGATGAAATATATTACTAAAAAATAAGAACTGATATGGAGCGCTACAAGGTGTCTTAAAATATGTGAACTGCACAGGTGAAGGCAAAACCTTAATTACAGATATTAAGGAAGTTGGAGTGGGCAAAGTTTAATGGTTATCATAGCACATATGTCCCAATACAGTGTTCTGAGCATATAGATATTGTCAGTACTGCAAGTAAAGTAATTGTAGCTGTAGCTTAATTATTATTATTATTATTTATATAATTTTATTACTGATATTATTATTATTATCTTGTGGTAAAGTACTGGCAGTCTAAAAAAATGAGTGTGTCCATAAAGTTAACAACTTAATTACAAGAGAACTGATTTAGACATTTATGAGTTTTTGCCATATTGCTCAACTGGATATCTGCTTTCACAGCAAGGTGGTCTGCTAAACCCCCTATATGCTATAAGTTATTCTATATGAATGTGATTAGTGATATACTTGGTTATGCAGTAGTCTACCAGGTTTCAGTATATCTCCTGAAACTGAGATGAGAGAGCATGTGTTCCATCATCCGGTGGGGATATTGTGATACCCTCTTGTGGCGTCCGCTGGTAACAGTGTTAAAACAGGAGACAGGTGTGTTGGCGTCTCTTACAGAGTGTTACCTGCGTTCAGGTTCTGCACACTACACTGTATTACTTTCTCTGCGCTGCGGTGTTGTATCAGATGAATGAACGTGTTCTTTATCAGATTGTGAGTGTGTGTGTGTGTGTGTGAGTGTGTGTGCGGCTGCAGGATGTTATCTGCCGGCTGATTTCAGGGTCATGTTTGCTCAGAAGCGTGGGATCATAGCAGGGACAGGCCACTCGCTACACATCACAACCTGCAGATTCACGGCGCTCGCAAATTTCGCTCGCCTCCAACCAGCAGCGCGCCGGCACGTGTGGTGTGGTGTAGTGGAGGCAGCATGCTTAGAAATCATTACGGCCTTCCAGAAAGTTTTGTCGCTCGGGATGAGGATTCGCAGAAACGTATATCCTGCTTCGAAGCCCCGCCGGCCACAACGCGCTTCTCTTTCCTTTTTTTTCCCGCCTATATGAAATACCCTCCACTAACTTGTTTAACTGGTTGCCGTGCATGTGAATTAAAGTTTCTCGAATCAGCGGCTCTGGATCCACGTCATGAGTCCATAAAAATATAGTTATGTATACAGTAATGTCTTCGTATTCACTCTTAGAACACTGGGTAATAATTGGGACCACAGTGAACTATGCTCTGTCTCTGCTGCATGAGTTAAAGTATTTTAGCTGCTGTAGGAAAATGGCTAGTATTTAATAAAGAAAGCACACAGTCTGTAGGTTCTCCAGCAGGGAGCGCTGTTATACGTTGCCAGGAATCTGCAGAAGAGGCTCATAAATGCCGTAACATGTGTTATAACGACAGGTGTACTCAAAAGGTGAAGCAGTTGTTGGGTTACTTAGTATTATATTACTTAATATTAAAATTTTCATTCAAACACTTAAAGTCTAATAAGCATATACACTGAAATATAAAAAAAAGAGCTTTGTTGGGCTGCTAGTGAGCAATGAGGGGTCAAAAGGTGTGGGCTGAGACCCCCGTCATGTAAAAACATTATTATATATATTATAAATATACATAAATTCTATAAACGGTTACCATCAACACAATACAAATGCTTGTTTGCCTCCAGAGTCCATGGTATCAACAATACTGAGTAACAAATAGGCCTACGTGAACTGAGGGACCCTCTCAGTGGTTAATGCGTGATAGTATTAACTGAAAAATAGGCCTACAGTTAAAGGGGCTTCATCTAGACTGAAACCCGTTCTCATTGTAAAGCCAGCTCAGTGGGATTGACCTGGTTCGCAGGGTCATATCTAGGCCTGGGGTGGCTGCTTGTTCTGCACCTGACCTCGTTCCTCTGTTTACACTGATAAGAACTCAGACACTGGCATGGGGTAACACTGGACACACATCACCTCATGGCCGGGGCCGCGTGATGGGCCTCGGTAAGCCTTTTCCACAAGTCTTCGTTCCCGCATCTACACTCGCGTCTGCTCCCCTTCCCTCAAGCTACACAACCCCGAGTCAGAGGAGAAGGAGGCCGGCGTGTAAAGGCGCGCGCAACGTCGGCCGGTGGTGTTTTTAGTCAAGCGCTGACGAAGGCCCTTCACAACGAGCGAGGAGAACAAGCGAAAGACCGAAATGACGCTGGCGCAGTTAAGGGGGCGGAGGGGCGCGCTCATTTGTAATCAGGAAATGAGTGTGCGGCTCAGGCTGAAATGACTCTGTATGTACCTGGGGCCGCAGAGGGAGGGAGGGAGGGAGGGAGGAGCTGGAGAGGGAGGCGGGCCGGCGCTCAGAAAGAGAGAGGGAGAGAGGTGAATCAGCCAGGTCTTTGTCTAACACACTTCCTGGCATCCGTCAAAGCGAAGGCTAGCGGCGCAGGGGCCGACACACACTCAGCACCACGCATCGCGCCTGCAACCATGGGACTATGTTGCTCTGAGAAAAGGAGAAAGTCAGGAGTTCTGAAAGGCTGGGCAGAGGTGAGTTACACTGTTCTGAGGACCGGCTGAACGGCGCTTTTATTGAGCTTTTATTGGTGCAGATGGAACTTGTGCGAGGGGTTGTTTCTTTGAACGGGCGACCTGAAGGCATGGCGTAGCGCTCGTTCTCTCACTTTTCCAAGTTTCTAAGTTTCCGTACTCTCTTACTCTTTTGTTTGAGGGGGCTTCTGGAGGTATAGCTACAGACGCTCAGGTCCACGTGTCTGTAAAGTAAAGAAAAAGACTTTAACTGTTGGAGAGGTGGACCTGCTCCACTTCCATTCAGTGAAAGATTGAATTGTCTTTGGTATAAACTTAACACTTGTTAATGGGACTCATCAACATTCCCATGCAATCCGTTCGGCTTTGGTTGAAGGAAAAGAAAAATCGAATTCTGGACTGAACTCCACAACCGGTTGCTTATAGGCAACATCGTTCACTTATTTGAAGCCTGCAGGTCAAACGTGTATTCATATTTTTGGAAAGATAAAAACTTTCATTGGACAAGAGAACTGGCTCTCTTCATTAACAGATAAGCGGGGGGTTATGTAAATAGGGGCCCGTGCAGAGCTTGGCCCGAAGCCTGTGGTTCACGAACCATTGCAATTTATGAACTAGGTCTTTGTCTTTATGAGCCAGGCTCTGTGGACCATCCCTCTGTTTTCTAGGAAAGGCAGTTAGAGAGAGAGAGAGAGAAAGAGAGAGAGAGAGAGAGGAAAGGTGGAGTGCCTGGCGTCTTCCAGAGGCAGACTCACTGTCTGAGCTGGCTGACTGGACACATGAATCACTTATCTGCTTCCTTTGGTGTCAGACAAAGGAAGGATGGCTCGGACTGAGTAAGGCTTATTGACGCACGTGAGTCCCCGTCAACTTCGTCTGCACGGCGGCTCCGTGTAACGCCGTCGGCTCGCTGGAAAGAAGTCCTGCACAGCTGGTTTTTGCGTGCACGTGCAGGAGATGCAAGGGGGGTTTTTCCCTGTCATGAGAATCGCAGCACAAGGATGTAGGGCACAGCGAACAGAGAGAGAGAGAGAGAGAAAGAAAGAGGGAGGGAGGGAGAACGAGAGCATGAGAGGGAGAGAGACTGCAGAAGAAGAGAGAAGGAATCGAAGGAAGCAGACCGAGGCAGGAACAGACAGCTGTAGGTGTAGATTGTGGAATACTTCTCCGCCTCAACCTTGGCCTGGTTTTCCTACAACGGGATTGGATTTGGGACAGAATGCAGAGGGGATAAGTCGAGGATGCCGAGCCTTGCTTTCCACATGTTTGGAGCTTTGCGTCGGGGGGCAGCAGTGTGGCCCAGTAGCCGCAGGAGAGGAGTGCAGGGCCGACTGGGTGTTTGGTGTCCACTGTTGGGGCGTCCAGTATGCCTGAAGCCAACTACCTGTTCTCAGTCTCCTGGGGTTATATTAAGGTTTGTGTTTGAGTGTTGGGGAGGGGGGCATACTCATATTATGCTTTAGGAGTTATCATGGAGTGGCCCGTCCAGCGTGCGGCCCTTCAGCCCTATGGGTTCTTGGGTACGGCAGAGCTAGGAAGCCTAAAAAGAAGAACAATGGAAGGCATCTGACGTGACTTCTCGTTCTTTTGTGTTCTTTGTGTTCCTTCAGTTCAAGAGGATGCTGAACCGCGAGCTGACACACCTGTCGGAAATGAGCCGCTCGGGCAACCAGGTGTCCGAGTTCATCTCCAACACATTCTTGGGTGAGTCTGATCCTTCCATAGGCTTACCTGAGCACACCTTGACACTGTCGATACGTGCGGGTCCCCTAGGGAACCACTGAACAAGTGCCTTGATATGTATCTGAACCAAACGATGCACCCACTCTTGTTTATGGAAAAAAAAAAAGAAATCCCATCATGCAGTGGGTGAGGGGTGAAGCCAGAGACAAGGCAGGCAGGGTGCAGATCTAGCATAGCTGCCCTGCTGAGAGGGAAGCGAGGGAAAAAGGAGGGGTACGGTAGCTGGATGCCTCGTGGTTTGCCTGCACCGCTGTTTGCAAAACCAGTCTGATCTGGTCTGCAGTCTGCAGAGAGAGGGAGAGAGAAAGTGTGTGAGTGTGGGACAGACAGGAAAGTAGGAGGAGGACAAGAGGAAGAGGGAGTTAAAGGAGTGGGGGGAAAGAGCGTGGTCCGTGGTTGAATCAGAAGGGCCGCCGTACTCTCCTCACCTTTGAGTTCAAAGTCTTGCAGCCCACCGCTCGAGTCACTGACTGGCTAGCAGAAGCAGGCGTACAGTGCCTGCAGGCAGACGAGAAACCTTCACTCTGTTTTCCAGGAAAAGACGTTAAGGAGGAGAGGAGTAGCTGTGAGAATCTAGGCTAGTGGTGGGAACTGAGCCGAATCAGGATTTCAGGAAAAGACTGAGAAATGCTGAGTTTCAGCTGAAACAAAATAAATGGGCCTTGATAGGTTATCAGAAGAGGCAGTGTGGCGGCAAAACATAAACAAAACGAGTGGTGAGGGTCCTACGCGGTCCACCTGCATGCCTCCGTTTGCTTGATGACGCAATTCCTCGAACTCCCTGTAAACAATTCATTAAGCAGAATTCTCCGTTTTGCTTTGGGCTCGCCGGCCACCTGTTTTGTGAACAAAGCGATGAGGGCCTTTTTCCTGGTTGTCAGTGGCTTTTCAGAGATGTCTCCGTTTTACTCGTAACTGGGTTGTTTACCTGCGTTATGGGACGTGACTCAGTCCTTAATGTCATTTCGCTCAAGAGATGTTTTTCTAGCCCAGTGAAGTGCCACGGAGGCTTTAAAGGTCACAGTATCGGTTACGAGTTGAATATGCGAAGGATGATGACTTTGGGACATTAGCATAAAGGATAGACTAAAACATAACAAAACCTCCCCCTCCTCACCCCACAGACAAACAGAATGAGCTGGAGATCCCGTCGCCTACTCCCAAGTCTCGGGACAGGAAGAGGAGGCAGCCAGGGCAGCAGCAGCAGCAGCTCATGACTCAGATCAGCGGGGTGAGGAAAGTCACACATGGCCCCGGCATCTCCAGCAGCTGCAGCGTGGCCCGCTTCGGAGTCAAGACGGACCTGGAAGACCTGCTTGCCAAGGTGAGCTCCTGTTTGCCGCCTTCCTTTGTGCTTTCAAGGAGTCTCTCTCTTTCTCTCGAGAGCTGAGTAAGGAACTGTCTGTTCTTCTCATCAGGATCTGGAGGACATCAACAAGTGGGGTTTGAACATCTTCAGGATTGCAGAACATTCCCATCAGCGTCCGCTCACCTGCGTCATGTACGCCATCTTCCAGGTCAGTGTCCTCAGTCCACTGGTCTAGTGAAAAGTCAGTTGGCGTAACATGCGGAACCTCAGCTAACCTTCATGTATTATCTACAGGAAAGAGACTTGATGAAGACCTTCAAGATCCCGATGGACACCTTCGTGACGTACATGATGACCCTTGAGGACCACTATCACTCAGATGTGGCCTACCACAACAGTCTGCATGCTGCTGACGTCGCTCAGTCCACACACAGCCTGCTGTCCACCCCTGCTCTGGATGTAAGAGACTATGCTACGTAAATAGTGCCATTAGCTTTGCATCTTCTGGTCCAGGAAACGTTATCTACGTGGGCTTTTCAGTGCTAGGAGCGCATGGACATACCGGTTGTTCTATTTCTAGCTAACATGCTTAAGATCTCAACACTGCTTTATTTTGATCTCCTGTAACGTTGCTTAGTCTGGAGCTCATTCTCTTTGTTCATGGTTCCACTTAAAGGAGAATAAACACGTCAAAGCTGGACTAAATCAACTGCTTAGCGTTCAACTTTTTGGGATTTGTCACTTCGAGTAAAATCTTCTGATTCTCACACCCTCATTTTTGTCTCTTCTAATCCTCAGGCGGTCTTCACAGACCTAGAGATTCTGGCAGCCATCTTTGCGGCAGCTATCCACGACGTGGACCACCCAGGGGTCTCAAACCAGTTCCTAATTAATACCAGTGAGTACCACCCCTCCTTTCGTACGAAGTTAGACTAAGCAGATCCAGATGGAGATCCACCAAAGAGCAAGGATTCATGTCTATTCATCTATTCTATTCGTATAAACGTGTCTTCTGTGTCTCTATTGCAGACTCCGAGCTGGCCCTCATGTACAACGACGAATCCGTTCTGGAGAACCACCACTTGGCTGTTGGCTTCAAGCTCTTGCAAGGGGAGAACTGCGACATCTTTCAGAACCTTTCGAAGAAGCAGCGGCAGACCCTCAGGAGGATGGTGATCGACATGGTGAGACTTGTCTTTCTGTGACGGAGACGTTGATCGTTTTCCGGGTTCAAGGAGCTCCCTTAGCTAAGGTTGCCTTGCTTCTCTCGTTAGGTGCTAGCGACGGACATGTCCAAACACATGAGCTTGCTGGCGGACCTGAAGACCATGGTGGAGACCAAGAAAGTGACCAGTTCTGGAGTGTTGTTGCTGGACAACTACACAGATCGGATACAGGTCAGTTTTAGAAGATTACAACTTAACATGTGCTTGGAGAAGATGTCCATGGTATCTTTCTGAAGATGCAAATCCTTTACTAACCAACGTTCTCAACTTGGATGTCCACAGGTCCTACGAAACATGGTCCACTGTGCTGACCTTAGCAACCCCACCAAGCCCTTGGATCTGTACCGGCAGTGGACGGACCGCATTATGGACGAGTTCTTCCACCAGGGTGACCGAGAAAGAGAGCGTGGCATGGAGATTAGCCCCATGTGTGACAAGCACACAGCCTCTGTGGAGAAGTCCCAGGTGAGACACGTTCTGATAAAAAGTTTTTGATCTTATTTGGTGCTCAAAGCTCTGGAGACCTCAACTCTTTGATCCGTACACACCTACTGACCGAGCTCTCGTTTTCCCTGCAGGTGGGATTCATCGACTACATTGTGCATCCGCTATGGGAGACCTGGGCTGATCTGGTGCACCCCGATGCCCAGGACATTCTGGACACTCTGGAGGAGAACCGGAACTGGTACCACAGCATGATCCCCCAGAGCCCCTCTCCTCCTTTCTATGAGACCGGAGGTGACTGTGGCGGCGACAAGTTCCAGTTTGAGTTGACTCTGGAGGGCGACGAGGGGGAGGACGCAACTGAGCAGGACAGCGTTCACCTCAGTAGACCCTCAAAGACAGCCGGTCAAGGCCCCTCCTCGCCCGCAGAGACGTAGCGGCGCAAAGTGACGGCGCTGTCTTCGCTTACACCAGGAAATGGAGGTCTACTCAACTCCTTCTACTTCAGCAGCTGTTTGGGAGCTCGACGGGTCCAGGAAACGTGACGTGAGGCGCTCTGCTCTTTTTCTTAGAGCTCAAGCGGAAGGCAGCGGTTTCTTCGGAAGCGAGCCGGAGTGCGCAGAACTTGCCTACAAAGTTGGACCCGTTCCCCGCAGTTACGGCCGCCTGTGGTTTCCACAGCGCTGCTCCGGCGCCTGCCGGATTGAAAGAAACACAGCCGGACAGAATTTCAGATTCTGACACTCGAGTTCGGTGCTGGCATGTGTGATGCTATGCTAGGAAGGAGAACTACTGACTTACGAATCGGACGGATTTACTTTTTTGGGTTTTTTTGTACCGCAGTGTGTCCAGGACACCGCTTTTTTCTACCGGTGTGCATTTTGTGATGTTTGTTTCTCATTAACACCGCAAAACCTGCAGATACATGAAGGAACCGTTCCACACTGACAGCAAACCCGTGGACGAACCAAGGTTTCTCAGAGATACTGAGATCAGTCTTCCTTGATTTGGGGCAATACGAGTGTTTATCCTCAAGCCTGTACAGTAGAGCCTGATTCAGATATTTCTCAATCTCAGAAACAGTATTTCTACACCCTCTGGTACATTGTATCTGTTGTAAATAGGATCCAAAGAACCAGTGACGTAAGCACTTTGACACTGAAACCACTTTACTATGGGCAGATCCGCTGTCCCAGGGCTGAGTACCCTATAAACAACTCGCCATACGACCATTCGGAATTGTTCTTCAACGCCAGTTCACGCAACAGGGCCCTCATATAGTACTGTTGCAGATAGGTACGAACTAGAGAGGGCTAACTGCAAACTCGCCAGGCTTAGCAAACAATTCGAAGAAAATAAGTGAAGTCTTTCACGGTAACCGGAGCAAACGACTTAAAAATAACAAAAAAATATTTCCGAGTCATGCCAACAATGAGCCTCTCGGCAGCAGTCGCTGACGTCAATGCCTTTTGTTTCTCCGCATGTTAGCGCACAGGATGTGGTGACTAGCCTACACAGCACTCAGCCTTAAATCATAGAGCTGAAATGTATCAGGGCAGGTAGTTTGTCCCTCGTTACGTACCCGCTTCCTCAGAGTTCTGTTTGGCTCCGTGTGTACCGTGGCTCTGGCGTCTTATCGGTACGGCCGCGTACTTAAAGCTCACCTAATGCGACGAACACTGTTTGCTTTCTACGTGCGAGTATGTGAGAAGTGATATAACAAAGTTATAGGCTTCCCTGCATTTCAAACAAAAGCCTTCTCAAATTGTTTCCTGCTTTCTTTGTAGTATTAAACGGAAAGCAGGAAATTGTGAACGCGTTCTCTGAAAGTAAACGAGGCTGTTCTGCGTCTAGTTAGAACATTTCCTACGACGACAAGAAGCTACTTACGAAAGAAACTACAAACTTATACTTTTGTTTATGTGTGTTTGTTTGGTTTGTTGTTGTTTTTTTAGTTTTGTCATGTTAGTTTTTTACTTTTTGGACCACTGCGACGGCGGTGGTCATGCACACTGTAGTCTGTGATTTCCCTGGAGGAATTAACATCATTAGAATTCATTACTGTTGTTATTGTTCAAGTTGTTTTCATTTGTGTGGCACAACAACTCAATGTCCTACTCAGTGATGCCATGATGTACACGTGTCACTTCCCAAAGAAACTATTAAATATGTACGTTTTGGAAACATCTGGTCTGCTGGTCATATATCAGGTACTTTCTTTTTCTTCAGGAGCCACAGGTCAACGTGGGCCCCTGAGGATGCTACAGCACATTTTAATGCACAGTTACTGTTTATTTGATAAATTTAACATATTGGTGGCATGAACTCATAAAATGTGGGCAAGTTATGCACATTTTATTTTTAATGCATCATTAAAATGATAAAATTTGCAAAAATATATATTTAAGTTTAATATCTGTAAATGACTTAATGTCATATATATATATATATATATATATATATATATATATATATATATATATATATATTCTTATAGTTTTAAAACAGTTCTAGACTGGTAGTGATTTAAAATGTTTGGCCCCCAAGACAAAAAGTTAGAGTAGCTATATTAGGGGTAACTGAATATATAACACCAACACATCTACTCATCTGACTGATTAATTACTTCACGGTATTGATGGTGATTGATCTTCATTTAGCTGGTTTTGAAAAACAAACATTCATAGACACTTGACAGGGAGACCCTTCAGACAAACAGACGCCAACTTATTGATAGCAGATCGACTTCCTTATAAATTCAACCCATTTTACCACAAACACACATCAACTTGATTGTGTGTTTGTGTTTTTTTGAGTTCACCGTCGAGTATATATTGATGGTGGTATTGCATAAGAAAACAAAACTTAAAGAAACCCATGTAGGTAAGTGGGCCAGTTTTCCAGACATGGATTAAAAGGATCTGGACCTCCACCAATTTTCTGAATTCCTGCATACCTGAGACGTTATTGAGACGTAAACACTCACTTCAAAGTGGTTTAACAGAATCAGAGGTCACAATGTTTACAATATAAATATAGCCATCTCATTTGAAAGCCTTCTGTTAGTTTATGAATGTAACATTGATGGCAAAACAGTGGGAGCATTCTTTGGGGGCTCTTCTGCCTTTGACCTGTAGCCCCTTCGGCAGGAATGCGTTTGAAAGTATACGTTTTAGGCCAAAACTCTTGTTTTAGGCATCAGCCAATGTCATTACAACTTCCTCTGAAGAAGCTTGCTGAGATATAGACATCTGGTTCCATTCACAGTGAACAGTTTAGAAAGAGTATCCTGGAAGCCTGGCTTGACCGCGGTGTTAATGGAGAATTGGAGAAGATTTTAGTCTGGGCTTAAGCTTAATCTGGAGATGGCGTAACCGGCCCACTGTATGTAATAACACCAAGCAGCGAGGACACTTTCTTCAAGATCTTAGAGCACGCTCAGAGATATGTGTGCCGGGCTCCGCCCCTACGATCTCTCTCTCCCATAGCCAGTCATCACAGAAGATACAGATCAGGTAGACGTGACACTCTCCACCACCCAGAGGCAAGGAACCAGTGAAGCGTGGTTGTGTACAGCGAGACTGGCTTTAACCGGATTTGGGGCAGAGGTTGCTGGAAATGGTGGAATACTATCACAGCTCAGCATCAGATACAGACGGGTGTTCTCGGCTCTGTGACATTATACGCAGAAGTACTGTACGCAGAGTACAATGAGTGGGTCGATGGCCATGGCTGGACAGTGGACAGAGTGTTTCGTCTTGGTTGAGGACTGGCTTTAAAGGAAACGATGATGTCATTATGTGTTAAACAATCTCGGAAAGTTCTTCATTTCGCTGGTTTTGAAAAACAAACATCCGTAGACACTTGACAGGGAGACAAACTGACGCCAACTTATTGATACCAGACCGACTTCCTTATAAATTCAATCCATTTTACCACAAACACACATCAACTTGATTGTGTGTTTGTGGTCGTAGCGTTAAATTTATTAATTTAATTTACAATACTGTTGTTATTCACAGCACCGGAGACAACAAGACCCTCGTTTTGAGTTCACTACTGAGTATATATCGCAGATTCTATGAATATTAAGTTTGATTTGTACATCTGATACTTAACAAACATCACCTCATTATTATTCTTAGACCGAGACGTAGCCTCTTCTCTGAAACAAGCCCAAAACGAAGAAGAAGACGAAGAAATAAAGGCTGTTTTGATGAAAGGTAGATAAACGTTGAGCTTAAAAAACTCTCAAGGGAATCCCTATTTCTATTTCTTTCTTTTTTGGCCACTTCTTGTTCCTCTGCCATGGTCACTGGAGTCCCAAGAAGCAAAGTTGACTGTTTACCCAAACATCCAAGTGACACCGGGGCCAAGTTTTTCCGCCGAGGCCTCCGGCGGGAGCCAAGAAATCTGGGGAGTTTATTTTTCAAAAAATGCTGCGAGGGCCGAGGTGCGCTGAGGCCCGCTGACGTCAAAGCAGCATGCTGGAAAGCCCGAATACGAGGAGCGAGGAACCTGGGGCTGGAGCCCTCGGGGTGGAAACAAGAACGAGATCCTAGCAAAACAAGTCGGCTCGCTGCGCTTTCAGAGAAAGGAGTCGGCTTCCTGCTCGCCGGGCTTCTTTATCGCTTCCTCTGAATGCGGGACGGAGGCCAGCGCTCATATCAGATGGAGGGTTCACAGAATTTATTCAAAAGGAAAAACAGACAATGAGCTTGCTGACAAGGAGAAAACGCGTATTCCCGAAAGGGCAACGGGGGGCACAGCAGGCCAGGACCTCACCAACCTCACCAACCCCACCATCACGCCCAGCTGTTTCACGTGAATTCAGTACTGTATATAAACTGTAGGCCAATTATTCTCAACTACCAAATAAACTTTCTTCAGTGTCGACTGTCTCCACTCTCATTACATCTTCATTCTTTTCTGGAGACTCACTTTCAGTTTCTCAAAGAGACTCACCTCCAAAGTTCAGTCCTAGAAGTTTAGTGGTTTGGCACGTTCTGCTTCTCACCAACCCCAAACACATTCAGTGATGTTGAGGTCTGGACTCTTGAGCACCAGCAGCTTCTCGGTTGTATGAATACATCTCAATGTATCCTTGTTCACCATCAAACATGGACTGGTCCTCCACCATGCTTGACTGATAGTTTGTGGACACCGTCAATGAGTCTTCCAGTGCTTCATTCATTGCACTCGTTTTAGAGTCCAGTTCCAGTTCCAGTGAGGAGCTACTCGAACAGCTACACATCCTTTCAGACCCATGGTGCTGAGGCGTCTTCTCACAGTGGAAGGATGGACAGCAACACCTGGGAATGTTTTCATATGTTGTCCTCTCTCTCTCAAAGATAAAAGCTCTAAGTGTGGTTTTGGTGATCTACCAGATCTTAGTAGCCATACATCCACTAGCCAGCCATAAGCACTGATAATGTGTCACTCTCTCATCATCATCATCATCATCATGGACACCAGAAAGCACTTCTTGCCTTTCTGCCCAGCTCTGCAGTATTACAGATGCAGACGCTCCACAGCCTCCTCGGGTTACGCTCTCTGGCGCGGACAGTCTGGCCCCCCTGCTGGTTCTGGGATGATTTACTCGGGCCGGCCGACTTGGGGTACGTGCTGCGCCTTCCAAAAATATTAAGCAGGAAAACGTGGGGAGCGTGCTGTGCGAGGACGTCAGTGGATGTTGATGTCCTTTCACTCCTGGAATGATGAAGCGCGGCGCTCGCTCTGGGAGCGACACGGCCGTGACTCACAATATTAATGTGTTTGCCGTTTCCTAGTCGTATCTAATTAGGCCGAGGTCAAGCCACAAGCACGGCCCTTGGTTGCCGGTAGTCTCGTAGAAGCTGTAACACATTATATCATCACCATAACTACTAATTACACTGTGCGCGTACAGTCTGACCCCCCAACAGTCAAAAAAGCTCTGGCCTGCAGGGCTACAGTCCAGCTTAGAGGTCGTGCAAATACACCAAACATCACAGACTGTAACAAGTTGGGTGTTTTTCTCAACTTTAAATGAAAACTGGCCTTTTGTTACTTGGTTATTTTATATCTCTGGTCTAATTAAAGGGGAACTCCACCGATTTTTCAAGATTTCTACATAATTAAGATGTTAAAAGTCTATGTAAAGGCAAGTCAGAGATTTGTTTCCAAAGGCATGTGGACTATGTGGTATTGAATTGTGAAGTTAGACCTCAAGTCATGGTTGAGAGCATTCTTACAGTACCTTGTCGTGCAATCTACCATGCCCCCTTTTGGGTGAAAACAAACCCGGACATAACGTCAGTGCCAATGGGTCAATGGGTAAGTCTCCTCTTCCCGAAAGAACAAGGGACAGCAAACCAGCAGATCTGTGGCTTCAGGTGGTAAGCTTTGGGACCAATACGCGCACAAATGCTTCATAATGGGTGATTTAATGTTGCTTACGTCGACGGTTATAATGTTAAAAGTAAAAAAAAAAGAATGCTGAGTGCAGTAGAGAGTGCTGATTAGGTTAGCTAACAAGGTGGACTTATTGTTTATAGCTATAATGTATAATGTTATAGTCTACATTATCAATACAGGGTGCTAGTTAGTTTGCGAAACCCATGTGAAGCAAAATAAAAGTGTCTTAACCCCAGAAAAGTGAGAGAAACACATTGCCTTAGATTTAGTAGTATAAGTATCTCCAAAATGGAAACGTTTCAGGAGAGGCCAAAAACTTTACTTTCAATGTAAGTCAATGGAACCAGAATTTTATCCAAATTATTTTAGACCATTTCTATTGGTCAGTTCATCATAACATATTTACACAGTGCGTTTAAATGATGCAAAAAATAATAAATCGAAAAAAATAAAAACAATAAGTCAGGATATGACACCTCTGGCCACTGAGTAGGGTAATCTGCCCTAATGGATGGAAGCGGACTGAAAGACTAATTGTAAGAAAAAATTGCTTGCCAGTCTGGCCATAGAATTTGGACAACTAATATTAATGATAATAATTATAATAAATCATTAAATTGACTGGCATCAGCTAGATCAGTGTCCAGCGGCTACACAGGATCCAGGTACGGCTCGCCAGCCCTCCAGAGTCAGTGCTTCCTTTGCTAACTTTAGCTAGACTAAATTGCTCTCAACTACAAAGTACCCGAGTACAGAGTTGCCAAGACTACGCGAGGGAAACGCTTTGTCCTTCTCTTCATCTGCTGAAGCATTAAGAGTTCCTTTCACTGGAACTAAGGGCCTGAAAAACAAGGATTATAATCCCCCCTCCACCAAACTTTACACTCGGCACAATACAGTCAGACAAGTACTGTTCTCTTGGCAACCGCCAACCACCAGACTCGTCCATTAGATTGCCAGACAGAGAAGCGTGATTCGTCATACCAGAGAACACGTCTCCACTGCTCTAGAGTCCAGTGGTGGTGCGCTTTACTCCACTGCATCTGACGCTTTGCATTGTGCTTGGTGATGTAAGGCTTGGATGAAGCTGCTAAGGAAAGAATTGTTTGACGGTAACCAGACGTCTGAATGCCTCTGAAAGCGTCTTCACAGAAAGCTATCATTCAAAACTGTTATAAATACATGGCCTGGAGACATTTTGGTTTTGGTCCTTGTAGTCCCCAAAAGATTCACCAAAGGAACCTTTTTTGTTTGTTTTTCAGATTTCCATCATTTTCTACCATCGAAACATTGAAACACCTCAACGACTAAAAAGTCTGTGGAATTCCCCGACAGCCATGATTCATCACATATCATATAAAGCCTTAATTCTTGTTTTCCTGTAATCTTTGATCAGTGTTGGCCTCAAAAACATTTCCTGAGTTGTTATTATGTGACCGTACACCGGTGGGTGGGGGAAAACAATATTAATCAATAAAGTTCTTTAACCCTTTGATGCACAAGCTAGGCAAATCCCTTCTAATGCACAACATGTGTCCCACTTGAGATGTTATTGTATGTACTGCTGAGTATCTCTTTGGTATATCTATTGAAATCAGCTTATTTTATAATTTAATGTTCCATTAAAAGTCTTATTTTAGACCTTAAATCATTTTTTTAACTCAAAAACTGATTTTGTAAATATATTCCTGACTGCAAATGTTCATAAATGTCAACAGTTCCTGTGAAATAACAAGTACACTGAGGAATTGCTTGCACAGTAGGCTTATTTCTTTTTTTTCTTTTTTTTTAAACCTGTCATGTCTGGCAATTTTCACAATCGGAATGGTAATCTGAATGCACTGATGTACCAAACACATTTGCTTTTACCAGAACAGCTCTATAGGTTTCTATAGGCTGCTCTTGTTAATGTTTGTATTTTTTATTTTATTTTATTTATTTATTTATTTATTCAGCCAGGCCTGATAGGCAATACAAGAGAGGAAAAAGAGGAGAGAGTGAAAAACGAAGTAATAAGTAAATAAACAACTAAAACAAATGAAAGAACAAAGAAAAAAACATATATATATATATATATATATATATATATATATATATATATATATATATATATATATATATATATATATATACAGTACAGTAGGCTTATTTCTAACCATAACTCTCACTTGCACTAGCTGCCTGTTGCAGGATCCTTCTCTACACAATTAACTCCATTTATAAGAGCGCAACAGGTAGCAGCCCACCTCAACCGGAGGAATAAACCCGATGCAGCATCTCCGCTGTAACTGATTGCTAACGAGTTTAGCTCCTGCAGAGATTTACTGCTGCCTTAACGAGATCCACCTGACTCCTGCGTTCAGATGCTCCAGATCAGTTGAGTCAGATGTGTTAAATTAAGACTGTGGAAAGACTTGAGACTATTCTCAAAGCAGGCTTCTCCAAAGGAGCGCGAGAATACAGCGCTGCAGCCCAGCCAGCTATTCCAGAGGCAATAAACATGTTGTGCTGGTTGCTGACACACTGGCTTCATTGTAAAACCTTCACTGCTTGCGTTCATGCTTGCAACCTGTAACGTACCACCTACAGGTGTAACATAGGCCCTGTCTATTCCCAGAAACTTCATAGAAGCGTCCCTCTCTTCCAGGGAACCTGCGGAAGGCCTTTCAGCTACTAAAGTAAGTCACAAGTCTTCTCTTAGTTTTGCTCGTTCCACGTTTTGAAATCTAACCCAGTTCTCAGATGGAAGCCCTGAAGCAAAAACAAGGGCGCTAGCACTTCTAGGCTTACAATAAACAACCAATACCAGCCTCTCAGCTTGGCGATGACGTCTTTTCCTTCAAACTGAACTTACTCAGAACTGTTATTATAGAGTCATATTGCATAACGCTCGAGCTGGTTTTTGTTTTGCAGCCATTTCTGCAGCGCCTGCACATTAAACCACAAAGTGACTGCTGTGAGACATTATCAGCACTAGAACATGAGCAGGGTCTTTATAGTAGCTTTGATGAAGCTCAGCCAGCAGGTACGTAAAAGTGCAACTGCTTCAAGACCACAGTGAGGCATCAGTCTAAAGCTGCACTGATTCTGGGACAGTAAAACTAATGATAATCATAATCATAATAGTATTATACACTGATCAGCCAGAACATTTACCATGCAGCAGTCCTTAGTCCATCTATTTCTCTGTTACCCTTTGTTACCCTGTTCTTCAATGACCAGACTCCCCCTCAAAAGGACCACCACAGAGCAGAAATTCTATCGGTGATGAGTCATTCTCAGCACTGGAGTGACACTGACGTGGAGTGTTAGTGTGTGTTGTGCTGGTACGAGTGGATCAGACACAGCAGTGCTGCTGGAGTTTTTACACCCTGTGTCCACTCATTGTCCACCAACGCCTACATCATTGTAGATGTGAAGTCAGAGACAGTAGCTCATCTGCTGTTGCACAATTAGTGTCCTCTAGTCCTTCATCAGTGGTCACAGGACGCTGCCCACAAGACAGTCAGCTGGATGTTTCTGGTTCGTGGATTATTCTCAGTCCAGCAGTGACACTGAGGTTGGTCCTGTGGTGGTCCTGTGGAGGTCCTGACCATTGAGTAACGAGGTGCAGATGAACAGCAATGTATGCAGTGAAACAAATGAACAGACAGTTACAGCCTGTAACTGCAGCAGTGAAGCATGGTGGTGGTAGTATCAAGGTTTGGGCCTGTTTTGCTGCATCTGGGCCAGGACAGCTTGCCAAAATTGATGGAACTATACAGTTCTGCCAAAAAGACTCCCCGAGTAGAGGAATGAATGATGTTTAATCTTCAATAGGTGTACAATTAGGGGGTTAGTTATTGTAGGTTATATAGAAAGTCTTTGGCATAGGCCCAGTTCTAGGCCCAAGTCGCGTAAACCATCGCAGATCATGCTGGATATGGACAGCAGGGGCGAAGCTGCCTCCCTGGACAGGAGGACTGGGACCCAACTGGTGGTGGTGGTGGGGGGGAGGATGGAGTGCGTCGAAACTCAGCTTGTCGAAACTCAGCTTGTCAAAACTCAGATCGTCGAAACTCAGTACCTAAATGCAGCAGAGAGGTAGTGTAAGTTGAATCCTAGTCGTGTTTACGATAATTCATCGGTGTGTGATTGGCTGTCTGCTCCAGATAAAAAGAGGGAAAGAATGAAAACCCAACCTTGCAATATCTGTGTGATTTGATTGACATATCTAAAAAATGATGGACCTTCTTTAAATGCGTGTATTGTATGTCTGCATGTTCAGGCAGTGACCTAGAAACGTGTGCAGTGATATTAGAACACATGTTAGTTTCAAACAAGTTTATAAACAAAGTCAGGGAACTAAAACACACTCACACACACTCACACACACAAATGCTTGTTTTTATACCGTGTAAGGATTTCAGGTCAATCAATATATGTACGTAACTATGCATAATAATGTTGCATGTTGAGAGAAATAATTATCAACATATGTACTTTATTTGTGGATACTTACCAAATAGACCTTCTCATACAATACTCTCTCTATGCAGAGAGCTGGTCAACCCCCTCCATTGTTTGTCCTATCTGCCGATCTGAGGTGGTCAACTCCCTGCATTGTTGGTATGGCGCTTTGAGTGTTGATGTTCGCCATCCTTGCAGGGAGTCGGCACCCCTCTCCTTTGATAAGGTAATACTAACCCCCTCGAGGAGGCAACATACCAACCCGCCTAAGGGTGACATGCAAATACCATAACCTTCGTTCCCCCGCTTACTCTTCCTGACCTCCTCCTTAAAACTGGAGTTACTGAGTTAGACTGAGAGAGAGATGGACTGGACCACAAGACACTGATCTGCAACAGACCGATGACCTAAGAAGATGTGCCCGTGTGTATGATTCTGCATGCACGTGATTAAGACTGCTTCCTGGCCGCTAACAGACTGGTAAAATGCTAAAGGTCTCCTGACTTCTGATTCCAAAGACTGATTTCTAACAATGTGCATAGCATTATTTGAGCAGTGTCCTGTGACCACTGATGAAGGACTGGAGGAACACAAACTGTTTAGTTGACAGTGAGTGGACACACTGTTTAAAAACTGTTTTTGGTCCACTCCTAACACGCCACCACCACGCCAGTGTAACTGCAGAGCTGAGAACGACCCACCACCCACATAACATCTGCCCTGTGGTGGTACTGTGGGGTTGGTGTGGGGTCGAATGCTGAACGTGAAGCTGCACTACAACCCAAGATCTTCAGTTAGGGTTCAGGTCATGGTCTCACAATGCTCCTCAGTGTCTCTGGTGTTGTTTCTGCTTACTCCAGTGCTCTGGAGCTTAAACTGTTTTGAATATAGTAGCATATATTAGAGTGTGGGCATGTATTCAGTTCACCTATCTTTTTGTACCTAAGGTGGACTGTTCTTAGTCTTTGAGCTGGTGGTCTAAGACTCCCTCACAAAGTCTCTGGGGACTGACTCCACTGGCCTGGTGGATCCATCCCTGCTTTACTGTGGCTTTCCTACCAAGTCAGGACATCCTGTAACCTGAAAATGTAAATACAAACACATACATGACTGACTGGAGCTACATTCTTCACAACCGTATACCTGAAAACGTGTGTTCAGAGAAGCACCGTTGTTGCTACATTCACAAATTCATAGTATAAAGACGCCTGTCAGTCGTTCGGCAGCAGTCTGACCACAGTTTTGTTTACCCTCCAAATCTTTCTCAAACTGTAAAAGCAGGAAGAGCTGGGATAACTTAGCTAGGCTTCTCAGAATTTCCCCTGGACGTCTATCAGCCACGGACGGCTTATAGATCCACTGGCCTTCCATATAGGCTAGATTTAAATAAGAGTTTTGTCTATATTTTATAATGTATGCATATTTAACCATTCCCATTCAAAGTTGTATTAGCATGTCTGTATTGTATCTAGATAAACTCTGGCTTGACTCTGTTTACACTTTTTGCTAATATGTGTCCCCAGTTTGATCAGATGAGATGAGATTGTATGTTTACCACGTAAAAAGCACGTCAGCACATACGTCGTTTCCATGTAACTTTTGTTTACACTCTTCTCCGTTAAAAGAAATGTTGACAAGCTTGGCTTGGATGCTGGAGGGCATGCAGGCTGTTGGTTTGGGTCTTGTTTCGGCTTTGCGCATCCCTCCGTCTTTCGTTTTGTTGTTCATCCACATGCTCACTAGTCGACACTCTGCAGAAGCATGTAAACTGTAAACTGTAACACATGTTAACTGGCCGCCATAGTGGTTCAATGTGAGACAGTTCACTGGAGAGAAATTCTGAGACTCTGATGTCTTTACAAACAGTCTATCATCATGTCTACAACACAAATGAAGCCATTTCATTGACTATCCAACCCACAAGAGAACCTATCTGAATTATCTTCTGAACTATTTTGCTTCATATAGTCATGTACCTCTTTAAAGTATACAGTTTAGGCCAAAATGTTCTCTTAAAAACAAACATGTCAAAAGTATTCACATTCATTACTTAGGTAGAAGTATAGATACTATCTATATAGATACTAGATATAGATAATATCAACTGAAGACTTTTACTCCAGTAAAAGTGTAAAAGTACTGCTTTCAAAACTACTTAAAGTATAAAAGTAAAAGTAATGTAAGGGGAAAAAATACCATTAAGGACAAAAGCTTAGGCCACACCACAGGGGTCTATAGTGCACTAGCCCACCTCCCCAAAAAATATTTCTAAGCCATAATGACTATAATGTTATATTTAAATGTTAATGTTGATAAATTTGGGATGTGCTAGGCTTCCTGTTTCAGCCACATATACGCCCATTGAACATGAATGTAGTTTAGTATAATGTAAATATATTAAAGAAGCATATCTGTGTCCTACTGAACATTAACATGTGTTTCATGGATCAGAAGATATGATGACTAGTTGTCTATAAGTATTGTAATGAAGTCAAACTTCAAAGACATGTTATCAATAATCTTTACTGGAATGTAAATGTACATGAATGAAAACTATAGTATAAAGTACTGATAATGGAGTATAAAGTACTGATAATGGAGTGTAAATGTAAGGAGTAGAAAGTACTGATAATGGAGTGTAAATGTAAGGAGTAGAAAGTACTGATAATGGAGTGTAAATGTGAGGAGTAGAAAGTACTGATAATGGAGTGTAAATGTAAGGAGTAGTAGTAAAAAGTCAGCTGAAAAATAATTACTCCAGTAAAATATAAATAACCAAAATCTCTACTTAAGTAAGGTAACAAAGTATTTGTACTTTGTTACTTGACACCTCTGCTTAAAACTAATATAAAGCTTATGTCTCAAGCTGTAAGCAGCATACAAAAAAAACAAGAAAGCGTTTAGAACCTAGAAATGTGTGCAATGATACTGGAATACATGTCAGTGCCAAACAAGTTTATAGAGAAAGTCAGGGAACTAAAACACACACACACACAAATGCTCGTTTTTATAGCCTGTCAGGATTTGAGGTCAATCAATATAGCGCCACTGTCCAATGAAAAACAAGTATCACTAAAATGGCAACTTTACAGGAAAGAACAAAAACTGTCTTTACTTCAATGGAACTAAAATTATTTGGAAGCTATTTTGGAGCATTTCTATTGGTCCCTTCATTACGAAATTGTCACATAAAAAAAGCAAGAAAACTTTTAGAAGCAGGGGTGTAGCTAGCGCTAAATTGAGTCCCAGCATCCCTAAAAATTATAATAGAACAAAAAGTTTTTTCTTTTAACGTTAATTTGTCTCCGACACGCTGGATATGTTAAAACCATAGAGAGAATATGTTACCAATTATTTTACAAATGAAAATACAACAGCCTCCTCCCCTGCTGTGCAAAATGGTATGATCCAGCTCCTCCGTCTCTCAGTCAGTGTTTTATTTGACTGGTATTGTGTGTCTAGTAAGTTTTGCAAAGGAATATTTATATATTACAATTATATACTTTGGGGCAGTTCAAGGGCACCTAAACCCCAACTGCTCCCCAGGTGCCATGGGCTGCCCACTGCCCCCTAGTGTGTGTGTGTATATATGTGGGTATTTTACTGCACGGTTGGGTTAAATGTGGAGGTGTGCAAAACACACGTGACTATCTGACGGCTAATGCTGCAGGTGGTCTGTTTACTGTTTGTAAAGGAGTGAGAGAAGCTGTAGCTGCTGTGCTGTTAAACTTTTTTTGGCCTTTTATCGTTCAAATTTGGCTGAGCGCTTCTGAACACATTTTTTTCTGTGGTGTAACAAACTCGCACATATTTATTACTGCCTGACACGCTAGCCTGCATTTGTGGATGCAGCAACCAACAGTGTTTATTAACAACAGCTTGTCACAGTGTTCCTGAACCCATGCAGTTATCTTCAGCATGACTGTAGAGGGTTAAATAACTAAAGTCCTTGCTCCATGCCCAGAGTGAAGCATGGGGGTGGATCAGTGATGGTTTGGGCTGCCATATCATGTCATTCCCTTGGCCCAATACTTGTGCTAGATGGGTGCATTACTGCCAAGGACTACCGAACCATTCTGGAGGACCATGTGCATCCAATGGTTCAAACATTGTATCCTGAAGGCGGTGCCGTGCACCAATACACACAGCAAGACTGGAGAAAGATTGGTTTGATGAACATGAAAGTGAAGTTGAACATCTCCCATGGCCTGCACAGTCACCAGATCAAAATATTATTGAGCCACTTTAGGGTGTTTTGGAGGAGCGAGTCAGGAAACGTTTTCCTCCACCAGCAACACGTAGGGACCTGGACACTATCCTGCATGAAGAATGGCTTAAAATCCCTCTGACCACTGTGCAGGACTCGTATATGACATTCCCAAGACGAATTGATATATATATATATATATATATATATAGTCTCAACTTCTTTGGAAGTTAGCCTTGTAGCCCCAAACTTGTCTTGGCTGATGGTGGGTAACGGGGAGCAACTGTGCACTTGTTGAAAACAGTATCGCTTTACAAAGTATTTCCAGGATTAAACAGCAGAGCGTGTGCGGATGTGCAATAAGTAACGTAGCTCTGGCAACATGTGTGGCTTTTGAGTGAAGTCATAGCTGCAGGTGGTTGAGCGCGAGAGCGATAAGAAGACAAAGGAAAAGATTTGTATGTGTATGTGCGGGCAGGGGGTGCAGGTGGTAGCCTACGTGTAGTGCAGACAGTAGCTTGCCTGTAGAACACTGCCAACCTTCATATTCACCTCTTCCTGTAATCTTAATCAGTTCATCTCTGCTGTTATCTCCGTGTGACCCACACAAATACTGTAAACAGCCACGCCTTGCAACATACATTCATTACCACTGGGTTATTTTCCAAAATACACAATAATTATTAGAGACACAAAAATCAATCATAGTATGAATATGATATGAATATGTTGTTTACCTACCACCATACCGACCATTTGTCGTTGTTTTAACAAGCTCTTGTTCAATCGGCTCAAGTGAAGCTTATTAGATGAGACCTCGGAGGGTTGAGGGATCAAGTCAACACCAGTGTAGTCTTCGGCAGCAGCAGTAAAGCTGGATACAGCTGTTTAAACCCGTAGCCGCAAAATTCTTTAAAACAAGCTATACAGCCTCATACAACCTCACCACTTTACTCAGTTAGATGGCTGATTAGCAACTAATTCAAGGCCAATGCACTGCGTTTCTGTACTATGTACAATGCAATAGCTTTGAAATGTCATGTACATTAAGCTCAAACCTCTCAAAAACAATTTGCATTGCAAGGTTGCATTGCATTGCAATTCTAGCCAATTAACTCAATGAGAGTAACCTGGCCGAGTTTGTTCCGTTTATCAATATAATATTATTTTGATTTAAAGTCTTCTTAAATAATGACAAACCAAATTTTGAACCCCCGCCAACCAAATTCAACTAAAATCTGAAAAACATTGGGCTGGATTGTCATTCTTTTCATGCACAAGCTTAATAGAATCTCACAACCCTGTTTGTTTGAATAGTTTACTACTGCTGACTCTTCACCTCCTCATTTTCTGCTGAGTGGCCACTTGTGTAATGTAGGCGTGCGGCACATCTGTGTGGTGAGTGGAAGTGGGCATGAGCCTGAAGAATCATGAAATTTCAGTATTACACTAAACTAAACACAAATAGAGCTGATTCAACCGGATCACCAACACTGATGCAATAAAAGAGTGAAACCTTTCGCTGCAATGCTGCTTTCTTGCATCCAGTTCAACCACTCAGGCGGCACCTGCTCCGAGCTTAGCCAAGATAAAAAAAATGTAATAAAAAACATCTAAAAGTACAGAAACAGTCATTTTAACTGTAACATAAAATAACACAGCTTGTAAGCTAATAAGCTAACTGAGGCTGTCCTGCCTTTGAAAACTAGCAGGTAGGTACTGAAGCTGGTACTGAGCCTGTGCATCCTCTTTCTTGGGTGGAGAGAGATTGAGTGCTCCATCCTCCTCCCAAGAGTGGTAGAACTTCTCAAAGCTCTATTGGGGACGGCAGCTTTCTCCACGGCCCACCATGCCGTAGGTGCTAGCGAGGGTGCTGCTCATGTACGGTGGAGTCTTGATGCTTGGCCTTGGCCAACCACTCCCGAGACACCTAGCTGG
The DNA here is from genome assembly GCA_021613375.1 of Megaleporinus macrocephalus. Taxonomy (NCBI): domain Eukaryota; kingdom Metazoa; phylum Chordata; class Actinopteri; order Characiformes; family Anostomidae; genus Megaleporinus; species Megaleporinus macrocephalus. The sequence goes on from CM038708.1 coordinate 41,705,113, forward strand.
TAGGTTCTTGCGGTCGGCTGCTGTTACCTCTTCCACTATCCTCCAGCTGGGCACTACTAATGAGAGCCTTCAGGCTAATGGACAGAAGTGTAACTCAAAACCATTGGCTAGCATCTGGTTTGGATAGCAAGTATACTGGCTAACTCAAGTTTTAGTCAATTATAGATCACATTCCTTTGAACTCAAACCTTGAAATTCCCCTGAACTGAAAATGTCAGCTTGCCAACCAGCTGTTTCACCTCTTTCCTTTCATTTCTGCATTTACTACATGTCCAGCGCTTCAGCTCAGCCCTCCACAGTGCAGTTGTTTCTACAATAAAAGGTTGATTGTTGAATCTGAGTTTTAATAGGGGTTGCATTGGACAGTGTGGTGCTAACAAACCAAAATAAACTAAAATGACCTGCAAACTCTTTATTTCTTTACATCGGGGATGAAAGGAACCAATGTATTTAAAACCACCAGGGAACCTAAACACCTTCTGAGCCCTTATAAGCAACACTGATGATAAAAAAGTCATAAATAAGAGTTTTTGATGATTTCTAGGGTCTTACAACACCGTGCATGACCATAGATGTGTCTAAAAATTGGGCTTTGTCCAAAACCTTATCACTAAACAATCAGAAAACAATGTCTCTTCATCAGGCTGAGTATTCATAAACATTTCATGTAATCGCTTACTGTGAGGGAGCGTCTGGTTCTTATCACCATCACTGTAAACAATTCTGACTCTTAGGTTTCTCAGAGAATGCGCTTTACAGTAGAACGTGAACTGAGGCCCAAAATAAGTCTAAAGCAAACCGTTGCTGCTCCTTTGAGTAGGACTGTAGTGCAGATACACGAGACAAAGACAACTGCTGCCCTCTTGTGGTTGTGAGGGACGTGCCTGGGTTTCTCTGAAGGCCTCGGAGGAGCTTAGTATAGTCACTATTACTTCAATAATCCACGAAATATACAAACTGTCAAAAGATTAGAAGCAAATAGAAAACTTTCAGACAAAATCAAAGAAGTAATTCTGCAATTAAACCATAATCTGTGATTTGTTGATTTTCTCAAACACTTTTAATGACTTTTAATGTTTTGACTGACCACCTTGATTATATTTTATATAACAAGTGGGAAATATTAGAGTACTGATACACTATATTGCCAAAAGTATTCACTTATCTGTCTTCACATGCATATAAACTTGAGTGATGTCCCATTCTTAATCCATAGAGTTAAATATGATTTCGGCCCCACCTTTGCAGCTATAACAGCTTCAACTCTTCTGGAAAGGCTCTCCACACGGATTAGGAGAGTGTTTATGGGAATGTTTGATGGTTCTTCCAGAAGAACATTTGTGAGGTCGAGACGGCCTGGCTCACAGTCTCCGCTCTAATTTATTCCAAAGGTGTTCTATCAGGTTGAGGTCAGGACTCTGTGCAGGCCAGTTCTTCCAAGCCAAACTCGCTCATCCATGTCTTTGTGGAGCTTGCTTTGTGCACCCCAAACTTTGTGGCTGTCGTTCCCAATCACTTCCACTTTGTTATAACATCACTGACAGTTGACTGTGGAATGTTTAGTAGTGAGGAAACTTCATGACTGGACTTGTAGCAAAGGTGGCGTCCTATCACGGTACCACGTTGAAGTTCACTGAGCTCCTGAGAGCGACCCATTCTTTCACTAATGTTTGGTTTTATACACTTGTGGCCATGGAAGTGATTGGAACACCTGAATTCAATGATTTGGAGTGGTGAGTGAATACTTTAGGTAATATGGTGTACCTTATAGTGTACCAGCTGCAAGTATCCAGAATGTATATAAAAGGAGCCACCAAAGGCTCAGTCTGAAGAAAAAACTGGGTTGTAGCTCAGCACTTTGTGTCAATTGTTGTACACAGTTACAAAAAGTGTTATTAAAACCCATAGGACTGCAAACAATTAGGCTTTTTTCATGTCCCGTAAATAACATTGTGAACCAATTCAGGGAATCCAGAGCAATCTTAGCCCGTGTGGGGCAAGACCTTCAAAATCCTTAGACAGGGAGTTATTACCCTCATCATTACCATCATCACTTAACCCAGTTAGCCGCATCAGCCACAACAGCCGCAACAGGACAATAAAGCCATACAGCAATGTCATGCAGAAACACTGCTGAGTTCTTTGTTCCTGAGATGTTCACAGTGGCCAAGTGTGCTGTGGTCAGATGAGCCCACCTTTTGGCTTGTTTTTGGGAAAAACGCACATCATGTTCTTTGTACCAAAGATGAAAGGGACCCTCCACGCTTTCATCAGTGTAAGGTGCGAACATCTGTCTGGGGGGCATCAGAGCCAACAGCATGGGTGACTTGCATATGTGTGAAGATACCATTGACGTACCATTGACAGAGAGACATCTGTCATTAACTCTTTTCCTGGAAAGTCCATGGTTATTTCAGTAAGGCCTCCTTCTGCACATGCTACAACAGCGTGAAGTTGTACACACAGAGTGAGTGCAGTCTAGATCTGTCTCCTACTCAAAATGTATGGACCATCATGAAGAACAGTATCAGACGAAGAAGTCCATGGACTGTGGAGTTACTGTCCATGAGAAGCTGACAAATCACCTACAGAACCTTACTGTTAAAAAGTACACTGCAGGGAAGATATATAAAGAATTTCAAAAGCAGTGGTGGTACCATAGTGGGAAAATGTGGCAGCACAGGGACATTCCCATGGTGGGGAAAACCCTCCATAGCCGATAAGAGGGCAAAAAGAAAGCTGGAAGAACTAAGGCAAGAACTGGGAATCTGCCAAGAGGCCTACAGCAACATTGAAAAAGCTGGAGGAACATCTGTCAGGTACTGGCCACTCCTTGCAACAATCCACCATGTCTAGGCTGTAGTAGAAAAATGAAAACTTCAATCAATCTGAGACAAAGTTTTTGGCTTGAATTCTAAAAGATGTGTTTTATGGAACAAGATCACAAATTCAGATTATCAGTTCAGATCACCAATTAAATAACAACATCTCTGCTATGAAACATGGCGGTGGAAGCATGATGGGGCTGAACCTTTACATCAATAAAACTGGAACAAACTGAAAAAGTGAAATTCAATGGAAAGCTGATGTACCTCAGTGTCTCTTTCCAAACATTATGTGCATCAGATTCTCCATCCATCCATCCATCCATCCATTATCTGCCGCTTAATCCCGCTAATCCGGGTGTAGTCAATCCCAGCATCATCGGGCGAAGGCGGCGTACACCATGGACAGTTCATTGCATGGCGAATACACACTCACACCTACTAGAAATTTAAAGTGAGTGATCAACCTAACATGCATGTGTTTGGACTGTTGGAGGAAACCGGAGTACCCTGAGGAACCCACTCAAGCACTGGGAGAACATACACACTCCACACAGAACCACCCTGACCAGAAATCCAACCCAGATCATCTTACTGTGAGGAGACAGTGCTGACCACTACACCACCATACTAACCACTACACCACCATACTGACCACTACACCACCATACTGACCACTACACCACCATACTAACCACTACACCACCATACTAACCACTACACCACCATACTAACCACTACACCACCATACTAACCACTACACCACCATACTAACCACTACACCACCGTACTAACCACTACACCACCGTACTAACCTCTACACCACCGTACTAACCTCTACACCACCGTACTAACCACTACACCACCGTACTAACCACTACACCACCATACTAACCACTACACCACCGTACTAACCACTACACCACCATACTAACCACTACACCACCCTAACCACTACACCACCGTACTAACCACTACACCACCATACTAACCACTACACCACCCTATTAACCACTACACCACCGTACTAACCACTACACCACCATACTAACCACTACGCCACCATACTAACCACTACACCACCGTACTAACCACTACACCACCGTACTAACCACTACACCACCGTACTAACCACTACACCATCGTACTAACCACTACACCACCGTACTAACCACTACACCACCATACTAACCACTACACCACCGTACTAACCACTACACCACCGTACTAACCACTACACCATCGTACTAACCACTACAACACCGTACTAACCACTACACACCACCGTACTAACCACTACACCACCGTACTAACCACTACAACACCGTACTAACCACTACAACACCGTACTAACCACTACACCACCCTACTAACCACTACACCACCCTACTAACCACTACACCACCGTACTAACCACTACACCACCATACTAACCACTACACCACCATACTAACCACTACACCACCGTACTAACACTACACCACCTTACTAACCACTACACCACCGTACTAACCACTACACCACCATACTAACCACTACACCACCCTATTAACCACTACACCACCGTACTAACCACTACACCACCATACTAACCACTACACCACCATACTAACCACTACACCACCGTACTAACCACTACACCACCGTACTAACCACTACACCACCGTACTAACCACTACACCATCGTACTAACCACTACACCACCGTACTAACCACTACACCACCATACTAACCACTACACCACCGTACTAACCACTACACCACCATACTAACCACTACACCATCGTACTAACCACTACAACACCGTACTAACCACTACACACCACCGTACTAACCACTACACCATCGTACTAACCACTACACCACCGTACTAACCACTACACCACCCTACTAACCACTACACCACCGTACTAACCACTACACCACCATACTAACCACTACACCATCGTACTAACCACTACAACACCGTACTAACCACTACACACCACCGTACTAACCACTACACCACCGTACTAACCACTACAACACCGTACTAACCACTACAACACCGTACTAACCACTACACCACCCTACTAACCACTACACCACCCTACTAACCACTACACCACCGTACTAACCACTACACCACCATACTAACCACTACACCACCATACTAACCACTACACCACCGTACTAACACTACACCACCGTACTAACCACTACACCACCATACTAACCACTACACCACCGTACTAACACTACACCACCATACTAACCACTACACCACCGTACTAACACTACACCATCGTACTAACCACTACAACACCGTACTAACCACTACACACCACCGTACTAACCACTACACCACCGTACTAACCACTACACCACCATACTAACCACTACACCACCATACTAACCACTACACCACCGTACTAACACTACACCACCTTACTAACCACTACACCACCTTACTAACCACTACAACACCGTGCCGCCTGCATCAGATTCTACATTTGGTTATATGCACATAAACACTTAAGATAATCAGTAAAAACAAGGAAAATCTTTCCTTCATCCTTCATCCTGGAAATGGGGTTTGTGTTAGTGAAATATAATTCAACCCCTATTATGTATCAGCAGTGTCAACATTTCCATTATGAATATGAAAGACCTGATTCCTGACATGACCTCAAGGAGGGGATAAAAACGGGAAGGCTTTGGCGTTATTATGCAAGTATCAGCGTTGTCGTTTCTCATATTTACATATCTGATAATATTCCCCTAAATCAACTGGCTTGGACTTTAATATGTTGGGTCATAAACCAACATTGAAAAATGGATGTGTACCTACAGATGAAAGGCCTAACGTCGATCATACTTCCTGATCTGTGTTTGTGTTCTCTCTGTTGAAGTTAATCCATTAATCTCGCGCTGTTCGGCTCCGACTCTCAGGTCTTATGTAATTAGGTAGATAATAAAGGCCTCCAACGGCGGTGCAGTAATGACCTTAGTCAAGAAAGAGTGATTCATTATGGAAAGTCCCTCCAGCAGGAACAGCCTCAGGAAGGGAACAAACCACAGAGATCTGAGAAGGGGGAAAAAACATTTGTAAGCAACAATGGCTTTCGTTTAATCAGTAATGGTGGAGACGTGCAATGGAAACGCTGTCAGTTTCTAAAAGTGATGTGAATTTATTGCTTTTAGAGCTCAAGGCTACTAGATCATATCAATCTGACGCCAGTACAGTTTCAAAAAGTGAGTGAATGCTTTGGAATGACCTGTATTGATCTGTATTGATTACTAATAACTAATCTGAACTGTAACTAAACTAATCTAATAACACACTAACAGTTTTTGTCTGGTCTTTTATTGAGCACACTGAGTAACATCCACCGTGCAGGCAGGAATAAGTAATTGAACCCCTGAATTTAATAACCTGTAGATCTTTCTTTAGCAACATCACTTCCACCAAACCTTTTTTGTAGCCGCAATCAAGATTTTTCACAACAACGTTGTGGTGGACTTTTGGATTCTTCCCCACAACTTTTGGAATCTTCCACCACAGTATCTTGAAACGATTAAGGTCAAGACTCTAAAGGTCATTCCAAAACTCAAATCTACTTTAAACCATTCTTCAGTTGATGGACTTCTTGTGCTGTGGGTCTTGATACACCTTTGAATCTGTTGTCACCTCAATGATCACAAGGTGTTCTGAATCAGCATAGAAGCCCATGATGCTTCCTCCACAATGCTTCACAGTTGGGACGCGATCTTGCAGTGCGAAGACCATCAGGGCCTTCTCCTCACCTGACACCAACCAGTGCTCCTCATCATTCCCGCCATCTGCCACACCCTCAACTGTCATCCAGATGTACCAACGTTGAGTTATGATGGGACTGTTGGGACTCCTTGGGACCACTTTTTAAAAAGGCTGCCTCTAGCCGTTTCTAAAGCTTTTACCAGCCAGACTTTGAACAGAGGTTCTCTCAGCTTTTACTCAGAGTTTAGCTTAATAAACTGTAAACAGTGTTTGACCAGAGGAGGACGGGTCTTGCTTTGTGAATCCTGGTTCCTTCAAAGGTTTTTTGCTCCAGTCCTGAGGGAGTTTTTCTTGACACCATTGCCTCTGGCTTGCTCACTGGGGGATACATGTTGCAACTGCATGTTTTCAAACTTCTGTAAAGCTGCTCTGTGATAACACAGTTGTAAAAAGCGCTACACAAATAAACTTGAAATTAGTCTGATTTTGGTGCTGGTATTCTTTTTCATCCATAACATTGTGCAATTGTACTAAAGAGTTGGTGCATAGAACATTTCCCCATTGTGTAACATCCAGGTGGTCTTAGGCCACAATGTTTTTGGGGCTTTTGTTGAACAGCAGTGACTTCCTTTGTGGTGTGCTTTTTCTGAACGTGGACACAAAGGTTTTTACAGTTTGGAGAGTCTTCTGTAGGTCTTTTGCTGTTTACCTCAGGGTCTTTCTCACCTCTTTCAGGATTTCCACTCTACTCTTGGGAAGAGTTGGAACAATCCTGAATTGTCTAACTGTGGATTGATGTACATGCAAGTATTTAGCTTTGCTTTGGTAGCATTTCCCAGCTTTGTGCTGAGAACAGATTTGTCAGTAACCAGGCTTTGCATGCTGCCTTTATTAATTACCACAGAGGTTCACTCATCTCGTCTAGTCTGCACTGTAGAAATGTTACTCAATGTGCTCAATAAAAGACATGAAATGCAAATGTAGGTGTTATTAGTTCAGTTAGATGTTTTTTGTACATTAAATACATTATATTGCCAAAAGTATTCACTCGTCTGCCTTCACAAGCATATGAGTGACGTCCCATTGTTAATCTTAATCTGTAGGGTTTAATATGATGTCAGCCCAACCTTTGCAGCTATAACAGCTTCAACTCTTCTGGGAAGGCTTTCCACACGGTTTAGGAGATTGTTTATGGGAATGTTTGAACGTTCTTCCAGAAGTACATCTGTAAGCTCAGACACCGATGTCGGATGAGAAGGTCTGGTTCGCAATCTCTGCTCTAATTCATCCCAAAGGTTGAGGTCAGGACTCTGTGCAGGCCAGTGAAGTTCAACCCAGTATTATTTACAGTTCTAATCTAATACCTGCTTTGACTGCTCAGTACTTCATTAAGCTAAATCAAGATTGCTGCTGAAAGAACTGAACACATTGATACAATGTCTGGGGCGTCCAGGAGAAATCTGGAACTACACTTTGTTCTTCAAACTGGAGCTCAAGATATGATCTACTTCTCTCACAGTAAGATATTCATGTTACTTTGTATTGTATGTAGGATTATTTATGTCTGTTCTAATGATATCGGGTGTTCTTACTGGTAAAAATACACTTATTGATAAGATCAGATTATTGTTATTACCATGGTTCACAGTTGGAAAAGGGTGGAGTGGCCTCTACAAGTTGGAAATGATCCCCTGCCTTGATTTACCAATCAATCTACATTCCTACGGTCACAAGTTTGGGTAATGACCGAAAGAACAAGATTGTGGATGCAAGCGGCTGTGGGGCATCGGGTCTCACCCTCAAAGATAGGCTGAGGAGCTTCATTAAACAGGATCAGAGTTAAGCTGCTACTCCTCCACATCGAGAGGAACCAGTTGAGGTAGTTCGGGCACCTGGTTAGGATAGGTTAGGTTCTGGACTTGTTTGTCAGGAGGAGACCCTAGGGAAGACCTAGGACACACTGGAGGGACTATATCACTCGGCCCACCTGGGAACTCCTCGGTTTACACCCGGAAAAGCTAGAGGACATGGCTGGGGAGAGGGAAGTCTGGGTTTCTTTGCTTAGACTGCTACCCCTGGGAAAGCAGTAGATAGTGGTTGATAAATGCATGGATCAATCATCTTAGGTGCCTAAGACTTTTGCAGTGTACATCAACATGTTTATTGTGTAGATGGATAGTATAGTGAAACAGAAAATTCTTGTTTTTACTGTATTTTACAAAATGTCCCAACCATTTCTGGAAACAAGTTAAGAATTTATAGCAAACTGATTCATAATTAGTGGATACTGGAGTAAAAACTGCATTACATTCTTAATTTTATCCACTATGATTTGCTTCAAAATGACATTCTTAACATGACTGACACCACAAACATTCCTGATTAGTCTGAAGCTCAGCCATAACTGATCCAGGAGCTCTAACCGTCAGAATTCCCAAACTAGGCATGATGAGCTTTGCTGGTAAAAAAAAAAAAAATCCAGGCACAGATCAAACTAACTTAAGTTTTGACCAATCACGTATCTTTACAAATACGGGACAATAGCCACGATCCTGGGAACGCATCTATAAGGACATTCTCGCAAACACGCGGCCCGGCATACAAAAGCACAGGTCAACACGCTAGTATGAATCATCAGTCATTTATTGTTTATGAACAAGTCACAGGTCATGATCGCCCATACTTATTGTAGTGCAAGAATAAAGTTCAGTACAGATCCTCACTTGCGTGTTGTTATCTAGTCGCTCGCCCAACAATATTAGTGAATTGTTGTAACTGTTAAAAAAATTATTTAACATTATTTACAAAATGTTAATACGTCTATATAATAGAGAATACAGTACAGGTAACAATCACCAGGCTATAACCGATGAATCATTCCATACATAACAGTCCACAGTAATGGAAAGGATGGTTAAACCATATCAGTTCTTTCCTTTTTTTTTTAAATTTTCCACTTGTCAAGGGGGAGAAACTAAAATGTGTGTTTGCTTAAATAGCTTTATATTTAATAATCTGAAAACTAAAACTAATAACTAAAAAACATATTTTCATTGAGGATTGATTTCAAAGGACCTGAGAGGCACTATCTCTCAGTATGAACATCTGAGAGTCCTGCACACTGTTTGTCCCACAGGCATCCCTCAGACGTCTCAGGACACGTCATGGTATCTGCATACCTGTCTACCTAAAAGGAAATGCTGGGACTGTCCTCTGACTTTGGTGATGCGTTCTAGCTATGTGTTCTAGCTTAGATTTCAGAGAAAACCTTGCCTGACTGGTTCTAACTCACATCCAGCTGTTTATCGAGCAACTGTATCTCCTTCTCGAGCTTCTTCATCTTTAGCTGCCGGTATGCGATCTCCTGTCTGAGGTACCGTTTGTACAGGGAGGTCACATCCTCTTCACTCTGAAGAGACAATATTTTCAATAGGGTTAAGTCAGCATGAGGTAACTGTACAGTATGGGTGCAAGAAAGTATAGAAAATATTGAATATCGTGATATGTGATACTGTATCAATTCAAAACAGCACAGTATACAGGTTTTAATCAATAGTTTACAATTAAAAGATTAAACAATTAAAAGTGGCAGGCAGGGCTTAATATGGGGTTGTGTTAAACCCTCCCCAACCACTAGATAGCAGTGTTGTAAGGTAGTCTGGGCCATTAAACTCCAGCATATAGTAGTGTCAGGATGCACCACTGAAGTTTACATTAGCAAACCTATATGGTGTGTTGATGGTTTTCCTAAAATACTCAATATATTATGATATGTATTGTATTGTCAGGTTCTTGCCACTTATATTGTACAGTGTGCAAAACTTTCAATCAGGTGTAAATAAGTTGCACATCCTCTACTGAGAACACACATGTGCTCATTTTATTATACAATTACTTATTGTTGAATTTAAGACATTGGGCGACAAATAAATATTTTATATATATACACACACACACATGTTAAAATTCTGCAAATCAACCAAATGCATTTAAGCCACATTTAAGTTGCAGATGATGTGTTTAACAACCAGAGGTACCCGAACTGTTGCATATGACTGGATATAAATAAATGAAAATATAACTGAATGCGATACCTCTTCCTCAGTGTGTCGAAAAGGGCCTGAAGGACCAGGTTCGTCATGGCCTGTGAACGCATCATTCCCCTGAGGAGATAAAGGAGTTCAGTCCAGTGTAAACTGAGCACATGGCAATTAAAAAGGGTTATTAAAAGTAAAAAAAAAAAAAAAAAAAAAAAAAAAAAAAAAAAGTAAAAAATGTGAAGTGCACAACCCAATATTTTTTTTATCCTGGGGTTTGTACGTGCTGTTACTTGCTGCTTAGCAACAATAGGACCATAACTGTTAATCAGTTGTGCTATTTAGATAACATTGTGATATGTATATGTACAGAGAGAAAGTTCTGGCACTCAACCTTCAAGAAAGTGATAGGGTGATGTAAGAAACCTGATACCTGAACTATACATGGTGTGTGCGTGTGTAATTATATATATATATATATATATATATATATATATATATATATATATATATATATATACACACACACACACACACATATATATATATATATATATATATATATATATATATATATACACACACACACACACACTTATACATACATACACACACACACATACATACATACATACATACACATACATACATACATTATATATATATATATATATATATATATATATATATATATATATATATATATATATATATATATATATATATATATATATATATGCAGATCAGCCATTATTGCCAACCTCATTGTCTATGTTATCAGCTCCACTGACCATATAGGGGCACTTTGTAGTTCATTTGATTCTCTGTATTGTTACCCTGTTCATCAATAATCAGGACCCCCACAAAGCAGGTATTTATGGTTGGTTGTTCATTTTCAGCACTGCAGTGACACTAATGTGGTGGTGGTGTGTTAGTGTGGGCTGTGCTGGTATGAGTGGATCAGACACAGCAGTGCTGCTGGAGTTTTTAAACACTGTGTCCACTCACTGTCCACTCTATTAGACACGTCTACCATGCGGGGACCGGTAGTGTTTTAAACCCTTTGACCGGTAGCGTATATATTCAATGAGGTTCTATAAAGTCAGACATTGTTTACCAGGTCTGTACCAAACAAGGTATGTGTGCAGGCGGCTTCAGGATGATTTTAATTCCTAAAAAATAAACAGTTTTGCAAGACTGCAGCTGTCACTGAGGGCTCTCCCATTTCTTTTGATACAACGGGTCACATCCTTTCACAACCCAGTTCACCCCTCCCAACCACTACGAAACGAAGATTTACCTCATCGGAATGCGAACACACTACTATGTTCTTCTCATCGTGGTCTGAATCAGAGTGCTGTGAACAAAAAGAACATCACAGTGTTAAGAGCCAGGTCTTTACTGAGCCTTAACACGAAAAGAGAGTGAGCAACGTTGCCTTACATCGATGGGCTCTTCTGCACTGTCTATAATGGTCGGAGCTGGTTGTATAAGAGGGCCTGAACTTTCAGCTTCTGCAAAACAGTTCAACAGTCAGGACGGTTAGAATCACAAAACAACTGTTATCAGTTATCAGTGCTGTGCATAAGTTTTAGAGACGCACAATATTGAGAAAACATTACATACAGTCCTGTGAAAAAGTATTAGCCCCCTTCTTTTATTTGTGAATATTAGTCACACTTCAATGTTTTAGAAAACACAAGTAAACAAAAAATAATATTTTATTTATTAAAGGAAAAATGCTGTTTAGCCCTTTTAGGACAATGTGAAAAAAAAACAAATAAGGGCACTAAAGCACTAGATGGAAGATGTATAAGGAAGAAGAAATCTTAAAATGTCCTACTGTAAGTGCTTATCAGTAGCTCTACACATAACATTCCAAGTCATTACTCCTTACTACCGACATTAAAGCCAAGTCAGCATTTTAACCCTTTGAAGCACAAGCTATGCAAACCACTTCTAATGCATATCATGGGTCAAACTTGAGCCGTATTCATTTCCCATGTTATTGTATGTACTGCTGAGTATCTCTTCGGTAAATCTATTCAAATCAGTTTCATTATTCCAGGTGTTCACTAAAATCTTGTTTTTGACTTGAATTCTTATTTATTTACATCATAGACAAAAATATGTTTTGAAAAAATGGTCCTGACTGCAAAATGTTTACAAATGTCAAATGTTATCAAATTCCATTTAATTTCCAAAGACTATTAAAGGAGTTAATAAATAAAAAATTATATAATGAAACTGAAATCAGGATTTGTGATGATCAAAACCAAGTAAATTAAGGAATTCATTGAAGCTTAAATGCTCCATCCATCCATCCATCTACAGCCAATTTAGAGTGAGGATCAACTGTGGACGGTGGGAGGAAACCGGAGTACCCGGAGGAAACCCACTCAAGGACGGGGAGAACATACACACTCCACACAGAACGACCTGGACCGGCAATGATGAATTCAATTTATTAAAATAATCAAAGAAAATAAATCTCACTCGGTTCACGGTGGACCCAGGTTGGGCATCAAAGGGTTAATAAACCAACTTGTTTGAGTTTTCCCATTCCAGCTCAACTGGCACAGCAGTTATTATAGCACACTTATAAGGAAATGTCACCAACATTAATAATAATAATAATAATAATAATTAGGATGTTTTGTTTGTCTAAATCAGCTTCTTAGAGGGAAGTAGTGATATTAAGTGTCTGAGTTAACATTAAAAACACAATAAAATATTTGAAAGAGGTTGCGTATAGTTCACCACTAGAGGTTATATACAGCTCATATAAGACTGGTCTGCATTGTTTTGATTCAAATGTGCATTTGGTGGATAATATGAATGCCTTGATTTATTACAAGACACACTAAGGATTTTCAGCACAGCCACTGCATGCAAAAAAAAAAAAAGAAAGAAAAAGAAATGCAGTGATTTGTTAAAAGATGCCTACTGTGCATAATGCCACCTTCCAACATTGTAATTGGCAAAGCCAACATTGCAGTACACTGTTACAATACAGCACATTAAAGGTTTTACTGAAGGCAAAGGTTTTATATACACCCCTTCAGTCCCTCCATAGGTCTTAACGAAGGCAATGGATACATAGAACTATATCACAGAATCATGTGAAAGTATACATGGTTCTTTGCATGGTTAACAAGTTGTATACCAAAGTATAGTCTTTAATAATGCTTCTACATAGCACCAAACAATTTCACTTTTGTTTACAGAATCCTTTCTGGGACTGTACTGAACCCTTTCTGCTACGAGTGAACCATTCATAAACAATTCACAGTTCAGCCAGAACATAGAAACCACATTCCTGTTTTTGCACTTATTATCAATTATCAGCTCCACTTACCATAAAGAAGCACTTTGTAGTTCTACGCTTACAGACTGCAGTTGATATGTTGCTTTATTGGTTTTTAAACACTGTCTTCACACACTGCCCACTCTATTAGGACACCCCCCCTACCTTGGTGATCCACCCTGTATATGTAAAATCAGGTTGGTCATCCTATAGTTTAGTGGTATTTAATTAGAGTTCAGTAAGGTCCACCTAGAGGAGATTTCCTCGGGCCATGGTCCGGACCATCATCATTTCTAACTTGTGTTCTGATTCAGTGGTGTATCCTGTTTACTGAAGTAGCCTAGAATCAGCATCTTATACCATCAGCTACTGAAACACCAACACATCCCATTCAGTATATTTCAGTATATTTACTGTTTAAATGCTGAACTGAATTAATTATTTATAAACTTATAATAAATGTTTTTACTCACTTAAGGTAAAAACAATGGCTACATTAGAAAAACAGAATGCTTTTGAATAAAAAAGCATTTTATGTTTCGCTGCTTAAAATAATTTTAATGCTTAAAAAATAATAAACACTTTCTAAATTAAATAACTTTCAGTAGTTTATCGTTTGGGTCCGCATTGGACAACGTCTGGGTCCCAACCCGGTCCGCTGCCCACCTATTAGTGACCTCTGCTCTAGTCCTTCATCAGTGGTCACAGGATGCTGCACAAAGGACAATGTTGGCTGGTTGGTGGACGCTTCTCAGCACTGCTGTGACTGATCCACTCACACCAGCACAACACACACACACTAAGACACCCCCAGTGTGACTGCAGGGCTAAGAATGATCCACAACCCAAAACATATCTGCTCTGTGGTGGTCCTGTGGGGATCATGGTCACTAAAGAACAGGGTAACAATGTATACAGAGAAACAGATGGACTACAGTCTGTAAGTGTGGAACTACTAAGTGCTCCTATATGGTAAGCAGAGCTAATACGATGAACAATGAGCGCAAGAGGAGGTGGTTTAGCTGATCTGCACATTCTATATTCATTCTTTGAAGGGCTACCTGCGGATGGATGAACTACCTGTCGAACTGGGGCTCCTAACGCCAGAGCCGACCTGCTCAGAAGACCCGGCCCAAGCGATGCCATCCATCATGGGCCGGCCCCTGATCTGCCAAAGCGCCATCTCCTCAGCGTGGGTAAAGCCCGATGCAGACAGCCCCCCGCCGAGCATCTGCTTTTGCGCTCTTTTCCTGTTCGCTGCAATCAGAGCAGAGGTTTTACATCGACTGCTTCACAGAGCGCTCCGCAAAGAAAAATGGAAACACTTACCACATTGCACGATGTTCTTGTACTTGACTTTGACCTGCTGCCAGGTCCTTTTAACGTTATTGGGGTTGGAGCTGAACACAAGGGACATAAAACAAAACAAAACAGAAGAGGAGTCACTACAAGGTCACTCAGGTGCATCCAATGTTAATGAAAAATGCATCTTTAGAGCCTCAAATTACCCAAAAGACTACTATTACTAAGGGCCTACTCACACTAGGCCAGCGGGGGAGGGGGGATAACCGGGCCCCAGCACGGAATGAGCAAACCAGGCCTAGTGTGAGTACGCTAGATAGCTAGATATCCATATATCTATTTGTGTGCTGTAATTGTCCAAGGTTCATTTACCCAATTAATGGCATTTAGTAGGTGTGTCATGGACAAAGAGGTGACATCTGCAACACAACCTGCATATCTCCAAAATTGCAACTTTACAGGAAAGACCAAAAACGTACTTTACTTTCAATGTAAGTCAATAGAACCAGAATTTTTTTCAAGCTATTTTGGAGCATTTCTATTGGTCTGATCATCATAAAATTTACACACAGTGTAAACGACCATTGGCGTGTTCAAATGATATAGAAAACTCATAATCGCTAAAAATGGAGATACACGTTTTTCATTGGACAGTGACTATATGCAGAGCCCATTTCACTAAGGACAGTTACAGTGAGGACCAACGGCCACGCATGACCCAACAACTTGAAGGCCGGAGCTCAACATGCTCTACCTCTTCTCTCAGATGTAACATGTGGCCACAATGTGAGGAACTAGGTAACCTTTTCCCTGTCAGTTCTACTGTTCCTTTCACACATGTAAACACAAGTTATCTGGTGTTGGAACTTCTGAATAATCTACAATCGCCACACTGGTAGGCCTGTACATGTACGGCGGTGCTGATCCCAATTCTGCCAGTGTGTGCCGTTATGTTCAGTATGTATATATGGGCTGGGCTGCAAACATATTTTAATAATCTTAAAGATCTGAGACCTGATGAATCTAAAACTGCACTTCAAGGTCTTTTCTGTCTCAATCCTGTGTATGTTGCCATGGCAGCACAAACAAAAAAAGCTTGAGTAGCTAGTTATTTAGGTTATTTTGTACATGTACGTTTAGAAAAGTACAAATGTGGGTTTTTTGGTGAAAAAAAATTTTTTTGTGCTTAATTTTGTTGGAACTTTTGTTCTATATGAGTTATTGATAGTGTGCTGGACTGAGAGTCAGTGACGGACGGCGGAGTCAGTTCTATTGAGTAAGAGTAAGTCTGTGATAAAGGGAGAGTCAGTGATCAGGAGCCAGTTTGTATGAGTCAGTGATGCAGGGCTGTCAGTCACGCATGTTTGTTCACATCGTTTTCAGAAAGTTCAATGATGAGTCAATTTTCTTGTATTCCTATTTTTTAATAATTTTTTTTTTTCTTCAATTTAAAATCACTGGATGTTTAACATAAAAGCAGATTTGAATATATATAATACTTTATCATATATTCTGAGGAGTTTTAACGTGATTATAACAGGAGTTATATGCAACGCTACAGTTACATGCGACAGTCAGATCACTTGTTTTGTTTATATCCTCTACAACGACAACAATTTTGCAGATTTTAGTACACGTTATAATAAAAGTTTTATTTTTTTTAGTGGTTAAACATCTACATCTGATTGTTAGTCATCATTGAAGTCTTTCAAGACCTCCGAAAAACCTCAAGAACCGAGGATTCATCACTAACGTCTTCAGTTATCCAGCTAACTGACAGATCTAGTTTCTTAAACATCCCCACCAGTCAAAGGTTATACACTCTGGGTGCATATGCAAGCCATTCCCAAATAAACTTACGCATTTAACCTCTCTGCTATCTTCTGCCATGCTTCCACTCTGGATTTGGCAGCAGCTGCTGTGTTGCATTTAGCCGTTATGATGGCTTTGTACTCCTCGAAGGTCTTCAGGATTATCTCCTGCTCGAACTGGCTAAAGAAGGCTGCTCTTTCCCTGGCCATCTCGGAGGTTTCTCATCGTTTCACGTCTCCTCCTTCTGCACTATCTAGAAAGAAAAAACAGCCAGGTTAACTTAAGCTAGACATTACTTCGTTCCACCTTAAGTGGTGCAGCAGTTACATGTACATTTAAGATGGAACTAGAAAATTCGAAGGAGAAGCTGGCTTCAGGCTCGTTAGCAACAAAGACGGGCTTCACATATCTGGTTAACTGTATCGGGTTAACTATGCGTAAAAGCGTTTGCAGTGACGACACCACCACACTTATATTTATTTTTGAGTTTGGGCGAAAACATATAAAAACGTCGGAAAACTCGGTTTGTTATGGACTTACCTCAAAGCGAATAGGGTAAAGGGTGTCAAGAGAAGAAGCCTGAGCGGTCACGTGACCAAGAAGAAGCCTGAGAACGCTTTGCTGATTGGTGGAGCGCCGGTGTGACGTCGACAAATCCTCTGTTAACGGGATTACAAAATCTGGTTAAATCTGGTTTGGGTCTGTTTTTGGATTCTTGCTTGATTTTCTTTCCGGTTAAAATTATTTTTTTTATTTTTATTATTTGCTGTCAACCTATGTAACAACTGAAGAGTCGAGTTTAAGAAGTCATTAAAACACTGATACAGGAAGTAGCGAATTATAGGTAAATAATGTTATAAAAACAGTTACTTAAAACGTTTTTTCATCCTTAATTGAGAGATTCCGCCGCAATGGCTGACCTAAATTTCTGGTTACTGTATGGATACATAGATATTTTTTATGTTGACAAAAAGCATTAAACGCCCATCAAATGTGAACAGACCGTCTGAGCGGTCACGTGACGACGGCGCTTCGCCTATTGGTGTAGAGCCTGCGTGACCACACCCGCCGCGTTATCCCGATTAAACATTATTTTGTTTTATTTTGTTGTTTTGTTTTGTACCTAATTTCGGCCAAAAGCAGACATTAGTAACACATAAGATCAATTCTATATACATATAATCAAACATGTTCTTTTGAATCGTTCATTTCAATGAACCGAGTGTCCGATTCAATGATTCAAATCCAAATCCAAAAGCCCTGTGAATCGGTTCTTTACTAAAAGAACCGATTCGTTCACGAGACATTGCGACCACAAGAAGCAACACCAAGAGCACTGTTTTAGCCAGCTGAGTAATTATATTCCCTATTTGTATATTTTTATACTTCGGACAAAAAACGGATTATAAATGGGATTAAAATATACATTTTAAACCGTTCGTGATTAAAACCAATCCCCTCGTTTTTGTTGTCAATCTTCGTTTGGTCCTTTTTTAAATTAACGGTCGTTTTGTTTTAACCGCTAGACTGCGCTGTCAAATATGCCTCAGATTTAGGAGCCGGGTGTGTTGTTTCCTCCAGCGGGATAAACCTGCCCCAACCCTCCCTCACTGTCCTCAGCATCCCCTTTCGGCACTGAAGAGGACGGAGAAGGAGAAAAAAGACAAATTTAGGATTATGAACCGTCCTTTCACCGACCTCTGTCACCGTATCCCTCGCCCGTCTCCTCCTCCTCCTCCTGCTCGCTCCTGTAACACAGCGGAATGAGAAGCTGCAACCATGATGGAAGGTAAAAAAAAGCAGTAATAAATGTTCTGACTTTAACCTTCATATAATTATTTTGCATATTTTATCCGTAGAGAAGGTGCTTGTGGTCCTTTTTTGTGAGGAAACATGTCCCGTATGGACAGTATGGGAGTGATAAGCTAGCTAGTCTTGCTGTGTGGGTCTCCTCTCTCTCTCTGCCTCTCTCTGAGGATGTGTGGTTACATGGCCACTTTATCGGGAAGCTTTTCGTCTATTTTGCCCTCAATTCAACCTTAATTTATTCCTCATTCTGTCTACCTCCTGCCTAAGTGCCTTCTCTGTCTACATTCTGGCCCTGAATCATTGCTTTCTGATCCAGGGCCTAGGAGAGGCCACATAAGCAAGAGACCAGACAGAATTCTGCATGATATAAACATTAAATCGTGAAGCTAGATGTTTTATAAGTGATACCTAGATATTAAATGTCGCCAGCTCTGACTTGGTTAGTTCTTTGCTTTTCAGCCTGGCTTCTTCCCCCTTGTAGGAAAGTGCATCCCCCCAAAGCTTGTGCCAACCTCCTCTAGGCTGTGGATTCTTGTCTTGTTTGGAGAGACTTGTTTGCATGATGCCAGGACTCGAGGGTGTCGGAAAAGTAAAGCAGACAACCAGAGCCAGAGGAGGAGGCTTCAAGCTTGTCCGTCCATGAAGGACGGCAGTTGTTGAGGCAATAGAAAAGACCCACTTGTCACTTTAGGTGACAGAAGGGAGACTATGTGTTCTGTAGTTGTGTTTGCTCTTTTTTACTTCTGCGTCCACACTTCAGTCCTTGTGTCTTCATCTTTCTTCCTCAGGACTGAAAAAGCGTACCCGAAAGGCCTTCGGGTTACGCAAGAAAGAAAAAGACACTGATTCCACGTGAGTAGCTCCAGTCTTACGAAGATGGTCACTGTATCTCAGTTTTGCAGCAGGAATGTTAAATAGAGTGTGTATATATAACACTTTGTAATGAGTATTAATTGTAGATGTTGATTTACCGAACATTTGCAGTGCTGTGCATGAGTGAAAGCACCCTTCATTCATTTAATGTCCAGTAAAACCACTTGTAAATACAGGTCATTTTTCAAGAGGTATTTCAGGTGACTAGCTATGAAATAATACACTAAGGAAAAGAGGAAAACACAATGAAAGTTGACAAATATTCTTTATTCTTTTTTCTTTATTCTTTATTTGGACCCCCCTTAGCTTCCACAGTGTGGTTATTAGTCTTCCTGGGGTCCACACCAAAACAAAATCAATCAAAACAAACAATCAAAAATCAACATAAACCAAACAAATGCAACAGAAGACAAAAACTGAACAGAACAAAACAACAGACATTAAATATTAAACATTATACATTTTTTTTAAATATGACTCCTAACAACCACCTCGAAGGCCTAGTGGACCAGCAAAGCTGTCTCCGTCAGATAAACAGCACTTAAAACTTTCATCTTTGAGAGAGAGGATCAAATCAAGCCTCACTTTTGCTTCAGGTCTGAAAACATCCCCAGGTGTTGCTTCCTATCCTTCCTCTGTGGCAGCACGTGTCCACACGCAAATCCTATTTATTTGAGTGGAGAGCTCTTCCGTATCACACAGTGCATGATGGTTTGCGGTGTTTCAAAATCTTCCTCGCTGTGCAGAGGAAAAATGTTTAAAAAATTAATACGGCCTCCGCGCTGCATTTAGCCAATCACGCAAGAGTAGACTAGTATTTGTCACCAATGGCAAACATAACTTTCTCTGAGAGTGCATAGCAGAAACTATGGCTCTCACTCTTCTCTAAATCTATGACAGTTTAGCATAAAAATAAAAGTGTCTGGGTTTATATACTGTTATATCTGTTGACAGTGAGGATCTGGAGGAAGGTTGTTAGATTAAATAAAGTCTACTTCAAGCAAGATCGCAAAATGTAGGTCATATGGAGCCCATAGGTTACTTGCTAAGGTAGAAAGCTTTCAACCTTCAACACTGTTTGGTATTACTTGGATACTTGGAGAAGCAAAAAGTCCAACCAACTGCTAGGACTGAGCTTTAAAGGTGTGAACAAATCTTTCTGTAGATTACTAAAAAAAATGTGCTTAATAGCTGTTTTGACTAGTAATTAAAAACAAAGGCGATCTCTGACTTTTGCGCTGCACTGTACTGTACTGTATCGTCATACTACACTATACACCCTGTGTGTTGTGATGAATTCGTTTGGATCCTGTATGTTAATGTTAGAGGATAATTTGCGTAAACAATTTTTGTGGCCATTCGAAAAATGTTATTCACCAACAGTACTTTTTAATTTATTGCAGGGGCTCACCAGACAGAGACAAATCAGTAAGTGCAGTATGGTACAATCATAATACAAAGCCCTGCAAGTAGACCTGTCTGCCTGAACAAAAACTAATCATTTCTTTTAAAACATACAAAAGAAAACGGATCTCAAGTTGTTGTGCTTAATAACCTGCTTTCTCTTTCTCCCAGAAAAAGGCCAATGGAGCTCCCAATGGTTTCTATGGCGAGATAGACTGGGATCGATATGTAAGCATCTAATCTTCCAAACATGTGGTAGGATACTTACACTAGATGTTCACGAAGACATCAAAAATTTGGGGTTGGTTCATGTGGGATGGTGACATTGGAACATATTGTATTGTATTGTAGTTTGTGGTTAGCATTTGCTGCTTACATATTAGCTCGTGGTTAGACACGAGTCTGGGACTCTATGCACAGATGCTGTTTCACATATTGTACTTTTGTAATATTATCTTTTAATATTCTCTAATAAACTGAAAATGGCCAGACCCACAATTGTAACTTCCCAAATTCAGGCTATCTTCTGCATAAATCAGAAATATAACCTCAAAATGTCTAGACACTATAATAGCGCTGTTAAAATCAATTTTAAAATGTGATTATTTATCAATAAAATTTTTATCAATAAAAAAAACTGCATATTAGAATGTAGAAATGTGCATTTATGCTATATAAGAGCTTTTAAATGTACAACAATATTAGCAAAAAAAATTTCTGAATTAGGTGATACTGTATGTTTACTTTAACCAAGCTAACAATCACATAATAGCACATATGTAATGTTTTGAAATAAGCTGCTTGTTTAGCTGCTTGGCTGCACACTGGAGCAGTTTTGAGATTTGGTTTATATATATATATATATATATATATATATATATATATATATATATATATATATATATATATATATATATATATATATATATATATATATAAATATACTCAGCTTGCATAAAAAGTGCAATAAAAATGTGGAAAATATCTAATGAAATATGCATTGGTAGTAAGATACATAATAGAAGAGTCTGTTTTTACGTACTGCAGATCCTAATCAAGTACATTCTCTCTTTTTTCCCAGAACTCCCCTGATGTGGATGATGAAGGGTACAGCATTAGGCCTGGAGAGCAAGGGGGAAATATCCTTCTAACACATCTTTTGCATACATATTGTCATTTAAGTACTTTAAAGAAGTATTCCACAAAACAATTAACTGTAGAGAAATTTACTGTGAACTCCCCCTCTGTCTTATGGGTTTTTGTAGTTTGTTAACTGTGCAAGTTAAACTTACAGTACTCACAGTTGTTTAAAACTTTTGATATAACTGGTGAGCTAATTATCGAAAGCCTAAGTTGAATCAGGTGTGTTAATTCCAGGGGGTGGGGGTTCCTTAACAGAGCTTCACCGACCCCTAGAACCAAAACCTTCTACTCATCCAGCGAATCGGAGGGTGAGGATGAGCACGGGAAGAAGTTTAAGATTAAGATCAAGCCCTTGGCGCCAGACAATGGTACCGTGCCCACCATGGATGAACTTAAAGCCTCTGTGGGCACCCTGGCCATCTCTCCTTCCCCACTGGTAAGAGTCAGTTTCTCTCGAATCTCTTTGACTTGGTGTCTGTCTCGAGTGATCCCACAAGTGCTGTAGGCTGAATAGGTCTTACAGATGTAAAGAAGTTGGTCCTTGCCAAAAAAGTTGGGACGCTGTGTACATGTGTAAATGAAAACAGAATGCAATAAGTTGCAAATCTCATAGACACATATTTTATTCACAGTAGAACACAAAACACAGAACAGATGTTGACAGTGCCCATTATAGACTGCCCAACAGTCCTGGGTCTTCTATGGCGGATCTTTCATTCTAGTTTAGCACCTGGACTGTTCTTCTGCGAAGCCATACTGTTGTGATGGATGCAGTATGTACATGTCAGAATTCATCAGGCCTTTCCAGATGTGTTAGCTGGCCATGCCATAGACACTAATACAACCCCATATCATCAGGCTTTTGAATTGTGTGCTGAATGCTAGCTGGATGGTCCCTCGCCTCTTGAGTCTGTAGATCACGGCATCCCTGGTTTCCAAAAAGAATTTTGATTCATCTGATCACAGAACTGTTTTTCATATTGCCTCAGTCCATTTTAAATGAGCTTTGAATGAACCCAGAGAAGACGATGGTGTTTCTAAATCATGTTGACATATAACTTCTTCTTTGCATGATACAGCTTTAACTTGTACATTGTACATTGTGGATTACATGGTGAACTGTGTTCACAGACAGTGCTTTCTGGAAGTGTTCCTGAGCCCATGGAATAATTTCCAGTAGCAAATCATGTCTGTTGTTGATGCAGTGCCAGTTAAGGGCCCATAGATCATGAGCATATAACATAAAGCCTTGTCCCTTGCACACAGGACTTTCTCCGTGCTATAGATAATGGGATATTCCAAGTCTTCCCTTATTTATGTTGAGGAACAATTGTTTTCTGACATTTTTTTTAGATGCAGTTTTTAGATGCGTTTCACTGTCCCAACCTTTTTGAGATGCGTTGCTGCCACCAAGTTCTAAGTGAGTTACTAGTTGTTGTAAAATTTAAAAAAATGTCTCACTTTCAGCATCTGATATGTGTTCTGTGCTCTACTATGAAAAAATATGGGTATATGAGATTTGCAAATCATTGCATTTTGGTTTTATTTACATTTATCTACATTTTATACAACGTCCCAACTTTTTTGGTAGTGGGGTTGTGTGTGTGTATATATAAAAGCTTAGTTCAAACTATTTTATTTTTATTTATATCCATAATAAGGGAAATATTTCTTAAACAACAAAACTCTATAATGTGTGTAGTTATTTTGCTTAACACAGTAAAACTCTGGAGCAAGTTGACAAGCTTTCAACAATGTCAGAATGATAAATGGTAGATATATTAGCTATATTAACTGTATTTATGGTACCATATGTTGCAGTGCTGATTAGAAACGCATAACAAGACATATCACATTTTATGCTTGGGTCTTGAATAGAGATGGACCAATCAGCGCTTTTGAGGCCGATTCCGATCGCCAATAACCTTTCAGCGCGATCGGCCGATCGAGGGCGGGTTAGACACAGCAGGGCTACATATTATTAGCACAAGCAAGTCATGAAACAAGGTGGAAACTGGTTTATTACCTTTTTTAACGAGCTCATATGAAACAGCATAATATTTTTAACTAAATTAGAAGTTGGTCTAAGTGGCCATAAACTGCTTGATACAGCTCCGGAAGAGCCACATCTGAAAAGTATTTCCTACTAGGAACGACAGAGCTTAGATCCAGGTGGAATATAAAGTGCAAAAATGCCACAGAACGTCTTCTACAGCCGAGAAGAGCTGCTTATCTAGATCGTCAAACTCAATCACTCTGGCTGTGGTTCTTTAGCTCTCTGGCTGTTTCTGCTGCTGTACTTTTCGTACCAGTCAAATCTGGTCTGCACGGTTCTCTGGGCTGCGCGTGCTAGCTCCGCTGTTTGCTGATACTGTATTCAGCTGTGTGGTGTTTGCGCCGTATTAGATTAGTAGTGTTAAGTGTCTTTGTCTTGGTTCCTGCGAGAGAAGCTGATTTTACTAATTTTACAGATTTTAGGCTCATTTGTTTACCACCATCGATCGGCTCTCAAGATCGGCCGATCGCCAATCACATATTGTGATAAAAATTGGCCGATACCGATGCATGGGTGATCGATCCTTCCATCTCTAGTCTTGAATAGGTTTCACGTGATTGGATTTAGTGACTGACGGAAACATCTATGTTTGCATTAATGTGCAAGCTGTTTAGACAGCATGGATTTGACAGAAAACTCTGAGCTTTTGTCTGAGCTGTGATGCAACAGTAAAGATAATTATTTAATGTTGCTGGTACATTGTAGTGTTCTCATTACAAATGTTGTGTAATCATATGCGTACCTGTCCCACTTTAAAAATGTCTTACAATCTGAGATGCATCAGACTTTGCTCATACCTGTGCATCATGCTGTCCACTGATGATCTGATCAGGCAAGACAAACAGTACTTTGCACCTAAGCTCATTGTTTAAAAGTAAAAACACCAGAAATCATTCGAACAGATGTAAATAATCATACATACAATACAAAGTAACATGAATATATGAAAGAAGTAGATCATATCTTGAGCTCCAGTTTGAAGAACAAAGTGTAGTTCCAGATTTCTCCTGGACGCCCCAGACATTGTATGAATGTATTCATCTCCCTCAGCAACAATCTTAATTTAGCTTAATGAAGTACTGAGCAGTCGAAGCAGGTATTAGATGAGAACTGTAAATAATACTGGGTTGTTTTCACAAGAAGAAGCTTGAAAAGGGTTAAATAAGCACACTGACATATGTAAAAGCACTACTTCCTGTATTAATATTGTTTGAATATTTAAAAAATATATTACATTTTTATATGCGATATTTAATATTTGAAGTAAATGCTTGAAATTGTGCACAGTATGTATCTTCCTACCAGAGCCATGGGCACTTTGTCTTTAACAGTCTAATTGTTGCTCCTTCTGTTACTGTATACATCGTATTAACATGCATGAAATGTGCTTTCACTTGATACAGTGGCCAGTGGTTAGAAGGACTTACGTTACAGTGTCCTTACAGTGTCTTTGTCTTTCCTTTCCCCTTGTTTTTCTCTTGCGACAGAGGAGAAGTCCGGTAAGTGTGGTGGGCTTCTGATACCACAGAACACTGATGCTTGAGATGAGACAAAGTATTGGGTTTCGAGCATATGCTTTTTTCTCCCCCCCTGTAATCTGGTTGTCGTTGCATGTTTAAAGTATAGAAGAATGTATGTGCATTAGAGCTGGCCTGAACTGAATTTTACAAGCTTGGATTACTTACGGGTATTTCTGAATTCTTAAATGTTCTCAAAAGCAACCCTAAAATATTCTTTGAAAATAATATGAATTGTTTTAATATTTTTTAAATATTTTACACCAGCTGCTCTAGATGCACGGCTTACATTATCTGTCAAAATGCAAGCCTTTTTTTTTTTAAAGATAAATATTCAGTCAAAGCTCACACACTTACTTTCTATGTTGTTCTAAATTAAAATTCAAATAATCAGTTACTAAAATGTGGTGTTTGTGGTGCAAGGCAGCTCCTGCACTGTACTAACAGTATGAATGAGATTCTTTGCTGAAACATTGGGAAACTTGTGATTTTGTAGAAATTCCCAGCTGTTTTGTGCTGTCAAGTTTTGAACCTATTGTTTAATTGGAAATAATAGAAGGTTCATTTGGAATTTATCCAAACAGGTAGTACACAAGGCAAACAAATAAGCCTACATGCAGACTAAGCTCTGTATAAAGCCTACATACAGACTAAACCCTGTATAAAGCCCAAACACAAACTAAATCTAGATACAGACTAAACATTGTGTAAAGACCAGATACAGACTAAACACTGTATAAAGCCTGGATGCAGACTGTATATGGAATAGGCTCTTTTAGTTTAAGCTGCTGCAGCTGTCTGTAATTTTTAATACAACAAAATAGATATGAAAATAACCACAAATTACATATAAGTTATTTATTCCTTCCAAATTAATACATTATGTTTTTGTTTTTGTTTTTGTTTTTTTTAAATGATTAACTGTTCACGGAAAGCTTGTCAGCATAGCTCCCTCTTCCAAGACATGTGATGTATCTCACAGGGCTCATGTCCCACTTTTTTGGCTAGAGTGAGTAAAATTCTATGACCACATGACTGTTTGCCCATTTGGCCAACTGTTCGCGACATTCAAGATATTCAAGCTTCATGCTCACATTTCTCACAAACACTAAAAAAGCATGCTTGGTTAGATTTAGTCATGCAATAGCATTAGATTATGCATTAAGATAAAATACAGAAGTGCCGGTTGGTTTTACTTGATTCCTCGTCTACATTTCTACCAATCTAAGTGTATTTTTTTTTAATTGTTGCCTATATCAGTAAGGAAGCAAACTGAAGTGCCTGTTCTCCCTTTAGAAAAATGCTGAATAGCAGTTCAGATTTTCAGTCCAGCTGATCATTGGTAAATCTTTTGTACACTTATTTTAGAAGATTAATTGAATCCTTCATGTCTTTACGGTGTACCAGTCTCTTCACCAAGTTTTCCAACATTTTAAAGTGCTTTCACACCTGTGATTCTGAGCCATCTCTGCTCTTTTAGCTTTAATGACTGAGTGCTGAGCAATTTGGTGACTTGGTCGACTGGCATGAATTTTTGATGCTTTCAACTGAATAATTTTATTTACACTGATGAGCCAAAACATTTTGGCCACCCACAGATGAAGTAAATAACATTGACTACTACGCAACAACAGCGAAGCTAATGGAAAGTAAACAGTCAGTTGTCATTGACATGTTGGATGTGGGAAAAATGGACAGATGTGAAGGCCTGCGTGCCTTTAACAAGGGCCAAGTTGTTATAGCCAGACAACTGGACAGCTCTGAAATGGTCTTGTGACGTGTTTCCAGTCAGCAGCAGTAAGTTTCTATTGAGGGTCTCAGCATACTTACTACAAGACTTTTTGCACACATGACAGCTGGGTGTACTGTATGCTTGAAAATGCTGTATATCGAAGCCTGTGATTGTTTGATTTAAAAAAACGACATTCGAAATCACATACTAGTCAGTAGGTACTAGATTAGAGCCAGTACGTACTGCTCGAGCGGCAGGCTAGTAGGTGAGTTTTAGTAGCCACACAAGCTCAGACATACTACATCCGCCATATTGTAAGCGTTTTGTGACACAAGACGTCAGACCACCACCGTAAAAGTCCTGCTATTCATTTAAAAGCTCGTTTACTGACAGATTTAGACTTTTTGTGATACTGATCTGCGTTTTTGTCTGAATATGTACTCACACGGTGTCAAGCTGTAGCTCTGATAAGACGAAACGGGAGGGATGTAATCATTGTTTATCTCAGCAGCCGCGCTAGCTTCTGTAGCGGCAGTTCACTAGCCGTAGCTACGTACACACAGCGGCGTTCAGCTTTTCACCATGTTTTCCTCCGCTTTGAATTCATCCGCAGCTTCAGGTGAATCATGGGATAGCGCAGTGTGCTGTGGTCGCATACATAAAAATGGCTGCCGATTCAGTAGGTGATCCAGGTACCATTCAAATACTACTCTATACCTACTGAGTGTTCAGACATACTAGCCACGCTCGCCTACTGAAGTAGGCGATTTCGGGCACACCCTCAGTTAGGAGTGAAACACGTTTATTAAATAATGAATGCTTCCTAGATGTAAGACATTAGGTTAGTTATTAAGTAGTACTTACTAGTAGTCCACACCAAAACAAATCAGTTATCATTAGGTTCTCGTGAGGCCAAAGTCGGCTTCATATTTGCCAACTTCTTGTTTCAGTTTTTCTGTTTCACCTTAAATGTTGGGTTAGATTCTGACTCTTGACTATCTGACTATCACTGTCACTAGAACTGTGATAGATTTCTCTTTTTTGTGGTCATGAAACTGCAGTAAGTGGAATGTACATGACAGTCAAAATGCAATCGTAGACAGTATGCAGGCTTGTAAGCTTTCAAAGGTGCTTTCATCTTTGCACAACTTTCACAAACCCTCACAAACTTTTTTTTGCAAAAAATATGCTGAGCGTGTATGACTGGTCCGAGCAGGGACAAATCATTAACCAGGGATGCACAAGGGCTACAGAGGCCATCCAGTCTCGTCTCTCATGATGGTTACGGAAGGAATGTGTGTACCTGCTGTATGTCAGGCTGCACAGCTTTAGACTAGTCAGTGTGCCCCTGCCAACCCTTGTCCACCGTCAAAAGGGCTTACGATGGGCACATAAGCGTTGGAGCTGAATCTTGAACTGATAGAAGAAGTTTGCTT
The DNA here is from genome assembly GCA_021613375.1 of Megaleporinus macrocephalus. NCBI lineage: Eukaryota > Metazoa > Chordata > Actinopteri > Characiformes > Anostomidae > Megaleporinus > Megaleporinus macrocephalus. Next base: position 41,734,105 of record CM038708.1, read on the forward strand.
GTTTTTATGTGTCTTTATCTTTTACGTTATGCGGGCGGCCAAATACATGTGCATAGTTTACCTGGGGAAGTCATGATACCAGGATGCCCTGTGGGAAATAGGGAAGTCAGTAATGTGATGCTATGGCCGGTGTTCTGCTGAAACGGTCGTTTATGCAGAAGTGAATCTGGAACAGGCTACCTACTCAAACGTTGTTGCGGACCAGGTACACCCCCTTATGGTATATAAATGGCCTATTTCAGTAGAATAAGGCACCTTGCCCACTGCAGACCAAGATCGATGAAGAGTAATCGACAAGTGCAATTTGCAGCAGATTCATGACTTTACAGACTCTGCTGCTAATGTCTTGGTGCCAAATACCATGGAGTACCTTCAGAAGTCCTGTAGAGCCAGTGTCTTGGTGTGTCAGTGCTTGCAGAGAACAAACAGTGTATTAGACTTTAGGTCATAATGTTTGGGCTCATTGGTGTATTTAACTGTAACCGTTCCATCAGAATACTTTTGCTAATTAAAATGATTATAGGCTACAATTTTGGCTTATAAGGGGCAAAACTTCCAAATACTACACGGAAAAAGTAATACCAAGGCACAGTTTGATTTTACAGATGTACATGTGCCCCTCCATGTATGAGTTTCCCACTGTTGTAAATGATCTATTTCTATTTCTGCTGAAATACCTACATGTATGGATGTGTTAGAAGGGATAGAACGCTTTTGTCTTTTGTTACTTGTTTGTTTTGGTGTCATAACGCTGCTGTTGAAAGTTGAAGTTGAAACTACAGAAAATGTTGCAAAGAATCTCAGTCTGTTGTTTGTTTTGTTTCTGAGTGTGACTGTTGTCCAGCTGTTGTTTTGCTTTAGCCTGACCCATGACTGCAGTGATTTTATTTTTTTTTTAACTGATTTGTCACTCGCTCTCTGACCAGGTCTGTTCTTTCTTCCTTTTTGCCGATCACAGAGGCGCAGTCCGGTAAGTTTGTATTTTGCAGTTATAAGTCTTTGCCGAAAAAATAGGTGTTCTGACTAGCATGCTGCTGGATGGGAAATTTTGAATCTCACCCTGCCTCCCTGTGTCTGTTATCTTCTGCATAAAGTTCTCAAACAACAGACTACATGCGCTGTAGAGAGCTTTATCTTACCCATATACCAAAAAAAATGTTTTTTTTTGTTTTATGAAATTCTTTTCTACATGCATGGTAAAATTTTTAAAATACACCATTGCTTCATAAACACTGCATGATTTAACGCCTTTCTCCGATACTCTTCGTATTTATGTATCTGTTTCCAACCCCTCTATTCTTCTTTGCAGTGTCAACTGAAACGAAACACATCAAGTAAGTTTGGTATACAGAGCTGTGTATGTGTGGGTTCTGTAATTTAGCTGAAACACACTGTTTTAGCTGTTTAAGTTCACTGTACACTTAAACAATACAGTTTGTTTGGCACTCCTGTATTTCAGGTGAGGACATTGCCAGGCCTAGACGTTCCACTCCGACACCTACTCCAACCCCAGGACCTGGTCCAGACACACCCAGGTTAGCCTGGATCTATCTAGCATGTGCACTGTAGTGGTCATGCCATTTATGGACTCCATGAAGAAGAATTCTATGAACCTTCAACATTGTTTTCAACATTACTTGCTATTACTTAAACTGTGTTTTGTTTTCATTTATGTTCTTCAGTAAAAGGTTATCGGACAATGCTTCAGCTTTCTTTGGCCCTCCGTTTGAGACAAACTTTGAAGCTCAGAACTCAGAAGGTAAAACAACCAACACTTAAGACTTGCCTAAAAATAATTATCTACATGCTACTAAGTCCGTGGCCTTAGCCCAATGCAGCTATGATTCATTGTGATATTTCCTATATATTTAGTCTTCATAGTGGAGCCAGAGCTATGGTGTCAGTCAACTCCACAGGCCACTTCCCCTTTGAACAGACCTTTCCCCACAGGAGGTAAAGTAGCACTGATTGAGCGTTCCCACAGAGCTGTTCTCTGGCTTATGAAGGCAGCCGTTTTGTCTGATCACTAATCTGTTCCTTCAGCTCCACCTCCTCTTCCTCCAAAGAACATTCCTGCCACTCCACCAGGCTTCAGCTCCAGTTCTGTAGAATCTTCTGGTAAGTGCTGCCTATTTCATAATGCCACAAATAACATTGCATGTTACACAAAATGTGAAAGGTCAATATCTGTAGTTCTCATGAAGAAAGTATTTGACCTGGCTTGTGGTTAGCTGTGCTAAGTCAATGGGCCAGGGGTTGTTTTAGTGTCAATCCTAATGCTGACCTAGATTGTTAAAAACATCAGACTGTGGGTGCTAATATTCACATGTACATTAGACGTCTCTAATATTCACATGTACATTAGAAGTCTCTGGTCAGATTAAATCTCTGAAACTGTTATTGGAAGTTGTGGTGCCTACTCAACATGAAACATTATGAAACATTGTACCAAACTGTCATAGAAGATATTGTTGCTGATGTACTGAGTAAATAAAAAAGCCAAGGAATTCAACATGCAAAGCAAATAAAATTATGGAAAGCCCTCAGGTAGTGGATATGTCAGAGCGTCTCACCGTTCTAAAGGGTAAATCTCTACACGAATAAACACAGACTAGTTCCACATCTGTATGCTGAACGTGCAACGAGAGAAGTAGGACTGGATGAAGAAGATGGAATCAAGATTAGTGAAAGAAGCCTCAATAACCTTCAATTTAAGGATGACTCCCATAGCAGAAGCAGAAGCATAAAACACGGTGAAAAGTAGGGGTGTGTTTAAAAAACGATTAAAACCGATCTTCGTTTGTATAATCCGATATCGATTCGTATAAACCTGAGATCGATCTTTAAAATTCCAGCATTCCAGCCCCCGAATCGGAAATCAAATTGAATTGGGACCTTGTGAATCAGGATCGAATCAATCCCGGAAATCTGTGGCGATACCCAGCCCTAGTGAAAAGATGGGACTTCAGCTCTGTATGTAGAAAACTAATGTTATGACAGCAGCAAAGACTGCTCATTTTAACATTGAGAATGAAGATGTAGAGGACACTCATTTGTTTGCCTACTTGGATAAATTATTAACAGCATATGATCTGGCACTCAAGGATTACGATTATTATTTTCTGTACTGTGTTGTGTTGTCTGTCCGCACTTGTTTGTTTGTGTTGCACTTGTGTCTTGTATGCACTGTCTATGTTGCACCATGGTCCTGGAGGAACGTTGTTTCGTTTCACTGTGTACTCTGTATGTAGTTGAAATGACAATAAAACCCACTTGACTTGACTTGACTTGACGACACTGATCAAAACTCAAAGAGCAACAAAGGAGGAAGGAACTTGAAAAAAGCTTCAAGCATAATTATTTTTCTGTTCAAAGACGAGAGTTGGCTGTGGTCTTTATAGTTTTTTTATGAGTGTGGCAGCTGGACAATGAAATGATGTCTTATGATGTCTAACCTCTTGCTGCTACTTACATTCGTAACACCTCTACTGTGTTCACATTCTTTGGACAGGTTACTACAGTGTGGTTCCTAGCGTGAGAGGAGAGGGATCAACTTCTGCGTATCGCGATGTCCTGTTATCAGACACCATGGGAGGGCCGGCCATGCCTGACCTGGACAACGTTTTCGGCCCTGCTGAAACCCCCAAATCTGGAACGGAGATGATTCAGTCCAGCTGGGTCAGCTTTAGCGACGGCTCTCCTTCCAGGCCTCCTCCCCCAGACGAACCCGCACCTTCCCCACCTCTCTCATCTTCCCCCGCGGACTCTCCCTGTACATCACCCCTCAATCTGCCTCCCCCAGACTCGCCCCCTCCCCCACTGCACCCAATCCCACCCCCAGACTCGCCTCCGCCTCCTCCACCCTCCATTTCTCCACCTCCAGACTCGCCCTTGGCACCACCCCCAGAGGAGCCAGCCCCACCTCTGCCTTCCACCTTTCAGCTTCTTGAGCCTGGTATGTCCCCTAGCACTCCTCTCACTCCAGCCAGCCCTGGCCTGCCTCCACTACCCGCTGAGCGATCTACGTACGGGCCCATACCGCCCCCTCTGGTTTTGCGAGACGAAGCCAGGAGGACGCCGGACTCAGCAGGGCTAAGAGAGGAACTCCTCGCTTACTCTAGTTCGCCCAAAGACCTCGGCCCAGGTGGCCTGCGAGGCACTCCACCCCCGCTGCCCCCTCCCACATACAGAAGCGTGGTGGCTTCTCCAGGGCCTGGCAGTGGTAAGTTTTCTGATTCTTTGTAGTTTATTTGTATCTTGAAGATTAGGGCTGTACCTAACGATTAATTTCATAATTGATTAATCTATTGATTATTTTTTTAGTCACGCACATTATGCTAATCTACGTAATTTTGTTATCGATTACATCGATGCGTCATCCCAACCCTAGTGAAGATGTAACCTTTGTAAATGTTTATGGAAAATGGTTTAGAGATGCAGAAACAGAGTTTATGGGTAAACTTGCAAGGAAGCTTCGAGGTTGCCATGAAACCGATAAACAATTAAATTAATTTTGTTATTTTTACCAGTATTTTAACCAGTATTATAAATGAGAATTTCTTTCAAAGAGGTTATATGTTTATTAAGTTTCTGTGGCAATAGTGACCAACTAACACTAACTATCTATATGATGCTTGAGTTTAGCTCTTGGTGGTTCTCCTGCTGAATATTGGGGATTCCCCGATTCAGATGTCCCTGGATTTATGTCAATCATTCAATCAATCAATCAATTTTTTTGCAGATGTCTTCAAGTAGGTAACTGATTTGTGTTCTCCTCAGGTCCTTCCTCGCCTGCACGTCCTGGCACACCTCTCTCAGCGGGTAGTCCGATACCACCACTTCCACCTCGACCATCCTCACGACCAAAACTCCCACCTGGCAAACCAAATGTGGGAGAACTGGTACACTAACATCTAATCTGAATTTTAAGCCTAGTTATTGAGCAGCTCTGTTACTCTGTAACTACAGCTTTTTAATTTTCCAGTTTTACCAAGCAACTGATCACGTGCGGCTAGAACATAAACATGTAATCAAAATAATACTAGAATGGAAGTTAGCCAGAGAGTATAATGTTATCATAATCATGACACGGTTGCACATGAAGAGAAGTTGGAGTTTGGCACAACACGTAGCAGCGCAAATAAACAGACACAATCAGCTCTTTCTCCTCTATTATTTACCACCGTTACTATAATATTTAATTTTATGATTTTTAATCAACATTAACACAGGGAGGTAATGAGAGATTTTAAAGAACTTCCCAGGAAAAAGTTCACTGTCTTGCACTGACTGTCCTCTGTTCATCAGAATGCCCTTAGTTTCATTTTTTTTATGCGGATGCACTCCCTTAGAAAAGCACCCCAATCATTTTAGAATAGTTTAATTTCTTCCATTAAGTTGTCTGGTGAAAATCTTTTTCTTTTCTTTTTTTTCCCTCACATCGCAGTACATATCGCAAAACAAAAAAAAGTAAATTTTTTATCATGGTGCAGTCCTATGCCCAATCTAAGTTTCCTTTAGTGTTTCTATGATGGCTGTCAAGAAGATACTCAAGGCTTACAACGAGTCAGTGATTGTCCTGTGATAAGTTAGATGTAAGCACAGCTTTACACATACATAGAAACATGGTTGAATGTATTAATCATCACTGGTTTTCTAAGACTGATGCAGGCAGTTCTGGTGACAGTATTATACTAGCGCATGACCCCGGTTCTTGTGTGCTGTTGTTTCGCAGGCCCGGCCTTTCAGTCCCCCCATCCATTCATGGAGTCCTCCGCCCTTCGCTCCTCTGGCACGAGCAGAGAGCACCTCCTCCATCTCCTCTGTGACATCTCTCAGTGCCGCCTCCACACCCACACTGGGCAGAGAGCTCAACCTGTCCGTCTCAGGTGAGCTCCCCAAGACCTACTCCTGGGTTTAGTTTCTTCTGAGGAATAGGTATCAATCTCAAGGCTGTGCCACTGCTGAGTTTAGTGTTTGCCCTGCACTGACACACCACGATCATTTCACAAATGTTGTGGTAATTAGTTAGGTAGGTTAGGTATGGTATGGATTAGTAAAATGCTGATCTATACAGTGGCAGTACCCTTCAGGACCTTAGGAAAAACTTAACAAAAAACAAAGCATTTGGAAGTTTTTATGTGTGGGATATTTGTGAAGCTGTATGTCTTTTGTTTACTGTAATGTACATAAAGGTTTGAATATATATATTATGTTATGTTGGTTGCTTTGTGTGTTTTAGCTTGTTCCCGGGGGCCAAGTCCACTCACCATGGGCCCACAGGACACGCTGCCCGTTGCAGCTGCCTTTACCGAGACTATTAGTGCATACTTCAAAGGAGCTGACCCCAGCAAGTATGAACCACATTGCAGTTAAAACCTAAAACCAGAACAGATGACAAAAATGAGCATTTACCTAGAAATGTATATAAAAAGAATGCGAATACCCAGAAAAAAATCTTGTAATAAGGTTGCTGTTAGTTTTGTACTACAGTCAAACTACAAGCATAATATACAGTAGTGCTTGAAAGTTTGTGAGTCCTTTAGAATTTTTTTAAAACACAAAGTAGATAAAGAAAACAGAAATAACAAATAACCAAAATATCAGGTATCAGTGGCCATAGCAAATGTTTGTGGAAGACCACAGGTTGCTGATGGTCTGATCTGGCTGACAAGGGTTACAAAACTATCTTTAAAGAGTTTGGTGTTTGAACTAACACAGTCAGGCAAAGTGTATACAAACAAAGGAAATTCAAGACCATTGTTACCCTCCAAGGGGTGAACCAACAAAGATCACGCCAATTGTGTAGTAGTCTGTGAGGACATAAGGTAGCCCAGAGTAACTTCTCAAGAACTGAACTTTCAGTTCTCACCATCAGGACAACAGGGGCAAGGTTGCGAGGAAAAAGCCACTACGATTGCTGTTACTGAAGATCATGTGGACAAGCCGGAGAGCTATTAGAAAAAAGTTTTTGTGGACAAAACATGAGGTCAAAATAGAACTTTTTGCTTTAAATGAGACGCAGTGTGGAAAACACAGCATTTTAGCTTAAGAACCTGTGAAGCATGGTAGTGTTATGGTTTGGGTCTGTTTTGCTGCATCTGGGCCGGGATAGCTTGCCATCATTAATGAAACACTGAATTCTGAATTATGCCAGTGAGTTATAAAGGAAAATGTCAGAACATCTGTGTATGAATGTGGGTTGTGCAGATACACAGTCATTCTTTCAAAAAAAAAAATCCAATCCAGTAAGAATTTTATGAAATAACCTGAAACGAGCAAAACTCGCCCACATCCCAGAGCTGAAGCTGTTCTGTACGGAATTTGCAAAAATTTCTCCAAGCTGACAAATCAACTGTAAACATGATTTGCACAAGGGTGTCACACCAGATACTGAAAGCAAAGGTTCACATACTTTTGCCACTCACAAATGTGCAATAAATTCATTTATGAATACATTTAATTTAGTTTTTGCTTTTGTAAGTAAATCTGAATATGTTTTAGAAAATATTTATGCAGAAATATAGAAAATTCAAGTAGGTTAACAAACTTTCAAACACCACAGAAGTTTCTCGCTATGGTTTTATGATTGAATCAAAAGCGTCAGCATTGTGAAACTATGATGTGTTTTGTTTACCACCAGCTGGTCCCTTCTGAATGTGTTATTAATCTCTCTCCAGTCATCTGTGACTCTCTGTATATATGCCTGGTTTGGATTATGTTCCTGACAGTCCCTTGCTGTGTGTGTTGTAGGTGTGTGGTGAAGATACTTGGAGAAATGGTGCTGTCCTTCCCAGCAGGCATAACAAGACACTTCTCCAATCATCCCACTCCTCCCGTCCTGACCTTCACCATCAGCCGCTATAATCGTTTGGAGCAGGTTCTTCCTAACCCTCAGCTCCTCTGCTGGTAAAATCATTCTTCAATCATTCATGTCAACTTAGAGGTTAGGGGGTAGTTAAACTATATGGAAAAAAATATTTGGATACTTTTCTAATTCTATTTCATAAACACCCATTGTTTGCAAACAGCCATGTCGTTTCTGTAGGAAACACTCAATAATGGGCTGAAACGACAAAAGTGGGCCATACAAGATCTCAGAATGGGGCCGCTGCTGTACTCACTTACATTATACCCAACTGCCTCTGGAAGCAAGATCAGAGCTTTATGGTGTAGCAATCCAGAAAGTTTAAAATCTCCATGCTGAATGAGAAGTCTTAGCTGGAGTGGTGTAACGCTTATAGAATTGATTTTAATAAGTGTTCTTGTATGTTTGGCCCTATTTAAGTTGCATCATACTTCAGATATTGAGAAAGTCTAAACAAATATCTTTAATTGATTCAACACTGTAATCAACTGTTGAAATAGTTACAACTCCAAACAAACATTCATAAAAACCTAAAATTATACAGATGACTGATTAAGGATTTTGTGTCAGCTCAGTGCCAGAAATGATTTGAGTACTACCGAAGAAATCCATTTGTTCCCAAAAAAATTAGGGAAACAGATTGGATCAGAGTAAACAAAGGATTGTCAGTGCACTGTCGCTGAAAACATAGTCATCAGTTTGTTGAGGGATGTATTCCAAAAACACACCGAAATGCGTGATTTGCATGCATTCTATCACAGCAATGTATAATGTGACTCAGTAGTATGTATAGCCCCCACATGCCTGTATGTAAAATGTGTGAGCATGCTCCTAGACGACATGCGGTGCTACGTGGTGGCATTTGATGCGCTGATACATAACCTTCCAGGTTCTTAATTGCATTCAGGTCTGGGAAACGTGAGGTCCAGTCAATTTTTTTGCACCAATGTAAGTTTCAACACTGGCTCTGAGGATTTTATCCTGGTACCTGAAAGCAGTCAGGGTACCATTAGGAGGAGGTTTGTGCGACCCTCCAAGTTAGTGCATCCCCAGACTGTCACTTACTCACCGCCAAACTGGTCATGCTGGATTATGTTGCAGGCAGCATACCATTGACTGGAGGAAATCCAGATTCTTTCACATCTGTCCCATATATGCTGTCAGTGTGAGCCTGCTCTCATCCTTGAAGAGAACAGGGTGCAAGTGGTGGGCTGCTAAACCGAGAAATTCCTGATTGGAGCGTTCCTGTACAATGCCCCCCAACCAATACGGCTTGAACAGAACCACCCCCAACAGTCCAGTATTGACAACAGGTGTGTTTTGTAGTGATGCGAGAGAATATGTTAGGAGATTTTAACAGAGAAGGATGTATTTCAGATTAGACGAGTAAGCAGTTACTGTAGTGTTTACAGTCACACTCATTAAAACAGTGTTTTTAGGCATGGCAACACACAAGCACACACGAACACCAGAGTAGGCTCCTCTTCAGTTCTCTTTACTAGTTGTTTCACATGTTTTCTGTGTTTGTGAGCACTAGTGCCACCTACTGTTCCAGAAACTATACAACACATACATCACGGTTACTTTGTTTTTTAATTCAATAATTCTACAATAAAAGGTCATGTGAAATCAACTAGTCAAATAATAACCGACTCTGGAATGACTGGAACATGTCAGTCATGCCGCTTATGATTAACTTTGGAAATAAAACGTAACTAAATCATAAATCAACACTACAGTTTTTTGTAAACGGTGATGATTTGTCGAATGTCTGAGCGTGACGGACTGCACCGTGTCCAGCTGGATGGACGTTCAAATATGGCCAAATGAATAAAACAAACTCGACTGTAGAGGGCAAACTTTTACTGTGACGAACGTGCATCTTCTGGCGGCAAAGTGAGAAACTATAGGAAAGCAGAACCGGTAAAAACAAGGAACAGCTAAACCATGCTGTAGCCATTGAGGAAGAGCAGCGGTTCTGTGTTGAAGCGAATGAAAAAGCGAGGATGTTCTTGTTTTAGCCAATGAAAACGAGGGGGCATTCCTGAAAACAGGAACGCGCTAAGAACAGGAATGCCCCCGACTGCAGACAGACGATATTGATTAATCCTGGTGTTCTCTGGCGAGGTCACGGGAAGTGTTAGCTTGAGTCGTGTAACACATATAGAAGTGATTTGAATATGTGTCCTTGTATGTTTTGCCTTTGCATAAAGGCATAATACTACAGATATTGAGAAAGTCAGCGTTGGGATTTATAGCAAAATACGCAACAGGGGCTAGAGTGTCATTATAATGCAGAATATTGGGGCTTGTCTACAGTTGCGGGGCATTCGCAATGAAATGTATATGTCTTTTGTGCAGTGACTCCATGCCAACTGTTTCTGACTGCAAGGAGTTTTGGGTAAATATGCCCAACCTGTTGACTCATTTAAAGAAAGTGGCTGATCAGCGGCCTCAAGCCACATACTACAATGTGGACATGCTGAAATATCAGGTAGGCTCTTAACTTGATAATTAAAAGAAGTGCTTGTTACAGTATATTTTTGTTTACTGGTATATACATTTCTAGTGTCTTTAGATATAATGTGGTTGTTTTTATATTAGACTGGCCGCAGATAGTAGGGCTTATCGTGCGTCATACAAAATGTATTTCCTCGTCCAGGTGTCTACACAGGGCATCCAGTCCACTCCACTGAACCTGGCAGTGAGCTGGCGCAGAGACATCAACAGTACAGACCTCAGGATAGACTACAAATACAACACAGAGGCCATGCCCAGCCCCATGCCCCTCACTAACATCCACTTCTTGGTGACTGTGGATGGTGGCGTGACGAAAGTGCAGGCCATGCTGCCTCCAGCTACCTGGTGAGAACCTACCATCAATAATTAAGAATTCATTCATTATAAATAAATCACTAGTGGAAAACTAACAGGGACGATTCCTAAAACATTCTGCCACATGAAAGTGGCTGGCATGTATAACACCTGGAGAAACGTAATTTCTCTTTACTGTGTACTTGTATGCTGTGTACCACTTGGCTTTACTCGTCTCTTGATAGTGGTTCGGTTTAGAAACATGAGATATACTGTCAGCATGCAGCATGTATTTTGTGGTTTCCTCTACTTTGCTTATAGCTTAGAACTTTGCTTCTGTTGCTCTGTAATTGTTGTGTTTTCAATGTTCAAAAAATGTGTGTAAAAAAAAAATAATAAAATAAAAATCAGATAATCAGATCACTGTCAAACATCATTATAAACGTGCTTGCCGTGCTATAGAATACTGTGTTCGTTGATTTGTCATTTAAGGAACCCAGAAACACAGAAGATACTGTGGAAGATATCAGAACTCTCACAGAAATCAGAAAACGGAGGTAACTGAGCTATTGAGAAACTTTTCCCACTTTTTTATTTTTGTTTATTTTTGTTCAGAATTCAGCTAGTATAAACAAGAGCACTAAAAAGATTACAAGACACTGCAAAAAATATCTTGGAAAGTGAATGCATCTTAAATCGAGTTTATAAATGAATTATTTTGAAATCAGCATAAGATCATGTATCTTAGTTCTAGACATGCTTGTTTTTGGTAGTTTAACCCTAATCCTGATCTTAATTCTGTTGTCAGATGATGATTTTGATTGAATTATTTGCAAACAAAATAGGACAAGCCAATAGAATAAAACCATTTCTGTAGGTTAAACTAAAAATACCTGTAAAATAAAACATTGGTAAAAATTTTAATATTTGTATAATATTGTTACTATTATGTTATTGTCATAAATATTAGATAGATTAACCAGATTTATGATATTGTGCAGTGTAGACATACTAGAAGTGAAAATATGAAATGAAAATGGTTGTATTCTTGCTTAGTGTAACAAATTTGTCATTTTCAAGGAACATATCAAATTAGTGAAGTAATCAGTACAATGTTATAAAGCAGCGTCGCCTCCAGCAGTAGTAGAGATTTTTGGTCGTAGCTGTAATGTAGCTGTAAGGTGTGGATAATCCAGTTTAACCCAGTTTAGATACAGTTTAACCCAATTTAGACGTCTCATATGTCTCTCCATTTGTCTGTCTGTGTCTCAGGAGTGGGGGCCCTACTGGGTCGTTTTCAGCTCTCAGAAGGCCCCAGTAAGCCGTCTCAGCTAGCTGTGCAGTTCACCAGTGAGGGCAGCACTCTTTCTGGCTGTGACTTTCAGCTGGTGGGGGCGGGCTATAGACTGTCTCTGGTCAAGAAGAGATTTTCAGCAGGTATGTTGACTCGAAGATGTTTTCCCAGGGAATTCTAATTCCTTACTGATACTAAAATTCAATGTTATACTTCAATAAACAAATAAATAATTACAATAAATAAAAAATATGTAATTATAATACTAGGCAGTTCTCATACGAAAACTACCAGATCTGTAACTGCCTATAATCTGGAGAGGGAAGAAAACTTGCAGTGTTAGTTGTTGCTCACTGCATTGCTTAATTCAGACCCAAAGAAAGAGAGGTGAAGGAGATGAACACATTGTTGCTGGTTATTGAACTGGTGATCACCAGCCAGTATTGAATTAATTTGAATGGTATTCCTTGGAACTACTTTGTACATGTATATCGCATGTATATTGAGGTTCCCTGGGGCTTAAAAAAAAAAACCAGTTGTGTCTACTCCAGTTTGCTTTGTCTCCTGTTTTATTTAGTCTGCTTTCCTCTGATATGTCTCCTCCTGTACTTTACAGGTAAATATTTAGCGGACAACTGAGGCTGCTGTTTCTGTGACAGACAGAATAACGGCCTCTGGAGCAGATTGAGGTGGGGGAGTGAGGACACTTTAAATTTGCCACTGAAGAAACTTTTAAATCCGTTTTTAATCCTTGAAGGACAAAAAAAAATCGAGTTTTTTCGGTGTAAAATATCATCAGTGTGTTTGTGTGTATGTGTGTAGTAGCAAATATTGTATATGTATACAGTCAATTTCAGGACAAATGCAATATGCAAGAAGGCAGAGTTTCCATTTTGAGTTGAATGCACATCTCTGCCCCCAAAATCCAACAGACTGTGCACAGTCAGTGATATCCTATACTGTTAAAACCAGGGTTTGCTTTCAGAGCAGAAAGAACAGAATTGGTGAGACCGCACCTGATGCTGAGAGGAAGGTTGGTAATTAGGGGTGTAATCTACACATATACACATATTTCAGGGTATAATTTTCTAATTTTCAGATCAAGATTCAGTTTGATTAAAGTTGAGATCAATTTAAAGTGGGCGGAGTATAAGCCCTACCCTGTTACAGTGCACCCAGATGCCTAGATATGAGCATTATCAGTGTTTCCACGACAGATGGTAAATAAGAGACGCTCGCAAGATACCAAGACACCGCAAAAGACTGTTTCTGTTACTGAACTCATTATATACTTTGTGGTAACAGATTACTTTGTGGACATGATATGAATTTCCTGCGAACAGGAGTACCCAAAGATATGGGTGCCTTAGTGCCAAGAATCTGGCCAAATAATGTTCAACTGGATTTAAGGGAACTCTTCAAACATATATAGTGCTGTGCAAAAGCCAGAGACACTCCATTCAAGTTGTTCATTGTTCATTTCTAGGGAGATTATGTCAGATAACATTCAAAGGAACGGGTTAAAAACAACTGTTTAAAAGCTAAAGGGAAAGAGAGACCTTTAACAACCACTTGAAGGGCCTGGTAGACCACCAAATTGTCAAATAAACAGCACCTAAAACTTATCAAGATCCACTTGTTGCTTCAGGTCTGAAAAAACACCCACAGATGTTCCTGTCCAGCCTTCCACTGTGAGATGACAACAAGGATGTGTAGCTGTTCAAGAAGCTCCTCACTGAGAATACAAAAGAAACTGCTGGTGTTCTTAGACCAATGGACTGACCAGTCCAGTCCCGACCCCAACATCACTGAATGTGTTAATAATTATTTGGATGGGGAGAAGCAGAAAGTAAATCAAACTAACTTCTAAGACTGAACTTTGGAGCTGAGTCTCTTTAAGAAACTAAAAGCAAGTCTCCTGAAAAAATGGAAGTTGTGATAAAGGTTAAGACTAGAAACACTAAATACTGAAAAAAGATATATTATAGTTTGTTTTTGAGGCGTTTGCTAATTATATGCTTTCTTTTTTTACCTTTACACTAAAACATTAGGGAACAGTACTAAAAAGCTGACTGAAAATTAAATAGTGATGGGTGGTCTCTGACTTTGGCACAGTATTATCAACAAAAAACGGTATGAATATTTAAAAATATTACGGGTGTAAAGCCTAAGACCCACTGTTGCTACAGCCTCCGTTCCATAGCAGTGCGAGATTTATTTTGTGTTAATTTTATTAACGTTTTTGCTATGTCGCAGGTTAGAGAGTGTTAATTTCGTTGATTTGTGATGTGGCTAAGGCACATGTGATGCTACACAGCTAGAAACTGAGATGCTGGTACAACTCTGGAATTCACTTTTCAAAAGCAATGCCTATAGATTTTCTTATCACGCTTCTTAAAGCAAAAAATGATACTACGACTAAAACGGCGTTCGAGCAAAAGACGTTCCTTAACGTTATAGATACACTGTATAAAACCTGTTTTCCATTTTGATTTTCCACAATGTGGATTTTGTTTTCTACATTTTTCCTGTAGCAATATTAAAGAATAATGTGTATAAATGTAACATAAGAATTGTTATATGTATATCCAAACGGATATAGAGCTTCTATGTATTGTCATTATTACGATGATGTTTTTTTTATGTCTCATTGTCACTGATAGTCTTTAAATTACAGTACAGCACTTTATTTCAATATGATTCCCACCTGTTTTCATTGGTTGTTAATTTGTAAATACTATAACTTCTCACACTATTTCAACACATTGTAATGCATTTAAATGGACTTTTAATTTTTTTTTTTCATCACGAAAGCCCAAATCACTTTCCGGTCGCTCCAGGCTAGAACTGTACGAAGCTGTGGCATATTTTAAGCATTTGTTGATTCTCAAGTAGTTTGGAAATTAAGAAATCGGTTGTCTATATTTACAATGCTTTGTGGTTGCAGTGCTATTTAGATCTAAACACAGTACCGAGTTGATATGTGGATCATTTGCTTTATGAATGCTACCTACCGTTCATTCACTGCGTTATGTTAAAGGAATGGTTGACTGAAAAATCAAACGCCCACAAGTTTCCTCACCCCAACTGCAGTCGAACAGACATGTTGGGTGTCTGAGGTTTGCTTTGTTGGTATTGCAGTGGAGCTCCAATCTGATATAATGGAAGTCAATGTCAGGAGGTTTTCCATCGCTCCAGTACGAAACAGAACTGTGTTTGGGGTACGAGGGGAAACTGTGTTTTATTTTTGAAGCATTCCTTTAAAACACCCAATCACATTTTCCAACATTCGGCATGAGTCCAGTAGAGAAGGAATGAACTTGTACGCGAAAGCCTCAAATAATCACTGTAATTATGAATGCTGATTTTGTTGGTATGAATAGAACGTCCGTCACGTTCTTTGACGACGAGTCTGGGGTTTGCGTTGTTGTGAGACCGTATGCTATACAGCGGCTGTCGTGAATTAAGTGGACTTGATAACGTTTTCGTAGGCCTTACTTGACCTGAAAAGGGACTTGGGAGTTTTCCCCGTGGAAGATCCGTGCAGCTGAAGTCATGTATGTACCATTCCGCAGAAGAGTCCTGTGTCCGTTAAGTTCTCATCCCAGAGGTTTCCTCCATGTGTGACAGTTAATATTTGTATTTGTCTGCTGGTTACCTTGCATCGTGTTCATCACAGAGAAAACGGAATATGCAAACATTTCATGTGTAGGATATGTCCTTCCCAGGTTTTAAGACAATATAAAGATTGAACAATGATAGGTATATTAAAAGTGGAAAATAATGTAATGTATCAAACACAAAATAAAAAAAAATCCCAAACATAAAACACGTGTCCTCTGGTTTATCATTGAGGTTGCAGTTCTGTTCAGTGCAGTCACAGTCAAGTATTCCATTGATCATTGTAGCTAACTACATTGCTGGTGATGGGATCCAGGGGTTGTAGTGTCTGCAATAGAAATACAGTTATATTTATTGAAGACCCACCAATAAAACCACCAATACACTAAAAAAAATATATATATTTTATATTTTTATAGATTTTTATATTTTATTAATATTATTAATATTAATATTGTCTGGGGACAGTTTGCTTACAACACCTTTACGTGCACGCCTGTGCCACAAAAACACTATCATAAAACAGTCTGGTGTTAAGGCATAGACGCCCCAATATGGTGTATATGTCCAATACATTGTTTCGCTAGTAGCCTGGTTTCTAAATGCAACCGTAAATGATGGTGTAGCGTAGGAACTACTTTTCCTTCCGCCTCTTCCATCTGCTCTCAGAAAGCTGCTGAATAAGAACCTGCTCTAAACCTGGTGTGCCGTAGTGACACTGAAATGTGTATTTGTAATTGGTAGACCCCCTGAGCAAATTATCGAAAGACTCAGAAAAGAAAAGTCTTAGATTCACATCTTAAAGTCCTAATTCTTGTAAATAACAAGGTACACACAGCCTGCAGTACGAGGCTTCTTAAAATACAATCAGCAGAATATTGGATATACATATTCTTCACTTTTTATCCGGCATGTTTAGTTCCTGAATTTTCAGTTGGCTAGTTGAACTGCCAGTTTAAGTCCATACATTTGTTGTTATTAAACACTTAATCACGTTTTATGTGACATTATTAAAAAAGATGCAAAGAAAGACCTTTATTTAATATTAATGTCAGACTTCTTAGAAATTTGTTTACATTTATTGTTTGTCACTTTAAAGTATCTGTATTGGTATTGGTATCAGTAAAGTCAGGCCAAGAGGCTTTTATTGTCATTCCTTCTACGTACAAGTACACAGAGGAGAGAAATTTCGTTAAAAACCTGATCGCTCAGACAAGGCTGTAGCAGAGTCTGGCAGTGGTGGCACGGATGCTTCGGTATCTTCTGCCGGATGGCTGCCGGAAGTCTGTGTGAGGGATAGATGGGGTCAACCACTATGCTGGTGGCTTTGCAGATGCAGCGTGTGGTGTAAATGTCCATGATGGTGGCGAGAAAGACCCCAATGATCTTCTCAGCTGTCCTCACTATTCCCTGGAAGGTCTTGTTCTACAGTCCCTCTGTAGAACATGGTGAGGATGGGAGGGGGGAGATGAGCCTCTGCAGGAAAGTAGAGGCGCTGCTGGGCTCTCTTGGCTATGGAGTTGGAGTTGAGGGACCAGGTGAGGTTTTCAGTGATGTGGGCACTGAGGAACTTGGTGCTGTGCTCCTGACGATTTCCAAAGCAGAGCCAGCAATGTTCAGGAGGTCACCTCGCCCTCTTCGGAAGTCAACAACCATCTCCTTAGTTGTCCACATTCAGAGACAGGTTGTTGGATATTAGTGGTATCACCCATCCCAGCTGCCTGACCGCTCCATTATGTAACGTTTTAAATAGAGCTGTTAGATTTAGGTTGGGTGGAGCATCAGCATTAATAAGCAGACTGGCAGTGTATTCCCAGACTTCATTCAAACACAAATGCAAATATGAAAATTCTAATGCATATGTGTGTTTACAATTACATCTCCAGTGTAAGTGTGCAGTAATAAAGGCTTTAATCCAAATTCAAAATGTGTACATGTATTTGCATTTCTATGCATAATGCCATTAATGTTAATGTGAAAAAAAGCTAATTACTTCTGGCATTTAATTTTTAGCATTCTTTTAAGGAGCTCAGTCATATTAAACAGGAAAGTCAGTCCCTGATTGACTTTCCTGAATTACTGAAGGTGAATTTACTGAAGGTGGCGCTCCAGCTATGCCAAAATCAAACGCTTCTTTTAAAACACGCCCCCTGTTCAGAAACGTGGCTACTAAAGCCCCGCCCACATGCTTTGATTGACAGGAAGCCTGGCTGAACGTGAACACGCAAATACAGACAGGATTGCAGTCGCGTCATTTATTATTATTTTTATTATTATTATTATTATTATTATTATTATTATTATTATTATTATTATTAATAGTAATAACAATAATAATAATACGAATAATATTTGTCCTCTTTTAACGTGTGCGCCTTCATTTGGATTACATATTGTAATTTATTAGTTCTGGGCACGTACAGTGTTTTATTTTATAAGTGCTCTTTAAACACATCAGACGTCTGGTTCCTATCACACTAAATGAATTAGAGTCAGAGGGTTTCTCTTATGTTTAAAATGATGTACAAAAAAGTAAACATTTCCATCAATATTAAGACGATTTTAAGCATCTTTAGAAAGTAAAAGCTACAGCCATCAATTTCCACCTATAATCCGAAAAACCCACCTCTGTTCCGACAACGGCTAATGTATTTTATCATGACTTTTTTTAATAACGATTATTGTTGGTTATATAAAACACTACTTAAATTTATATGGATAATTCAAAAAAAGAAATGAGGAAAGAAATTCATATAAAATTTACAACGTATTTTTATTTTACGCCGTATGCAAATGAGGATGAAAAGGCGCGCTTTGGTTGGCTTTTAGTTTATTCTCCCACTCTGCGAAGTTCTCCTACTCCTACTAGCCAATCATGGTGCGGGACGTGAGGTACAACCACCCAATCCTATCGCATATCTCAACCATCATATTTGCATACTGCTCTCGCCCCGCCCCTCTCTCCCACTGTTGACGGGGCAACGCGATTCAACAACACAGGCGGGCTGCACAGCAGGTTCACAGGGTTTTTATTATGTCTCTTTGTTTTACTTCAGATATTTGCTTTATGATCAATTAAAATGTTAAAATATTTAAATATTGGCTTTCAAACTGTCTCTACATGTCAGTTATCGCTGATATTAGGAAGTAAAGCCCGTGTTTGAAACGCTGTGAGTGTCAGATTAATAGCCGTTGAGGAATCTGGACTCCGGTTTGGATTAAAGTGAATTTGTAGAGCTGATATCAGGGATTAATGCGGTTTGTTTGTTTAATTAACTACAGTTTGAGTTGTGAGGAAGATGTCAGACTTGGCTAAAGAGAAGGCTGCTCGGCTCCTGAAGAAGAGAGGGAGCATATCCTCTCTGGGCAGTCATGAGGTCAGGGCCAGGGAGCAAGCTGGAAAAATCAAGGAGTAAGTATAATTCTTCTCAGTCTAGATCTATCATTTACAAGGTCTCGACTTCTGAGGTAGGACTTTTCTCTCTTTTTTCTTTTTTCTCTCCTCCTTCATTTCTGTTTTTGTTTCATAGCTCGAAGGCAGATTTGTACTCCTGTTATGGGTCATTATTTGTCCGAAAACGATTTAATACAAACATGTATGATATCAAATTATTCAACAGTATTTACTAGATGTGAAACTAGTTTGAGTGCATCCATATAAAATTCATTTTAATTTCTTCTTGTCTGCAAAAGTCCAAACAGGATAGGTGGAGCAACCATCCAACCATATATGTTGATTAAATAAACTATAAAAAAAATCAGTTCTGCAAAATTCTAAATAAAATACTTTGGCATGATTTTAGGTTTGAAAAGTTTTTATTTATTCTAAATATTCCAACGTTAAAAGTGTTTACCTAGCTGAAAAGCTGTTGTCCGCAACTTCTCACCTCCTCAGATGTCAGGCAGTGGTACCAAAAACAATATTTAAACAGAAAGAAGACCTCATGTGACATTCATATTGTAAAGTCAAAGCCAGTAGCCCATTTCCAGAGTCATGGGTAGAGTGATTCAGTAAATAAAATACATACACTAAAGGTATAAACTCAAGTTCAGGGATGAAGGTTTGTCTAAGTACTACTGAGTGCTCACTACTGTGCAAAAGTCTTAGGCACCTAACTAAGCTCATTGTTCAAAAGCCTTCACAGATGTAAAAAATCATGCATACAATACAAAGTAACATGAATATCTTATTGTGAAAGAAATAGATCATATCTTGAGCTCCAGTTTGAAGAACAGAGTGTAGTTCCAGATTTCTCCTAGACGCCCCATTGTATGAATGTATTCAGTTTCTTCAGCAGCAAATCTTGATTTAGCTTAATGAAGTACTAAGCAGTCAAAGCAGGTTTTAGATGAGAACTGTAAATAATACTGGGTTGTTTATAGAAGGAGAAGCATGGAAAGGGTTAAATTAACACACTGACGTATGTAAAAGCACTACTTACTGTGTTTTGCTGAGTAAATAAAAGTTTCCCGTCTGGAAAAAATAGCTTTTTATATTTAATAATGTCCCCAAGTACCAAATATTATGTATGTATATGGTCTATTTAAGTGTTTTCTATATGTAGGACTGTGCAAAACTCAGAGGTCACCTTGCATTTTATTACAATTTCAATAAATTTTATTACAATAATCAATCATTCATTAATTTGTTAGGATAACAAGCAAAACATTTATTTAACAGACAATGAATTTCACCATGATTTGCCTGCATTACATCTTCTGCTCCTTTCAGAAGACTCACTGTCAGTTCCTCAACGAGACTCACCTCCAAAGTTCAGAAGTTTAGAAGTTGGTTTAGAAACACCTACAGTGATGGTGAGGTTCTGGACTCTGGGCTGGTCAGCCTATTGTTCTGAGAACATCAGATGTGTCTGTAACCCCTTTTCTCAGTGAGGAGCTTCTTGAACAGCTACACATCTGTTCAGAGCCATAGCACTGAGGTGTCTTCTCACAGTGGAAGCATGGACAGAAACATTTGTGGGTGTCTTTAGAACTGAAGCAAGAGTGGAGCTTAATGCTCTCCTGTCTCTCGAAGATGAAAGCTTTAATACTGGTTATCTCAAGGGAGCAGTTTTGCTGGTCTACCAGGTCTTTCAGGTGGCTGTTAGGAGTCCTTCTTAATAAAGGGGGTTATCTTATAGCTAGTCTTTCTATATCTATTCTGGAAATCAAATAAATGAATGGTGGTCTCTGGCTTTAGCACAGGCTTGTATGGTCCCTTTTTCTCCAAGTTTTCAAAATCTGCTGTATCAGTGTATGTTTACACTTCAATCTCATATTATATAATTTGACAGAGTCTACAGTTACTGTAGTGTACTGTTCATAAGGCTACATATCGTCGCTGTCCAATGAAAAACATGTATCTTAATTTTTGTTGATTTTTGTTGATTTATGTTTTCTACATCATTTCAATGGTTGTTTACACTGTATGACAATTTCATGATAAATGAACCAATAGAAGAGCTCCAAAACAGCTTGTGAGAAATTCTGGTTTCATTGACTTACATTGAAAGTAAAGTAGGTTTTTGGTCTCTCCTGTTAAGTTGCAATTTTGGAGACACCTGTTTTTCATTGGAGTTTTATTAAAAATACCCTACAGTGAGGTGTTACTGGAGACCATTACAGCTGTAGAAACTGTAGCCAGCTGTGCTCTATTGCATTTCCTGCCTTAAGCATATCGCTGAGATGGTGCGTTATGATAAAATTGAATTAAAGCTGCAGTTTCTTATGTTTGTGGTCTCTCTCTCGATAGCTCCATCAGTACTGTGTCCTATATCGATGAGCCTGGTCATCATGATGATAACCCTCGACCTGCAGTGCAGATGGAGAACACTTATCAGCTCGGTGAGGCTAATTTGCTATTGTTGTGAATGTCTACGTTGAGCATTGAGATGTAAGGCTAAATAAATCAACATTATCTGTGGCCAGAGGGAGATCTAGAGTGGATGCTACTACTAGATTACAGCTCAAATAATCACTTACATGAGGCATTACCAAGTATACACCCTGAACATCTTGTCTGTATGAGCTCATTGGGCATTAAAAACCATGGGCATAGTTTTGGAGCTGCCCCTTTGCAGCTATAACAGCCTTCACTCTTCTGAGGAGTGGTTTTCTGTGCAGACCACTTAAGTTCCTCCACATCAAACTCACCAAACCAGGTGTGTATGGAACTGGCTTTGTCCACAGAGAGACAGTCATACTGGAACAGAATATCGTTCTTCCCCTAATTGCTGCTACTAAGCTGGAAGCACATAATTGCTTTAAATCTCTTTGTGTGCTGTAGCATTAACATCATCCTTCACTGGAACTAAACCCTAAAACCCAGGCCCAGATCATTATCCCTCCTCTGCCAAACTTTACTGTTGGCACTGTGCATTATGGTAGATAACGTTCTCTTGGCATCTACCAAATCCACATTCATCCATCAGTGTGCCAGAGAGTAAAACATAATTCATCTCTCTAGTCCAGTCCAGTGGCTGTGCTTTACACAGCTCTAGCCGACGTCGACATAGTGCTTTTCGGCTTGTATGCAGCCGTTTGGCTATGGAAGCCAATTTCATGACGCTCATGACGCACAGTTCTTGTGCTGGAGGCAGTTTAGAACTTTGCTTTCAATGAAATAACAGAGGATATACACTAAGGGACTCCGCTTTGTGAGTTTGCATAGTGGCTTGAGCTGTTGCTCCAAGATTCTTCTATTTCAGAATAATAGCACTTACAGTTGGCCAGGACAGCTCTAATCAGGCAGAAATTTCAAGAACTGACTTGTGACATCTTCTGACAGCGCCACATTAATAGTCACTGAACTCTGCAATGTTCTACTGCCAGCTCTTGAGTGTCTGTATACCTTTGGCCATGTAGTGTGTATGTGTATTTGTCCATATTCTGAAACCACAGCATTTAATTTTCCCCATGTATTCATTTTTGTTTTTTGTTATTTATGCTCCACACACTTGCGAAGGCCCCACAAAGCGCTTTCCTGTGCTGATGGTGGAGGAGATTCTGAAGGATGTGCTGGCCAGCTACCTCCAGGAGGAGAAGTATGAGGCAGAGCTGTGCAGACAGATGACTAAAACCATATCAGAGGTGCTACTCATTTCCACTGTTGATGGTGCTTCTCATTGACGTGATACAAAGCCAAAAAAATCATATGTACATGGTTGTCAATCAGTCATGGTTTAAGCCACGAGTTTAAGGCATTGTATTACTTTTTGTTTAGTTTATTTATACTCTGTGCAGTGAAACCAAGTATACTTAAGAAAACTTGGCACAGTTTAAAGCAAGTGTGTAATGATTTCAGTATGCTAATTGGTCCACACCTTCTAAACGTCTATTACTTTTAGCTACGTTACCACTTTGTTACCATCAAATTTCAGAGACCAATCATGTTTCAACATTTTTTATTTGGAGAAAAACTGTGTTTATCTGATTACACAAAAGAGAGGTATGAACAAAATTCAAGCTTAATGCTTCTGGCAGCTGTTACTGCTTTTAGGTATGTGACATACTAGTTCAATTTTTTTTTAAGCAATCTGGTCTTTAAAGGTCATGTAGTTATTCAAAGACTAGAATCTGCACCTCTGGCAGATGAAGCTTTACTGTGTTTGTTGTTTTCAGGTTGTGAAGGCTCGAGTGAAAGACATGATGATCCCTCGCTACAAGATCATAGTGGTGATCAGCATCGGTCAATTGACGGGTCAGAACATGCGCATGGGGAGCCGGTGCCTGTGGGACGCAGCCAACGACAACTTTTCTTCCCACACGTTCAAGAACAGCTCACTCTTTGCCATTGCTAACGTCTACGGCGTCTATTTCGAATGAGGGCTCTTGGCCGGATGCTGGAACGCACATCAACACGTCGAACATCACGACATCCATATGAGCTCAACGTTCAGCAAATCTGGAATCTTTAGGAAGCCCATATTTTAGTTTCAGGGCGTTTAAAACAAATTGTTATTTTGTGTCTGATGTCTTCATAAAATGTCATGGGAGAAAGACATGTTTTCAAAATGTGTTAAAACTGATATATGTAAATGGCCTCTGTTTTGATTGGCTGCTCTGTGTTGCGCCTCACACTTAAGTCTAAATAGGCAAAGCTGAAGGGATGTTGGCTGAATGGATGGTTGTGGATAAATGGCCTCATGCATGTGACATCACAACCATAATGAACGGAAAACTGAAGGCTGTTTTTGCAGGTGAGTACACCAGTATACCTGAACTGTATGAACTGGTTTTGCAACTTTACATGTTTCCATACGATATCAAAATCTTTTATTTGGGTTTTTATGGTTTAGGCTCTTTGGTTTCATACTGAACCTTTGATAGCTACATCCAAAACCACAGACTGTTATACTATGCACACTAAAGAATGGACTGTACACTGGTGGTACACAGTATTTTAGTATGGTAGTATGTAGTTTTGGATGCAGTCTGTGCCATTTCTAGTGTTTACCCTCCTCACAAATAGCTAAATATTAAATATTAATTCTAAAGTAGCAAGACAAGAACAATGGTACTCCAGTTTAGAGGCATTTAAAGATTGTAGTTGTGTGTCCAACAGCAAGACCAATGTTGTGTATTGTCCACCTGCCTGAGAGATGAAGAGGACTGTCATTATAACCATGATTACCATTGTTCAATTGTATTTTTGGTCATTTTATGCCACCCTGAATTGCAGTTTGGCTAGTTAGCTTCTTTGCATGCTAGTAAGCTAAAGATATTGATTTATATGAAATACTATTTATCCATACTGCACTGTTCTACACACTCACTGTCACAAACATGTCTACATTAACACAGAATAATATGTAGAATCAAGCAATGCTACAGGTTTTTTCTGTTAGCTTTTGGAAGCTAGCGTAAGTGCTAACCCAGTAAACACATAACGCTGTACACTTTTTTTTACAGTGTTGCTTGTCAGAAATTGGTGCGGTTTACATTGACTGAGCAAGACTGTTGTGACGTCACTATTGAGTAACGCTGTCGTGAGGTATTATGACTACTGATTGGCAACTTAGCAAAATTCTATTGAGCTCCATGCAGATATAATGGAACGTCTGAAGGATTCTAGGAGGTGTTGTCACAATGTTGTCAGATAACATTGTCATGACTTTCTGAGGACTTATATATCAGTGTTGTGACGAAGTTGTGGGCTTTAAAACAACAGGTCGTTTGCAGAGTAAAAGTGTTAGCATTAGCTTCCTTTACAAAGAAAAGGTCTGTAAAAAAACAGCCAGTTTACATTCTGAGGATCACTTAAATCATGTAGCAGTGATTTGTGAATTTGTTTTTACCTAAATAAATAAAGAGTTAGCTCGTTTGTTGTTAGCTTCTGGTACAAGTGCTAGCAAACACAGAGGAGAACAGCCTTAAGGACAATTGGGCCCTGTTAGTTCTGACTTTTAGCAGGTAGATCCACAGAACAAGTGTTTTTGCTCATATTTTAAACATGGGCAGTCCCAGTTTTCTGTTTCCAGTGGAAAAACACTTTTCAACAACAAAATGCTTTTAAAAACAGAAGGCTTCAATGCTTAGCATTAATATTTACATTATAAAAACTTAATTTATCACCTATTTTTTGAGAACTTAGTAGGTTTACCCATAGTTTGTGGGATGAAATAATGTGTTACTGTTATGACAGTGAAATATAATCTGGGGAATGCTGAAAATGACTTCTTTTTCATGGGATTAAAGGATAAATGTTATTATATGCAGCTAACACAATTTTGTTTATATTACAGGACAAATTGTGGACATGTTTTTGTCCCCACACATTTAGTGGGTAAATACATCTTAAAAGCCGTTAATTAAAATAATAAGAGAAATGTTACGCTAATAAATCTGACAATCATATGCCATATAGTGTCTTTCTTTTATTTGCAATTAAATGCTGATTATAGTTGAGTCTCTTTTGTGTGGTTAATGATTACTTCAGGGGTAAAAGTTCTAATTCATTTTATTCACACACATTTCATCAACAAAAAAACAAACATATTAATAATTGCCCTGGACATGTTTTTCAGGTGGACCCTTTTTAGGTTTTTGGGAGTCTTTTATATTCGCACTTTTATATGTCAATTCCACTTCCTTCTTCAGCACATGAGAGCCAGGTCATTTTTGTGGCAGCCCACTTTGCAGCACACCACTGGCAGCAGGGTGTCCAGACTCCTCCTGAGTCGCTCAGTGACCCTCAACGGCTGTCCGGCGTCCAGATCTGTGTCTGTAAACAGAAGGTCGTATCTGAATTAACATCTTTTAATGCATTTTTGTTGTAGCCTTTTAAAGACTTGATTAAGCTTCTTAAAGACAACAACACTGCATGGCCACCAAAGCTACACTATATCATTTGGGGGGATTTGGAGACCTCTCTGGCAGAAATGTGCAATTGTATGCAACATACATTTTGTAAGCCGGTTGTGCTTTAGTGTGGATGAATCTGATCCACTCTCCACTAATCCACTCTCTGGGAAAAGCAAGCTTTCTTCGGTGGTATAGAAATAATGACCAGTAGAAGTAAATATATCCTTTAAAAATGTAACTTGAGTAAATATAAAATAAACTTTATAGCGGTATTACCTCTAGGCACATCTAACTTAGGAATTGTTGTTTGTTTCCAGATTGCAAGCTTGATAAGGTTGACATTCCACTGACTGTTTTCCACTCTTAGACCACCCAGATTACTGTCCTATGTACAAGACCTAACCATTTTTGTCTCCTTCAACAGATTTTAAATGCACTATTTAGGATAATAAACAAATAACAGGACAAATATTGCAAACAACTGAGAGAAGAAAACAGTAACACAGCTTGATATAAAAGTATTTACTTGAAAACGTGTTTATTTACTAAGCTAATTTAAAAAGTATGATGTAAAAAAGAAATTAAATTAATAGTAATTGGACCGTGAGTGTAAAATCGAGTGATGAAAATTGGAATTTTGTCTTAAACTCTGCTTAACCACCAGCGGACCACCCGGCAAGCATTCAGCAAAATGCCAGTGGACCACTAGCCTGTTAGGGGGCCCACAGTTGTCTATTATCCTCTTGGCTAGGATATCATCTAGGTCTAAAATAATACTTTCATGAGGCTTAAAAGGGAGAGTTGTGACCACTCGCAAAGAGTGCAGATGACAACAGCAACATAGTATAGTATAGAGTATAGAGTATAACGTATAGAGTATAGAGTTATGGAGTCAATGGAACTACACTATATCCCCCTTAATTTAAAATGTAGTCAATCAGCCAAATCAGTTAGCATAATGCAAACTGTAGGCCTAAAAATCATCACTTGCATCAACCTGTGTAATGAAAACATACAACACACAAAGATAGTTTTCACGATGGCTGCCTTTGGCTATGCTAATGCACTTAATCCATGTTTATAGAAAACAGTGTGTCAGAAACCACATCAAGTCTATTAAAGACTCAGTCTGAGGCATAAGCTGCTTTAGCTGTTAGCTAGTGGTAAACCGTGACTGGTGGAGCCAGGCCTACAGTTTGGGCCACAGATATCCAAACTCAGCCAAATACACCTCTACGATAGGGCTCTACAGGATTCTAGCTGTTTTGTAGTGCTGACATTGACACGGTGTCAGAATCCACATTAGACATTGCTGTAAAACGCAACACGGTTTGAGAAGAGTGAAATTATTAGTCTTCATGATGCTAATTTGTAGGTGTAGGCTCCAAATACTGTTTAGCTATTTGGCCTTGTAGCTCCAGTGAACAATAAAGGAGCGAAAAAACACATTTCCCCAATATTTCTTGCCAACATCTTTCCTTTAGTTTGTACTGCCTGGGCCTAGACAAAGTGCATTGTACAGTATGCAAGACTTTTTGTGACCCGGTACTAAATTAATATGTACTTGTGTCTGCTGAATCTAGGATTTTGTGCTGATCTAAGGTTTTAATGCTTCCAATAAGCTCAAACTAACAGACATTTTGCAATCAGATCTGCAGAAAATGTCATGTTCCCAGGAGAGCATGTGTTAACCCATTTAAAAAATAAACCATACATGCAATTAGACTGGGGGTATTCAAACCTTTGCATACGAATGATCACCAGCAGGACAGGGGAATCTCCAGCTTCACATTTTAACCTATTTTTGGGGCCCAATGTGTACAATATAACATTCGTAAATATCTCAGACAGCTATTTAAGTGCTGCAGCGCACATTCCTAGCAACAATAGCAATTACACTGGATTTTCTAAGCCAGGGATTATCCAGCTCCAGTCCAGGAGGGGCTTTAGAACTGCCCAGGCCTGCGACTGGAGACCACTAGGCTGTGCTATCCCCCATGTTAACTTAAAACAGTTTGCAAGGTAGTTCTCAGTTGATGATTACTGACCCTCTGCAGAAAGCTCAGACGGGACCCTCCTCCACCTGGACCCTCCGCAGGTGTAGACGACAGCCCGCAGGAACTCGCGGCCGCACAGCCGCACGGCATTCTGGGACCGGGCCGTGTCTGGACACAGCGTGCTTACCAACAGCAATGCCAACAGCAGAGCCTTCATATCTGAAGTCACCAGTTCAACAACTGCCAAACCTGAGAGGTGCCCACTTGTCCAAATTTGTCTTCTGGTTCTGGACGTCTTTTTCTTTGGATGTTGGCCGAAGTCCTCAGATCCCAGAGCGCCCATTCATTCTTTTTATACAGGTTTGGACAAAAGTGTTGACGTGCGTGCTAGTTTTCCATGACTCTCTAAATGAGGCTGTTTTTGCTAATGAACGATAACGCCCACCCGAGTGCAACGTCCACGCTTCCAGTGAGTGGGATTTCCCACACGGTGTCATGCCTTCTTTGTGTGTCTTTGCAGAAAATGCTGTATGTTGTCCTTTTCAGAAGATCGGCCTTCCTTAATTCAGCAGGCGATATTTTTCTAATGAGGGGCGTTTTATTGCCGTGTGCCACCAAAGTGGGTCGTAATGAGGCTCTAAAGACGCCCTCCAGGCCCATGCCATAAAAACGTGCTCGCCGTGTGATCAGGGCCCATATGAAAACATGCTGCCATTCTAGCATAATGGCGGCACTTACCTTCCCTGAACCTTGTCAACATCCCCTAAAATGATCATCACATTACGAAATGGCTTTAGGTTCGGTGAGAAAACAATCTGTTGCCTATAGTTTCATGACCCTACATCACTTCATAAATGTAGGCGGAGGTCCATTTGTGGCCTTGCATGAAAGATTACATAGCTAGATGTCATCCACACAAAAAAAAGATTTAAAAAAAGCAGAACATCAGATTTCACTCAGGTTACAACAACAAGAACACTCAGAACTCACAGATACTTAAACATAATGAAATGAATCCCTTTTAAATTATGTCCTTAAAAGGTCAAACCTCTATTACACAGATATGCCGTAAGAATATGTCAACCATGGTTTGCATGGTATGTCAGGTATACTAAAACATAAGGATGTGGTCGTCTTATGATTTGAAGGGACTAAACAAAGCAAACCTGAGAATACATTTAATTTTCTTCTCAGAGACTCTTTTAAAGGGGAATACCACTTATTTAAAAAAAAAAACAAGCTCTTAAATATTAGTATTTCATAGTATTAGAGAAACTGCAGTCACAGTGGTGAGCGATAGGAACCAGATGTCCAAAGAGTTCAGTCCCTCTAAAGGCTTCCTTACGAACAGTTATTAAATAAAATTGTTACAAACACTGTAGCATATTGTTGCTGTCCAAAGAAAACCAAGTATTTTTACTTAAACTTTACAGGAGAGGCCAAAAACAGTCTTCACTTTCAATATAAGTCAATGGAACCAAAAGTTTTTAAAACTATTTTGAAGCATCCCCACTGGTCCAGTCATCATGAAATTTTCCATCAACGTAAAGGGCAGCGGGCGCATTTAATTGATATAGAAAAATAAAAGTTTACAAAAATGGACAGCAACCATATGCAACACATGTACGCATCTTTCAGTTAACAGTAGCAACTTATTCACCATATTAAGAAGAATATAGAAGCTTCTGTGCATCCAAACACCACACTTTTAAAGGTTAGCCACGCTTGTGACCTCATAAAGTCTATGCAAAACTGTGGGGGCGTGCACCACCCCCTACTCCCCTCAGGCTCTTTGCATCAGGGGTTTCAGAATGTCCACTGTCCTCAATTCACCTGGAAATTCCTGGGCTGAGCTATCTCTTTCAAAACTACTATGAAGCGTTATCCCACTTCTGACACTAATGTGGCATCACCATTTCAAGATGTTTAAGATAGAAACATAGCACTTTTAGCGAATGCTCTTTTATTGAATGCAGCTGCAGGGAAGAAGGGGCATCACTGCTCAGAAATTAAACTTTATTTTAGGTTTTTCACTATTTTACCACCACCAAAATATAAACACCCAGAAAACACGTTAGTTCACTGGCGGTTGTGAATAGTAAACAAAGTGCCTATATTTGTGATGTAGGCATGGTGACCCCTGGTTCTCACCACTGTAGTCTCTGCAATGAACCACTTCGCATCACCACAGTTTGTACCATAAAACAAACCAGCCTTTCTCTTTTCAGTATCAGAAAATGATTTGAATTACTGTTTAGACAAACGTTCACCGTCTAGAATGTTATCATAATTGCAGGACATTATCTTCATGTTTAAAGTGGCTCTATCATGGGAAAGAAAATTTTCTCAGCAAACATGTCTTTACTGATGAAGCAATTTTAGCTTTAAATGTCTTAAATGTGAGTAATTAGGTGTCTCCCAGTTATTATGCAGCTCATATTATTAAAAAATAGATTTTTTTAATAATAATAAGAGTGTGATGTAATATGTAAACATTGTTAAAGGTTCAAATCTTGCTGTTCACACTCCAGTACTTACATTTTACATAGTCACTCTCCAAAGAGAAACATGTATCTCCACTGTTGTTGGTTTTCATTTATCTACATCATTTAAACAAGAGAGCTGCTGTTCATGTCGTCTGAGCGTGTCATGATGAATGGACCAATAGAAATGCTTCAAAATAGCTGGCAAACATTTCTGGTTCCATTGACTTACATTAAAAGTAAAGACAGTTTTTGTTAACATTTTGGAGATGCTTGATTTTCATTGGACAGCGACGATATATGGAAACTAATGAATTGTTTTTGAGATTATATTTTTTTTGTTGTAGCTGCTAATCACAGCGGAGGTAACTTTACATACATCAGTCTTAAAGATACTGTAACAAGAACAGCTCTTTAATGCCAAATGTATCATATTTAATATGCAAGATTTTGAGAGCTGCACATCAGCACTGTTATAATGTTTCCCTAAAAAACCTGATGTTCACCTGAATTTGCTCAAACCCACACTTTGTTCTACACTTTAGTGGATAACTAAATATTGTAGTAGATACAGAATGTGTAAAACTTATTCTGTATATGGAAAACTGTTCTTTTCTAAGTTAGAAATGACTTAAGTAAACATTTCAAATAATCTCTAGCAAAAAAACTGCAAACCAAATATGATACAAAAGAAAATTCATACGTGTTATTGCTTTATTTATTTGTTTGTTTGTTTATTTATTTTATGTCTAATAAATACACTCAATTTTCAAATAATTAGAATTTTTGGGCAATTGTTTTATGCTTAAGGTTTTAAAGGGATAAATAAAAGTTTGACAAAGAGGATTATGACTATTATGAAGATTTGTTTATTAGAATTATAACTATTTATATGACCAAAACACACTCCAGTGTCATAAATAGGTTCCCATAGGTGATGGGAACCAGGGGTCACCATGTCTACAACACACGCACACACATATTTTATTTACTATTAAAGCTGCCAGTGAACCTACATGTGTTCTGAGTTTGTATATGGAATGTTGTATATGGAACAGTCATAAATCTGGAAAATAGTAAAAACAATAATAATAAATCTTTTTATTTTTATTATTTTGTCTCCTTTAATAGATTACAATATATGTTTTAGGCCAAAACCGTTTTTGAATTATCATAAAACAAAACCATCACATGCAATAACTTTCTGTGATTGTTTTTAAAGGTGGAGGTCGGTTCCTATCATCGCCACAGTGAACAGTTGTTTTTCTAGAACGGATCGTTTCCCACTAAACCCTTGTTTACAACTCAGCCATCAAGTCAAGTACTGATTTCTTAAGAGCATCAAGAAAAAGAGGTTGGAGAATTCATGGCCCAAAAAAAAAAATCACTTCTGCAGTCCTTCCGCCGCACACATGGGGGCGCTTCAGAGGCAGAATCCAAGCTCCAGGCCTTTCCCCGCAGTGGAACTCACATTCCTAAAAGTCACATCATATCAGGCCTCCCTCGAGTTCGTTCAGCCAGGAATTCCACCAGAGGGACACGCCATAGCTGCAGTCATGTGATGCTGAAGGCATTTTATTTACATTATTTAGATGAAGAGCCTTTGGATCTTACACTTTCCCACTGCTGGGCGCTGCTGTGGTCCAAAAGTCCAGACGTTTGGGTTATACTGGCTGCCCACAGCGTCCATTTAAATAAACTGATTGGTGCTGTTAAACGTGGTTCTTCACTCTGAATGTGGTTCTTGTAAACCTTGTCATGTTTTTCTTATGTAGATTATAATGAACACAAACATAACCAAACGAAAGACATATCAATAGTGGATGAAACTGGGGCAACCTTGACCACTTTCTGTTGGGGATTAATCACGAACTGAAACGATGCTACAAAATGAAAAAATCAATTATAAAACAGGCAGATCCAGTTCTGAGACCTGGCTGAGCCGCATTCACCGAATACTTAAAACCTCGCCCTGTAAAGCCTTAACACTAGTTTTATACTTACTAATATTAAGTAATACATTTACTAACACCAACAACACATGAGGTACAACATAAGTAATGATGATTGTCTAATATTAAACAACAAAAGTAAGAACTACAGTATTATTAATGTTGTTTTCACATTAAATGTTGACTAACATTCACTCATGTGTTGAATAATTTAATGCATTGACATTAAAAATGATTAATAATAATTGTTAGTATGGTGGTGTAGTGGTTAGTATGGTGGTGTAGTGGTTAGTATGGTGGTGTAGTGTTAGTATGGTGGTGTAGTGGTTAGTATGGTGGTGTAGTGGTTAGTATGGTGGTGTAGTGTTAGTATGGTGGTGTAGTGGTTAGTATGGTGGTGTAGTAGTTAGTATGGTGGTGTAGCGGTTAGTATGGTGGTGTAGCGGTTAGTATGGTGGTGTAGTGGTTAGTAAGGTGGTGTAGTAGTTAGTATGGTGGTGTAGCGGTTAGTATGGTGGTGTAGCGGTTAGCATGGTGGTGTAGTGGTCAGTACGGTGGTGTAGTGGTTAGTATGGTGGTGTAGTGGTTAGTACGGTGGTGTAGTGGTTAGTATGGTGGTGTAGTGGTTAGTATGGTGGTGTAGTGTTAGTATGGTGGTGTAGTGGTTAGTATGGTGGTGTAGTGTTAGTATGGTGGTGTAGTGGTTAGTACGGTGGTGTAGTGGTTAGTACGGTGGTGTAGTGGTTAGTACGGTGGTGTAGTGGTTAGTATGGTGGTGTAGTGGTTAGTACGGTGGTGTAGTGTTAGTATGGTGGTGTAGTGGTTAGTATGGTGGTGTAGTGGTTAGTATGGTGGTGTAGTGTTAGTATTGTGGTGTAGCGGTTAGTATGGTGGTGTAGCAGTTAGTATGGTGGTGTAGCGGTTAGTATGGTGGTGTAGCGGTTAGTATGGTGGTGTAGTGGTTAGTAAGGTGGTGTAGTGGTTAGTATGGTGATGTAGTGGTTAGTATGGTGGTGTAGTGGTTAGTATGGTGGTGTAGTGGTCAGTACGGTGGTGTAGTGGTTAGTATGGTGGTGTAGTGGTTAGTATGGTGGTGTAGTGGTTAGTACGGTGGTGTAGTGTTAGTATGGTGGTGTAGTGGTTAGTATGGTGGTGTAGTGGTTAGTATGGTGGTGTAGTGTTAGTATGGTGGTGTAGTGGTTAGTATGGTGGTGTAGTGGTTAGTATGGTGGTGTAGTGTTAGTATGGTGGTGTAGTGGTTAGTATGGTGGTGTAGTGTTAGTATGGTGGTGTAGTGGTTAGTATGGTGGTGTAGTGGTTAGTATGGTGGTGTAGTGTTAGTATGGTGGTGTAGTGGTTAGTATGGTGGTGTAGTGTTAGTATGGTGGTGTAGTGGTTAGTATGGTGGTGTAGTGGTTAGTATGGTGGTGTAGTGTTAGTATGGTGGTGTAATGGTTAGTATGGTGGTGTAGTGGTTAGTATGGTGGTGTAGTGGTCAGTATGGTGGTGTAGTGGTTAGTATGGTGGTGTAGTGGTTAGTATGGTGGTGTAGGGTTAGTACGGTGGTGTAGTGGTTAGTACGGTGGTGTAGTAGTTAGCACGGTGGTGTAGGGTTAGTACGGTGGTGTAATGGTTAGTATGGTGGTGTAGTGGTCAGTACGGTGGTGTAATGGTCAGTATGGTGGTGTAGTGGTCAGTACGGTGGTGTAATGGTTAGTATGGTGGTGTAGTGGTCAGTATGGTGGTGTAGTGGTCAGTATGGTGGTGTAGTAGTTAGTATGGTGGTGTAGTGGTTAGTACGGTGCTGTAGTAGTTAGTATGGTGGTGTAGTGGTTAGTACGGTGGTGTAGTGGTTAGTACGGTGGTGTAGTGGTTAGTATGGTGGTGTAGTGGTTAGTATGGTGGTGTAGTGGTTAGTACGGTGGTGTAGTGGTCAGTATGGTGGTGTAGTGGTTAGTACGGTGGTGTAGTGTTAGTATGGTGGTGTAGTGGTTAGTATGGTGGTGTAGTGGTTAGTATGGTGGTGTAGTGTTAGTATTGTGGTGTAGCGGTTAGTATGGTGGTGTAGTGGTTAGTACGGTGGTGTAGTGTTAGTATGGTGGTGTAGTGGTTAGTATGGTGGTGTAGTGGTTAGTATGGTGGTGTAGTGTTAGTATGGTGGTGTAGTGGTTAGTATGGTGGTGTAGTGGTTAGTATGGTGGTGTAGTGTTAGTATGGTGGTGTAGTGGTTAGTATGGTGGTGTAGTGTTAGTATGGTGGTGTAGTGGTTAGTATGGTGGTGTAGTGGTTAGTATGGTGGTGTAGTGTTAGTATGGTGGTGTAGTGGTTAGTATGGTGGTGTAGTGTTAGTATGGTGGTGTAGTGGTTAGTATGGTGGTGTAGTGGTTAGTATGGTGGTGTAGTGTTAGTATGGTGGTGTAATGGTTAGTATGGTGGTGTAGTGGTTAGTATGGTGGTGTAGTGGTTAGTATGGTGGTGTAGTGGTCAGTATGGTGGTGTAGTGGTTAGTATGGTGGTGTAGTGGTTAGTATGGTGGTGTAGGGTTAGTACGGTGGTGTAGTGGTTAGTACGGTGGTGTAGTAGTTAGCACGGTGGTGTAGGGTTAGTACGGTGGTGTAATGGTTAGTATGGTGGTGTAGTGGTCAGTACGGTGGTGTAATGGTTAGTATGGTGGTGTAGTGGTCAGTATGGTGGTGTAGTGGTCAGTACGGTGGTGTAATGGTTAGTATGGTGGTGTAGTGGTCAGTATGGTGGTGTAGTGGTCAGTATGGTGGTGTAGTAGTTAGTATGGTGGTGTAGTGGTTAGTACGGTGCTGTAGTAGTTAGTATGGTGGTGTAGTGGTTAGTACGGTGCTGTAGTGGTTAGTACGGTGGTGTAGTGGTTAGTATGGTGGTGTAGTGGTTAGTATGGTGGTGTAGTGGTCAGTACGGTGGTGTAGTGGTCAGTATGGTGGTGTAGTGGTTAGTACGGTGGTGTAGTGTTAGTATGGTGGTGTAGTGGTTAGTATGGTGGTGTAGTGGTTAGTATGGTGGTGTAGTGTTAGTATTGTGGTGTAGCGGTTAGTATGGTGGTGTAGCAGTTAGTATGGTGGTGTAGCGGTTAGTATGGTGGTGTAGCGGTTAGTATGGTGGTGTAGTGGTTAGTAAGGTGGTGTAGTAGTTAGTATGGTGGTGCAGTGGTTAGTATGGTGGTGTAGTGGTTAGTATGGTGGTGTAGTGGTCAGTACGGTGGTGTAGTGGTTAGTATGGTGGTGTAGTGGTTAGTATGGTGGTGTAGTGTTAGTATGGTGGTGTAGTGGTTAGTATGGTGGTGTAGTGTTAGTATGGTGGTGTAGTGGTTAGTATGGTGGTGTAGTGGTTAGTATGGTGGTGTAGTGTTAGTATGGTGGTGTAGTGGTTAGTAAGGTGGTGTAGTGGTTAGTATGGTGGTGTAGTGGTTAGTACGGTGGTGTAATGGTTAGTATGGTGGTGTAGTGGTCAGTATGGTGGTGTAGTGGTCAGTATGGTGGTGTAGTGGTTAGTATGGTGGTGTAGTGGTTAGTACGGTGCTGTAGTGATTAGTACGGTGGTGTAGTGGTTAGTACGGTGGTGTAGTGGTTAGTATGGTGGTGTAGTGGTCAGTACGGTGGTGTAATGGTTAGTATGGTGGTGTAGTGGTCAGTATGGTGGTGTAGTGGTCAGTATGGTGGTGTAGTAGTTAGTAAGGTGGTGTAGTGGTTAGTACGGTGCTGTAGTGATTAGTACGGTGGTGTAGTGGTTAGTACGGTGGTGTAGTGGTTAGTATGGTGGTGTAGTGGTTAGTATGGTGGTGTAGTGGTTAGTACGGTGGTGTAGTGGTTAGTACGGTGGTGTAGTGGTTAGTATGGTGGTGTAGTGGTTAGTATGGTGGTGTAGTGGTTAGTATGGTGGTGTAGTGGTTAGTACGGTGGTGTAGGGGTTAGTATGGTGGTGTAGTGGTTAGTATGGTGGTGTAGGGTTAGTATGGTGGT
The DNA here is from genome assembly GCA_021613375.1 of Megaleporinus macrocephalus. Lineage (NCBI taxonomy): Eukaryota > Metazoa > Chordata > Actinopteri > Characiformes > Anostomidae > Megaleporinus > Megaleporinus macrocephalus. Next base: position 41,770,424 of record CM038708.1, read on the forward strand.
GTAGTGGTTAGTACGGTGGTGTAGTGGTCAGTATGGTGGTGTAGTGGTTAGTATGACACAGGGATTGGCTCCAGCCCACCCGTGACCCCGACTGGCAAGATGAAGCAGAAGATAATGGATGGATGGATTATATTTAGGGGGTTTAATTACATTCTCTTGTGCTGGTTCAGCTCATGGACTGCTTCACTGTCGCTCACATCTCTGACTTTGGGGCGTCAGCATTGGTTTAGACTTCTGAAGTCTTAACTTGTGTCTCGATAACTGCCTTAAAGAATTGCTGATTGGACCATTTTTCCCTGGACATTTGAATAATTTAACATTTTTGTTTCCCAAAAGTAGAGTTAAAATACAAAACTACAAATTACACACTTCTATTTGTTTCTTTAGTCCCAGGAATTATTAGATCTTCTAAAGATTAGACCTTTATTAGACCTTCTAAGAAAACAAAGCACTGAGAAAGCGTCCTGGCACCACTGATGAAAGACCAGAGAACACAAACTGTGCAGCAGCAGATGAGCTATTTACAAGGCGGACCAGCAAGGTAGGAATGTCTAATAGAGTGGACAGACAATTGACACAGTGTTTCAAACCTCTTTAACCCACTCGTGCCATCACAACACACACTAACATGAACAACTAATGAATCAAACGTCACATACCAAACAGGTCTTGGCTGACTGACTTATTTTTGCTGAACAGCTTGCAGGTTTGGGTGGGTCTGCAAATTTGCACATCAGGAAATGTCAAGCTTTAAAACCTCAGTCATGAGCGGCCTCATCTTTCGACAGCGCTCGTCATAGGGAGTCAAATCTTCGGCTTGGGGTTTTTCACATAAGCCTAAGATGTAGCTGCTGATACTGGGGTTGTGGGAATGAAGGTCGCTCAAATCCTAAACACAGCTGCACTCTGGCCTGCTAAATCTCTAAATAAGCAAAACCAAATCCTCACACAGATCATCGGCGGGAAAGAGAAGAGCGCCCCGAGAGCAGTTCAGCTCGTGATTCGCTAAAGTAAGAGTGAAAACAACAGAGAGAACACAGCGGATCGACCTGCTGACCCTTTCAAATCAAGAAATGAAAGAAATCTATAAAAAGAAACTGCAAGATGATTTATGGTGATGTCAAAGTTTTAGGGAAACTTTTTTTTGTGGTACTTTTATAAAATTTTATAAAAAGTATATCATATATATATATATATATATATATATATATATATATATATATATATATATATATATATATATATATATATATATATAAGTACTCAACGTTGTGTTCTCTGCCACCCACTGCATGTGCACCAGGCCTCTTTGGCCTCTTTCTAGTTTTGTGTTTTGCTTCTCTTGATGTATGTGATTAGGTACATCACCGAGACTGTGATGGCAAGCATGATGAGCCGCCTGTCATCTAATCTGCACTCTACCCACGGCTGCGGCTGAGGCTTCTTTCTGCAACGTCTACTCACTAACCGCTCCACTGTTCAACGGTTTTACTTTCGCTGGCCTCCTCCCACCGCCACATGATCGCACCCTCCCTGGCCTCGGCATGTCATCCACATCAAGCTTTCCTGCCCTGGATCTGCTGTTCACTCTTGCCCTCCTTCACAACACTGTTCATGCTATTAAGGTCTTTCGCTGGGCTTTGTCTTGAGACCTTTAAAGCACCATTCCATGTCAGACCACCTTTTGACGCCACTGTAGCATTCGAGTAGATTAACACACATGGGAAAGCCATGCTGCATGTACTGCTCTGTTATTCAACACCAGCCAAAAGCTTATGTACAGTCATGGCCAAAAGTTTTGAGAATGACACATATTATATTTTCACATGATCTGCTGCCCTCTGGTTTTTATGTGTGTTTGTCAGATGTTTATATCACATACAGAAATATAATTGCAATCATATTATGAGTAACAAAAGCTTTTATTGACAGTGTTAGAATGAGTTAAGGCAGCAAGTCAATATTTGCAGTGTTGACCCTTCTTCTTCAGGACCTCTGCAATTCTCCCTGGCATGCTCTCAATTAACTTCTGGACCAAATACTGACTGATAGCAGTCCATTCTTGCACAATCAATGCTTGCATTTTGTCAGAATTTGTAGGTTTTTGTTTGTCCACCCGTCTCTTGATGATTGACCACAAGTTCTCAATGGGATTAAGATCTGGGGAGTTTCCAGGCCATGGACCCAAAATGTTTTGTTCCCTGAGCCATTTAGTTATCACCCTTGCTTAATGGCAAGGTGCTCCATCATGCTGGAAAAGGCATTGTTGATCACCAAACTGCTCTTGGACGGTTGGGAGAAGTTGCTCTCGGAGGACATTCTGATACCATTCTTTATTCATGGCTGTGTTTTTAGGCAAGACTGTGAGAGAGCCGATTCCCTTGACTGAGAAGCAACCCCACACATGAATGGTTTTAGGATGCTTTACAGTTGGCATGAGACAAGACTGGTGCTAGCGCTCACCTTGTCTTCTCCGAACAAGCTGTTTTCCAGATGTCCCAAACAATCGGAAAGGGGATTCATCAGAGAAAATGACTTTACCCCAGTCCTCAGCAGTCCACTCCCTGTACCTTTTGCAGAATATCAGTCTGTCCCTGATGTTTTTTCTGGAGAGAAGTGGCTTATTTGCTGCCCTCCTTGAGACCAGGCCTTGCTCCAAGAGTCTCCGCCTCACAGTGCGTGCAGATGCACTCACACCTGCCTGCTGCCATTCCTGAGCAAGCTCTGCACTGCTGGTAGCCCAATCCCGTAGCTGAAACACTTTTAAGAGACGGTCCTGGCGCTTGCTGGTCTTTCTTGGGCGCCCTGGAGCCTTTTTGGCAACAATGGAACCTCTCTCCTTGAAGTTCTTGATGATGCGATAGATTGTTGACTGAGGTGCAATCTTTCTAGCTGCGATACTCTTCCCTGTTAGGACATTTTTGTGCAGTGCAATGATGACTGCACGTGTTTCTTTCGAGATAACCATGGTTAACAGAAGAGAAACAATGATGCCAAGCACCAGCCTCCTTTTAAAGTGTCCAGTGGTGTCTTTCTTACTTAATCATTACAGATTGATCTCCAGCCCTGTCCTCATCAACACCCACACCTGTGTTAATGGAGCAATCACTGAAACGATGTTAGCTGGTCCTTTTAAGGCAGGGCTGCAATGAAGTTGAAATGTGTTTTGGGGGATAAAGTTCATTTTCTAGGCAAATATTGACTTTGCAATTAATTGCTGTTAAGCTGATCACTCTTTATAACATTCTGGAGTATATGCAAATTGCCATTATAAAAACTGAAGCAGTAGACTTTGTAAAAATTAATATTTGTATCATTCTCAAAACTTTTGGCCATGACTGTAGACACGTATGTAGAAACTCATAGGGAAGGTCACCAATAACCCAAACACAAAACACCTACACAATAACCCCACTAAAACAGATATGTACGTACTGCACCGGGCATCTCTTACACACAGTAGATCTGCCCACGGCATGTCTCGTCAACCAGGAGCGAGAGCAGCAACCATGCATCTCCAACTGGTTGCCCTCTGCTCCACCTCTGCCACTGGTGGCTGACCTGAGCTGGACAATTGTCAGCTTCCAGTTGTTTGATGTGTCTCTTTCGGCGGGTGGGATTACAGCTGGTTGCTGTAGTTGGATCAGTGAGTCTGTGATGGCGAGCGTAATGAGCTATCAGTTGTCCAAACTGCATTTGGCCCACAGCCTCCTGGCTGCTGCTCTCTCTGTAATGTCAGTTCACAAATCGCTACACTGTCCAACTTACTCTAGCCTTCCTTGTGCCGGCACGTGGCCACACCACCGCCAGCATTACCGTGCCATCAGCATCAGGCTTTTCTTCACCAGATCTGCTGTTGAGTCTTACCATGTGGAGCTTTGCAACACTGTCCACACTATTCTGGCTTTCCCTCTCTCATTGCTTTCATTCTTGGCCAGCAGCCCTAGTCCATCTACTCTATACAGAGTATACACAGAAATTCTCCTACTTGTCTATAAAGCTCTAGTTCAGGGGTGTTTAATAGAGTTCAGTAAGGTCTAGTTTGAGGAAATTTCTTCAGGCCGGTCCGGACCGTCATCATTTCTAACCTGTGTTATGATTCAGTGGCGTATCCTGTTTTCTGAAGTAGTCTAGTATCAGCATCTTATACCATCAGCTACTGAAACACCAACACATCACACATACTGTTCAGTATGTTTCAGTATATTTACTGTTTAAATGCTGAACTGGATTATTAATAAACCTTTTAAAAAAAATGTACTTCAATAAAAATAAAAGCTAAAAAAAAAAAAGAACGTCCTCATTGGCGTCCTCTGAAGCACCATTTAATGTCAGACCACTTCTGACACCACTGTAGCATTTCAGTAGATTAACACACAAGGGAAAGCCTTACTGCAAGTACTTCTCTTTTATCCAACACCTGCCAAAAGCTCATACTCACAGGAGACACAAACTCACAGGGGAGGTCACCATTAACCATACACTTCACAAAAACACCCACACAATAACCCCACCATCACAAATCCCATATACCGCATAAACAACATAGTCTCTTTTCTGAATAGTGTGTGGTAAACAGAGTGGCCTTGCTTAAAAAGCCTGTAAAGGCCAGTTCCAGACAGTAGTGGGTCACTACAAAACACTTAATAATCTCTCAGATGTTGGACTATATCAGTAATATGATAGTTTACTTCATTTTCACTTCTTTAAGTACTGCCTAGTGCTGTGATGAGGATTCCTGCAGGCTTGCTCTAATGGGCACAGTGAAAAAAGCAAGCTCTGCGCTAATAGGCTCTTCAAGCTAAGCTCGGATATCTCAGGGCTAAAGATAGCTGTGGTCTAGACACAGCAGCGCTGCCCTCAGTCCTTAACTGCTCCCTGGGTATTAAACATGTTTAGAAAGCATCTTGGACGAAGCTCAGAATTTGGTCTGGACAGGTCATTCATATTTGCGCCTTTTCGCCGGGCGCTAAAGGCTAAGCACTTGGCTGGAACGTTAGCAAGAACATATCTGAGGACTTGTTAAACGGAAAAACAGGGATGAACTGATTTCAGTAGCTACCGTATGAGCACACTGTAGTTCTACACCTACAGACTGTAGTTCATCTGTTTCTAGGTAAATTTTATTACCCCGTTGTTTAATGCTCATGACCCCCCACAAGCATTCTCAGCTCTGCCTGGTGACACTGACCTGGTGGTGGTGTGTTAGTGTGTGTTGTACTGGTGTGAGTGGAGTACTGCCGGAGTTGTAAACACCTCAGTGTCACTGCTGGACTGAGAATAGTCCACCAACCGAAACTCTCCAGACAACAGTGTCCTGTGGGCAGAGTCCTATGACCACTGATGAAGGATCACAAGCAGCAGCAGATGAGCTACTGTCTCTGACTTCACACCTACAAGGTGGACCAGCAAGCAGCAAGACGGGAGTGTATAATACAGTGTTTAAAACTTCTTCGATCCACTCGTTCTTTTTTGATAACTGCCTCCTAAAGCAGCCGAAGCTGGACACGCTAAAGGGGCTTTAGAGGGGGCTGCTAGTAATATTGGAACTGATTGTAGTTTTAGAGAACTTCATGTTCAACAGCCGCTCAACAGTTTTGGTTCTGTTTTTAGAGTTTTTGGAAAAGAGTCTTTTTCAAGGAAATGCATTCAAGGAACTGGAAAACACTGAAGTGTGTGTGTGTGTGTGTGTGTGTGTGTTTAGCACATTGTTGCATCTTAACGATAAAAAACATGCACATATAGAGGTTTATGGGGATATTTGTCTGCACATCATAATAAGAAATCCCAGAAAGTCACACCTTTATTAGAACAGGTAAAACAGGACTATGTTGATGTCTTGGTTGCTAAGGCTAAAGGGCTCCAGTACCTCGAAAAATCATTCTTGGCCGGCAGCCTTAGTCCATCTACTCTATACAGACTTCAAAATTGTCCTACTCGCCTATAAAGCTCTAAATCAGGGGTGTTTAATTAGAAGTCAGTCCAGTTAGAGGAAATTTCCTCAGGCCAAGGTTTGGACCGTCATCATTTCTAACTTGTGTTATGAGTCAGTGGTGTATCCTGTTTACTGAACACATCACACATACCGTTCAGTATATTTCAGTGAATAAATTATTTATAAATTTCTAATAAACGTGTTTTACCCACTTCAATAAAAACAAGAGCTACATTAAAAAAACAGAACGCCTTTTAAAAAAAGAGCATCCTAAAGTGTTTATTTATAGAAACAGTAAATAAAGCAGCGTCTTCTTATTAACTCAGTTTCACAGTCGCTCTTCACCTCCACTTGTCTTTATTAGAGCATGTTATTCTGTCTGATTAACTTTATTATCTGACTCGCTTTATTATCCGACTAACTTTATTCTCTGACTCGCTTTATTATCCGACTAACTTTATTCTCTGACTCGCTTTATTATCCGACTAACTTTATTCTCTGACTCGCTTAATTATCTGGCTAACTTTATTCTCTGACTCGCTTTATTATCCGACTAACTTTATTCTCTGACTCGCTTTATTATCCGACTAACTTTATTCTCTGACTCGCTTTATTATCCGACTAACTTTATTCTCTGACTCGCTTAATTATCTGGCTAACTTTATTCTCTGACTCGCTTTATTATCTGACTAACTTTATTCTCTGACTCGCTTTATTCTCCGAATATTCTCTCACTTTATTATCTGACTCGCTTTATTATCTGACTAACTTTATTATCTGACTCGCTTTATTATCTGACTAACTTTATTCTCTGACTCGCTTAATTATCTGACTCGCTTAATTATCTGACTAACTTTATTATCTGACTCGCTTTATTATCTGACTAACTTTATTCTCTGACTCGCTTTATTATCTGACTAACTTTATTATCTGACTCGCTTTATTATCCGACTAACTTTATTCTCTGACTCGCTTAATTATCTGACTAACTTTATTATCTGACTCGCTTTATTATCTGACTAACTTTATTCTCTGACTCGCTTTATTCTCCGAATATTCTCTCACTTTATTATCTGACTCGCTTTATTATCTGACTAACTTTATTCTCTGACTCGCTTTATTCTCCGACTCGCTTTATTCTCCGACTCACTTTATTCTCCGACTCACTTTATTCTCCGACTCGCTTTATTCTCCGAATATTCTCTCACTTTATTATCTGACTAACTTTATTCTCTGACTCGCTTTATTATCTGACTAACTTTATTCTCTGACTCGCTTTATTCTCCGGCTCACTTTATTCTCCGAATATTCTCTCACTTTATTATCTGACTCGCTTTATTATCTGACTAACTTTATTCTCTGACTCGCTTAATTATCTGACTAACTTTATTATCTAACTCGCTTTATTATCCGACTAACTTTATTCTCTGACTCGCTTAATTATCTGACTAACTTTATTCTCTGACTCGCTTTATTCTCCGGCTCACTTTATTCTCCGAATATTCTCTCACTTTATTATCTGACTCGCTTTATTATCCGACTAACTTTATTCTCTGACTCGCTTAATTATCTGACTAACTTTATTATCTGACTCGCTTTATTATCTGACTTACTTTATTCTCTGACTCGCTTTATTATCTGACTAACTTTATTCTCTGACTCGCTTTATTCTCCGAATATTCTCTCACTTTATTATCTGACTCACTTTATTATCTGACTAACTTTATTCTCTGACTCGCTTTATTCTCCGACTCGCTTTATTCTTCGAATATTCTCTCACTTTATTATCTGACTCGCTTTATTATCTGACTTGCTTTATTCTCTTTATTCTCCAAATATTCTCTCACTTTATTATCCGACTCGCTCTATTATCCGACTCGCTTTATTATCTGACTCGCTTTATTCTCCGACTCACTTTATTCTCTGATTCGCGTTATTCTCTTTATTCTCCAAATATTCTCTTGCTTTATTCTCCGTCTCACTTTACTCTTTTTATTCTCCAAATATTCTCACTTTATTATCCGACTCACTTTACTCTCTTTGTTCTCCAAATATACTCTCACTTTATTATTTGACTCGCTTTATTGTCTGACTCGCTTTATTCTCTCTGATTTACTTTATTCAGTGACTCACTTTATTCTCCGACTCACTTTATTCTCTGACTCACTTTATTCTCTGACTTGCTTTTTTCTCCAACTTACTTTATTCTCCAACTTACTTTATTCTCTCCGATTCACTTTATTCTCCGACTCACTTTATTCTCCGACTCATTTTATTCTCTGACTTGCTTTATTCTCCAACTCACTTTATTCTCCGACTCGCTTTATTCTTCGACTTGCTTTATTCTCCAACTTACTTTATTCTCCGGCTCACTTTATTCTCCAACTTACTTTATTCTCCAACTTACTTTATTCTCCGACTCACTTTATTCTCCAACTTACTTTATTCTCCAACTTACTTTATTATCCGACTCGCTCTATTATCCGACTCGCTTTATTATCTGACTCGCTTTATTCTCCGACTCACTTTATTCTCTGATTCGCGTTATTCTCTTTATTCTCCAAATATTCTCTTGCTTTATTCTCCGACTCACTTTACTCTTTTTATTCTCCAAATATTCTCACTTTATTATCCGACTCACTTTACTCTCTTTGTTCTCCAAATATACTCTCACTTTATTATTTGACTCGCTTTATTGTCTGACTCGCTTTATTCTCTCTGATTTACTTTATTCAGTGACTCACTTTATTCTCCGACTCACTTTATTCTCTGACTCACTTTATTCTCTGACTTGCTTTTTTCTCCAACTTACTTTATTCTCCAACTTACTTTATTCTCTCCGATTCACTTTATTCTCCGACTCACTTTATTCTCCGACTCATTTTATTCTCTGACTTGCTTTATTCTCCAACTCACTTTATTCTCCGACTCGCTTTATTCTTCGACTTGCTTTATTCTCCAACTTACTTTATTCTCCGGCTCACTTTATTCTCCAACTTACTTTATTCTCCAACTTACTTTATTCTCCGACTCACTTTATTCTCCAACTTACTTTATTCTCCAACTTACTTTATTATCCGACTCGCTCTATTATCCGACTCGCTTTATTATCTGACTCGCTTTATTCTCCGACTCACTTTATTCTCTGATTCGCGTTATTCTCTTTATTCTCCAAATATTCTCTTGCTTTATTCTCCGACTCACTTTACTCTTTTTATTCTCCAAATATTCTCACTTTATTATCCGACTCACTTTACTCTCTTTGTTCTCCAAATATACTCTCACTTTATTATTTGACTCGCTTTATTGTCTGACTCGCTTTATTCTCTCTGATTTACTTTATTCAGTGACTCACTTTATTCTCCGACTCACTTTATTCTCTGACTCACTTTATTCTCTGACTTGCTTTTTTCTCCAACTTACTTTATTCTCCAACTTACTTTATTCTCTCCGATTCACTTTATTCTCCGACTCACTTTATTCTCCGACTCATTTTATTCTCTGACTTGCTTTATTCTCCAACTCACTTTATTCTCCGACTCGCTTTATTCTTCGACTTGCTTTATTCTCCAACTTACTTTATTCTCCGGCTCACTTTATTCTCCAACTTACTTTATTCTCCAACTTACTTTATTCTCCGACTCACTTTATTCTCCAACTTACTTTATTCTCCAACTTACTTTATTCTCCGACTCCCTTTATTCTCCGACTTACTTTATTCTCCGACTCACTTTATTCTCCGACTCCCTTTATTCTCCGACGTACTTTATTCTCCGACTTACTTTATTCTCTGACTTGCTTTATTCTCCAACTTACTTTATTCTCCGACTCACTTTATTCTCCGACTCACTTTATTCTCCGACTCACTTCATTCTCTGACTTGCTTTATTCTCCGACTCACTTTATTCTCCGACTCACTTTATTCTCCAACTTACTTTATTCTCCAACTTACTTTATTCTCCAACTTCCTTTATTCTCCAACTTACTTTATTCTCCGACTCACTTTATTCTCTGACTCGCTTTATTCTCCGACTCACTTTATTCTCCGACTCACTTTATTCTCCGACTCACTTTATTCTCCGACTCACTTCATTCTCTGACTTACTTTATTCTCAGTTTCAATTTTCATTAGTCTCAGTGCTTTTCATTAGTATCAGTGCTCACTTTTAATACACTGCTAAAAACGTTTCTCTTTAATTCAGCATTTAATTAAAACTCTAACATCGTAGCACCTATACAGTTGAACTTTGAATTGAAGTTGAAGTTTCTGTTATTACTGATAAAACCTCTCTGTAAAGTACTTCAAGCTGCCACTGGTATAAGAAAGCGCTCTATAAATACAGATTACTATTATTATTATTATTATTATTATTATTATCATTATTCTATATGAAATCTAAACTGCAATAACTGTCCACTGTGAATGGACAGTCGTTCGTCTGCACCCATCTATGCCGAAGTTCTAAGCAGAGTTTTAACTTAGTGGTTGGAAAACGGTCAAATATGAAAATGGCATTAGCATTAGCATTAGCATTAGCACTAGCAGCGTACAGTAGGACATGGATGCTCCTCACAAAGACAGAAATACACATTAGCGTGTGTGTGTGTGTGTGAGCCTGTTTGGCCTTGACTGAAGTGTAAGGTGACCGTTCTAGTTTTACCTCATGAAGTTCATTGCTGGAGGGAAGAAGTTCACCTTTCCCCTCGCAAACGCTCAGCACAAGGCTGTTACGCTAACGTGGGTAGAATGAATGCTGTGTAAAGTTCAAGGCGTGAAACCCTGCAGCAGCACAGGCCGGCTGTACAGCACGACGTTATCACAGAGAACTTTATAAGCTGTCACAACAAGACGGACCTGCACACAGAGTGTAAATAATAACAGCTAGTAGATATTAGCTGCATAAACAGCATAGATACTAGTTACTAAATGATTATTTTCATCAGATGACTATTAAACTATTAATTCTTCATAGGGACCTTTTAATATCTATTTTTTATATTTTGACTTGATGTGCTGAAAAAAAAAATTATTTTAATTTTTTTATAAATACGCAAATACGTAATTTAACATCAAAAATGTATTACTTTCAAATTACTTTACAACAACAATTACTCATTTTCATGACAGTAACTGTACTGAAGAGATGGAATTCCTTGGAATTCTCTGTAACTACAGAAGAGATGGAATTCATTGGAATTGTCTGTAACTACAGAAGAGATGGAATTCCTTGGAATTGTCTGTAACTGTACTAAAGAAATGGAATTCCTTGGAATTGTCTGTAACTGTACAGAAGAGATGGAAATTCTTGCAATTGTCTGTAACTGTACCGAAGAGATGGAATTCCTTGGCATTGTCTGTAACTGTACTGAAGGGGTGAAACTCCTTGGCATTGTCTGTAACTGTACTGAAGAGATTGAATTTCTTGGAATTGTCTGTAACTGTACTGAAGAGATGGAATTCCTTGGAATTGTCTGTAACTGTACAGAAGAGATGGAAATTCTTGCAATTGTCTGTAACTACAGAAGAGATGGAATTCCTTGGAATTCTCTGTAACTACAGAAGAGATGGAATTCATTGGAATTGTCTGTAACTACAGAAGAGATGGAATTCCTTGGAATTGTCTGTAACTGTACTAAAGAAATGGAATTCCTTGGAATTGTCTGTAACTGTACAGAAGAGATGGAAATTCTTGCAATTGTCTGTAACTGTACCGAAGAGATGGAATTCCTTGGCATTGTCTGTAACTGTACTGAAGGGGTGAAACTCCTTGGCATTGTCTGTAACTGTACTGAAGAGATTGAATTTCTTGGAATTGTCTGTAACTGTACTGAAGAGATGGAATTCCTTGGAATTGTCTGTAACTGTACAGAAGAGATGGAAATTCTTGCAATTGTCTGTAACTGTACCGAAGAGATGGAATTCCTTGGCATTGTCTGTAACTGTACTGAAGAGATGGAATTCCTTGGAATTGTATGTAACTGTACTGAAGACATGAAATTCCTTGGCATTGTCTGAAACTGTACTGAAGACATGAAATTCCTTGGCATTGTCTATAACTGTACTATAGAGATGGAATTCATTGGAATTGTCTGTAACGGTACTGAAGAGATGGAATTCCTTGGAATTGTATGTAACTGCACTGAAGGGATGGAATTCCTTGGAATTATCTGTAACTGTATTAAAGGGGTGGAATTTCTTGGCATTGTCTGTAACTGTACAGAAGAGATGGAAATTCTTGCAATTGTCTGTAACTGTACCGAAGAGATGGAATTCCTTGGAATTGTATGTAACTGCACTGAAGGGATGGAATTCCTTGGAATTAACTGTAACTGTATTAAAGGGGTGGAATTCCTTGGCATTGTCTATAACTGTACTGAAGAGATGGAATTCCTTGGCATTGTCTGAAACTGTACTGATGAAATTGAATTCCTTGGTATTGTAACTGTACTGGAGGCATGGAATTCCTTGGCATTGTTTGCAATGGTACTAAAGGGGTAGAATTTCTTGGCATTCTCTGTAACTGTATTAGATGGATGGAATTGCTCGGCTATGTTTGTAACTGTATTGAAAAATGGCATTTCTAGGCATTTTCTGGAACGGTACTGAAAGGACGGAATTCCTTGGCATTCTTTTTAACTACATTAGAGGGAACACCAAAAGATGCCACAACTGGTCTTTTGGTGATGGTGGTGGAGAGAGCCGTCTAACAGGACAGGCCGAAATCTCCCATAGTTGGGTTGAGACCAGGTGACTGCAGGAGGCCATAGCTTGTGACAAACATCATTTATTAGTGCTGCACGATAGTCAGTCAGATTGCACAATGAGCACAGCACATCATCTGTGACTGGGAAGTCCTGAATTACTACTAAGAGAGGTCGTTCATAGTGTTTTGACTGACAGCGAACGAGGTTATTGTGCAATTCATCCTGAGACAGTTTGAACTTTTTGTGATCCGACTAACTGGCATTTTAGGATATAGGTCTCATTAGAGGTTCCATTAAAAATGATGTCATCTTTATATTTGTTAACAGTAACCTGAACATGCTGCAATTTGTTTATCACATAAAGAAGTTTGTGCTCATTACATTGTTCGCTTTAAATAGGTTGAGTTCTGTAGAACTGTGTTGGAAAACCACACTAAGCTGACCAGGAAATCACAGGGCCTACGTAGAATCATCTAAAATAGCACCACAACGTTTCCAAAGAGTGTTGTGGTTTAATTGTGGACACGAGCCAAACTCTCTTGTTAATGCGTGTTTTTGAATGACATCAGAATTCCTCAGGGCCTACTCTGGAATCAGCGAGCCTGACGGTCGCCTTTGAAGGTGCTCAGTCTTGAAAATATGGGAACACTTGCTAAATATCTTTATGTATGCTTAATGTTTCACTAATGATCTCAGTAGTTAATCTTTCATATACATGAAAAATAATTCATTTATTTATTTATTCACTCATGCAATTAGACATTTGCTGTATTTGCGAAATATTGACTTTATAGTGAAATAATTGCAAATTTTCTGAAAAGTTTGACTTATTATGCCAAAATAACTACTGATTGTTTTAGTAATATTATGAAATACTCATTAACATCTAAAAATAATTATTTGTATTTGTAAAATCATTAACTTCATAACAACTCATAACCTCTTATCACTTTCTTGCCGTTGTATTTCTGCGAAACAATGGCTGATTAAACATTCATTCGATTTCCTCTTTACCCCAAATGTAGTTAATTAGGCAGAACTGTGTGAAGCTTACTTCTGCTGGAGCTCTGAGGCTAAAACTGCTTATGTTGTAAATGTTTCTTACATGAGTCTGTTCGAACACAGTTGGTCAAAGGGTGTGGATCAGCAGATGTCCTCCTATTTACAGTAGGAACCTCCCCCCCAAAACCCCCCAAACCCAGCAGATATCAACTTGGCCAGATGGGTCACATGGGCCAGATGGAATACAGAGGCAGGCCTATAAGACTGTGCTTTTGCCAGTCAAATTCAGACGTTTCTCAGACCTTCTCAGATCATGTCTGTTTGGTGGTATCTTGCTCTGCTGTGTCTTCTGAGTTTATAAAGTAGTGATAAATGCAGTGGCTAGCCATGACTATGGCTGGGCCTCCAGTTAAATAAATGCCCTAAATGTCAAAGCTTCTCTACAACAATGCCAATTTATGCTAGCCCCCCTGGAGGATTTCTAATAGTATGTTAACCCTTGTGTGCATACAGCATTTGTTTTTGCTCTGCTCCAATATCTCTAACATAATGGTTCACATCCATGTAGATACGCAACTCAAAGTTGTCAGTAAAGCAAAAGAACTGGCCTTGTGAAAGGACCCGCATGCACACATTCTAATCAGCAACACCACGTGAATGATTCACTTGCGCCATGAACAGCTAGAAAGCTAATCAGCAGAGCCATGTCGGTGAAGATAGATGGCTCTGAACAGCTGTTCATTATTAGAGCGAGATGAAGACGAAACAGGGTCAGATACATTGCTTTTCCACTGTTTACTGGCTCTAACTTTATGTTTGGAGCACGTGAAGTGAAAGAAAGACACATGAACTCTGATCTATGCATTGGCCAAAAATTGGATACATACCCATTGGCATTGGTTAAAATTCAAAAGATGAGATATGTGTGTCCACACAGCTCTGAGTACATCAGATCTGTTCCACATTACAGCAAAAAATCTGATTTGCGCTACTTCAGCCTGGTAATGTGAACATGGCCTAAATAAGCCCACTGGTGACTCATCTAAGTACATGACCTGCAGAAATCTGCTCTAAAGGAGAACTGAGATCCTAGTGGTGGTTAGCCACCTAACAGGGCTTTGAGGGTCAATAAGGACACTGAAATCAGGTCATCAGTGCATGCAGTATGAGGACAGAAGGTAGAGGAAATCCAATAGAAGCTGGGAATAGCTGCTTTATAGCAATGTCAGTGCTAAATACCCACCTGAATATTACACTACATGGCCAAAAATATGCAGACATCTGACTATTACACTTATATGAGCCTACTGGATATTTCCTTCCAAAATCATGAGCTTTGCAATCAACCTCACATGTAACATCTTCCACTTCTCTGGAAAGGCTTTCCACAAGATTTTGAAGTTTGTCTGTTGCCCATAGCTTTAAAATAGCATTTGTGAGGTCAGGCACTGATGTTGGACACGAAGGTCCAGCTGGCAATTGGTGTTCATCAAAGGGTGCTCAGTGGGGTTGAGGTAAGAGTTCCTCCATGCCAAACTCATCAAACCATGTGTTTATAGACCTTGGAGGCAGAGTCCTGTTGGGACAGGAAAAGGTTTTTTTCCGCAAACTGCTGCCTCAGAGTTGGAAGCATGTCATTAAGTGAAATGTCTTTGCTGTAATCACTCTTCGCTGGAACTAAGGGGCCCAAACCCTAAAACCCAGCCCCAAATCATTATCCCTTCTCCACCAAACTTTTGTTCTCCTGGCATCCACTAAACCCAGATTCATCCGTCAGACTGTCAGACAGTGAAGAGTGATTCACCTTTACTCAATAATTAGGAGGTGTCTACTTACTTTTGGCCATATAGTGTATATGGTCAACGGCGGTGCGGTCCAGTGATGAATGGGGTAGATGAAAATTGATTAAGTGTACAGCAACAGATGGACTGCAGTCTGTAACACAGTGGAGCAGGTAGGTAGTTGGAGCTGAGTGAAAGTGCAAGATAGGGGTTTACACTAAGTGCACGGTAAGTGGGTATATGTGAACAGATGGCCTGTCTTTGAATTTGCTGTTATGAAACGTGGAAGGCTGTATTACCGAACAGCTTCACGTAAGAGCACCATTATGTATGTGTCCTCATGACGTCCCTGCAGGCACAGCACTGCATGGCCCACTTTCTCTGCCTCTGAACACAAAAGACCGGCTTTCTCTCTGACCATGCCTGAGGACAAAGCACAGGCAAACAGCGTGGAACAAATAGCATTTCTGTGAAAATAAAAGCTACTGACATTTCATTAAGTGTGCGGATTTCAGAGAAACCATAAATCTCCTGGCTTCTAGCGGTATGTTAATTTTACTACGCTGATTCAAAGTAAACATTTTTTGGTGTTTCCTGTTATTGTATGTACCAAAAGCACTCACAATTCATTTCTATGTGCTGCAAAAGCTCCTTATTACTTTAGGGTGAGTGGGCGGAGCTAACCCGCCATAGGCCGGACAGGTGGATATATGCAAATGGACTTAATTAATACAATCTGGGCTGGTTTTGCACCTTCAAGCTGTCTGGACTGGTAGTAAATGAATGTGTTGAAGCATTAACAGTTACTACATGCTCTTTACAAGTAGAGTTTGTCTCAGCCTTATCTGAGTTCAGCACCAGCGCAGTAAAAGAAGAAGTGGTATCGTGTCATCTCTGATTGGGGGTATAAAGGTATGTATGCAGAGGTCATACATGGGGTTTCCTGAGGATAAGTTCAAAGTACCCTGTACTGTGAGATAAGTGAGATTTTTAGGAAATTTACCTTTAAGGCCATGTACTCTGCATTGATTGAAACCTGAGGGAACCAACGCAAAACAAGGCACATATAGGTTCAAAGCACTCCTTTACATGTCATTATTGGGGCTTGTGTGCAGAATTGATCCTGCGGTGGGGAAGGCCGATGCACTGCCAGGTTCAGCCGAGGCCAGTCAGCTGCAGTGTCAGTCATGGAGTTAACTGAGAAAAAAACTCAAAGCCACATAAGCAGGTAAGCAAAAGAGGCTTATATAAAATTGTGGGTTCTGGAGCTTTATATATGGGTGATTCTTCAATTGTGGGCTCTTTTGTCATCTTTATAAACTAATGCATTTCATTGAATTTCATTATAAATCACACTGTTCGACTTAATTCAGTTTAATTTCAACATAATTTAAAACATATTGATGGTAAAATTGAAAACCTGCCATTACCACCAAGAAATGTCATTACCATCTCAACAGGTTATGTGTTGGTAATGACGTGTAAAATGTTTGTCTTGTAATAAAGTGATTTTAACACAAATCAAAACCTAGGGACATCAAAAGTTCCCCTAATTGAAGAATCACTTATATATTATATACCTTTTTTGTGACATGTTTGGTTGAAATACTACAAGGATATAGCAGCACAGCTAACATCTCTCCTCCTGTCTAAACAGTGCTATTCAAGTTTGAGTGTCTGTACCTTTAAATGGTAATGAGCCACTGCTGACCTCGCCCATTCTTCCACAGGGGCGTGTCCTGACATATTATTTTATTTTAGTGTAATAGCGTTAGAGTAATTGTGGATACTACTGCAAATAAAGCCAAAAAACATCTAGAACATTACATCTCTGTTAATATATTACCTCAGCTGTTAGCAATAGCTAGTAGTAAATACAATAACTATCTAGAACATTACATCTCTGTTAACACACTACCTCAGCTGTTAGCTTTAGCAAGTGTTAAACACCAAGAACTATATAGAACATTACATCTCCATTGATATATTAGCTGTTAGCAATAACTTGTACTAAATACAATAACTATCTAGAACGTTACATCTCCGTTAATATATTACCTCAGCTGTTAGCAATAGCTAGTACTAAATATAGTAACTATCTTGAACTTTACATCTCCGTTAATATATTTTTTCAGCTGTTAGCTTCAGCTAGTGCTAAATGCCAAGTTATTTCCAGAACATTACATTTATGTTAATATATTATCTCAGCTGTTAGCGTTAGCTAGAGCTAAACACCAAGAACTATGTAGAACTTACATCCCTAATAATATATTACCTTAGCTAATAGTGTTAGCTAGTGCTAAACAATGAGAACTATCTAGAACATTACATCTCTATTGATATATTACCTTAGCTGTTAGTGTTAGCTAAACATAAAGAACTTTCAAGAACATTACATCTCTGTTAATATAATACCTCAGCTGTTAGTGTTAGCTAGTGCTAAACACCAATAACTTCCTAGAACATTACATCTCTGTTAATATACCTTAGCTGGTAGTGTTAACTAGTGCTAAACACAAAGAACTTTCTAGAACATTACATCTCTGTTAATATATTACCTCAGCTGTTAGTGTTAGCTAGTGCTAAACACCAATAACTTTCTAAAACATTACATCTCTGTTAATATATTACCTCAGCTGTTAGTGTTAGCTAGTGCTAAACACCAATAACTTTCTAAAACATTACATCTCTGTTAATATATTACCTCAGCTGTTAGTGTTAGCTAGTGCTAAACACCAATAACTTTCTAGAACGTTACATCTCTGTTCATATATTACCTCAGCTGTTAGTGTTAGCTAGTGCTAAACACCAATAACTTTCTAGAACATTACATCTCTGTTAATATATTACCTCAGCTGTTAGTGTTAGCTAGAGCTAAACCCCAAAAACCTCAGCTGTTCATGTTAGCTAGTGTTAAACATCAAATATCATTTAATATCATTTATTTTAGAACATATGTTATATCTCTGTTAATACATTACTTCAGCTGTTAGCAATAGCTAGTGCCAAATGGCCAAAGAAACACAGAGCTGAATTATTTAATACTTTTTTTTTGCCACGGACAGCTGGATATGCATTCAGACACGTGAGTCTGAAATTAGCTTTTTTGGCAAATTAAATGGTGCAACATTTAACAGCAGTTGTCATTTAAGGTGAAATAGGAAAGGTAAGCTGGACAGCTAGACCAAGGCACCACATACAAGTTTGTGGGTTGGTAAGAATGTACATACAATTAGTAATAATAATATTATTACTACTACTACTACTATTACTACTACTAATAATAATAATAATAATAATAATAATAATAATAATAATAATATGGCCCAAGGTTACTAAGCCCAAGGTTTCTTATAATTTGCACAATGACATGCAGTCCTGTGCAAAATAGTTTTTTTTGTTTAGTTTAGTGTCAAACATCATAATAAGAAAACCGAAACCCAACATATAAGACTAAATTTTGAGGTGTGTCTCTTTGATTAACTAAAAGTAAGTCTCCTGAAAAGAACACACTGGATACTCAAACATCTATTACCACATTTATTTGCTTAGGCATCCATATAATTTTATGTTTTCTTTTTTCCTGTCACTAAAAAATGAATAACTTAAAACTAAATAAAAGAAAGCTTGGTCTCTAACTGTCACACAGTAATTCTCTATGAAATGTGCAGGTGTATCGACCACTGATGCTCTCTCCTCTGCAGCCTAGTAGCCACAGCTATAGATCCTGATGGACTAGAATAACTGGTCTTTCCTAAAAAGGCCCCATCGCCTGCACGTAAAAAGAAATTCCTTTGTTTTCGCTTAGAGTTCATGGATCAGCCACACTAAATATTTTGCTTAGCCAGTGAGAATTTGAATGTATTCACAGAAACTTGTTTTGCATAAGATGGTTATGTACTTGTTGGCTTCATAGCATTCTGTACGTTCTACCTCCTCCTTAGAGGGCGATGTCATATATCAATTCCAAGCTATAAGATGCGTTCTGCTTTCATGGCACATCTTACAAAAACAATTATAATAATAATAATAATAATAATAGTAATATTAGCACAATAATGTGGCATTGCTGCATTAGTGTTTCTAATGCCCAATGGAAGCATATGAAATTAAAAAATATATACATGTTATGCATTGCTTTAGGCTGGATTTACATGGTGATGCTTTCATGCACATAATTGTATAACATAAACTGAATGCATCATCATTACTACACTACATGACAGTCACAGCCAAGTCTGCACACTTCACATTAACCACAGTTGCATGTTGACATGCTGTAACTATATAATTATAGTGTTTAGTCATATGGACAGCTGTGACCTATAATTTTTATGTGAAATAGCTATCCTTAGTCTATATAAACTGATTTAAGCTGACAATTTTGGTATGAATATGGACAAAGTAAGAAATCTATGTCTCCTGTTGGGTAATATCATCTTTTGTATCTCTCAAAGAAATCTGTGTAAAAATTAGGTGCATGAAGAAAAGAAGAACATTTATCTAGCCACACAAACCAGCAACTGCAGAAGAAGAAACAGTGGCACAAGCAGCCATTTACCTAGCTTTTGGCGTTAGCCAGCCAGCTACCAGAGACGTTTGTGGCTCAGGAAATGAAAAAGTCTACCAACCACCAAGTCGAACAGGAGGATCGAGAAATAAACCTGCTGGTCTATTTTCGTGTCCTTCAATGCAGTGAAATGAGTCATCAGTCCTCACGATTACATGATATCAGCATTTTGATTGGCGGCTTCTTGAAACATGTACCACAGACTTTGCAACTGTAGCAGCTCAGTTTCAAGGGTGGGCTTTACACAATGCAACTCTCATGCAACTAGCTGCAGGTTGTGATCATTTCTATGCAACTTGACAGATACATGAAGCAAAAACTGCACACAACACCTTTATTTACTTAACTGATTAGTCAAATTGGCTTTTTTTAATAAAGCATATCATTCCTGCTATAAAGCCACTCATGTGGGATGAATTTGAATAGTTTTGTTTATATTATGTCTAATTTCTTATTGTCGTTCTTTTATGCAGTCAATGTGGAAAACAACTTCTTTTCAATTGCTCAATAAATCATCTGTTCTTAGACACTCATCTGGTGATCTGGTGACTCATTTTTAAGTACTGGAAGTCTATTGCAGACTGCATCTCAGTTAGAGTTGCATTTCTACATTTTAAGGGAAGACTGGCCAGCAAAGGAGGTAAAAAACTTAGCAGGAGCATGCTAACAGAAGGCTAACATCAAAGAGTGAACGATGGCACAAGCAAACGAAAAACTGTAATTTGAAGTTCTGTCATTTGGCACAACCAACAGTTTGGATTGTTTTGCTTAACAAAGTTAAGACGCTTGCAACGGTTGCAGTTAATTTTCAAGCTAATTGCTTTACACTGTGCAACTCAAATGCAATTTAGATTTACTTAGAACTAATAACTAAGGCTGCATAAATGTTTGGCCACGAAATGGGTTGGCATGCACCACAAGGGCTGAGTTTTAGTTGCATGTGAGACTCAAGCAACTAAAGTTGCATGAACATTTTATGGTGTAAAGCTAGTCTTAGAAGCACATTAGATCATTTTTGTAGTACTGTTTTACTGCTGGCAGTTCCTTTACATGCTGTGGAGGACCTTTAAACCTTGCAAAGTGTGTTCACAGTCACATATCTTATTTATGGTTCTCCTAAAATAAATCATAACAGTTTTTAAGGGAGCAAAAGTGCTTCCGCTATGGCATTGCACAAAAACTAACTTTTTGGAACTCCCTGCTTGCCCTTAAGCCGAGCCTTTTTTTTATGAAGGGCAAATAGCGCACTAGAGGGCAGTTCCTCTTCTAGGAATGAGAAGTGATCCAAGAAGAGAGGGGGAAAAAAACATCCGTGCAGAGTAAAGCAAAGGGAGGAGAGTTAGTGCTGGGCACACCTGAGCAGCAGGTCACTGTGTTTTTGCACTGGCATTGGACTGTTTTGTCTGATTCCACTGATTTTGTGGATCTTCTACACTGGACTGTCATACTGAGAAGCAAAGACAGCGTTCTCAGTTTGGAAGGGGCTTCAGTGTTGGCAGCTCAACATGCCCTGACACCCAATGGCTGTAGCTTTGGTGACACTATGGCACTGGAATGCAGGCTTGACTTGTGGCTTGTGCTGGGCAAGTCTTGTCGTCACTGAATTCTGGTAAGCCCTGTTTAAAAGGTCATTCCAAGTGAAAGTAGTGTGTCTTTGTGTGTCTTCTTTACTATGCATGCAGATGTTCATTGCTCTAGAAGTACTAATGCTACCTATAATATACTTAGGAAAACATACCATCGCATAGTTTAATATAATAGGGATAAATTATTATCTTAATATTATTAGACGAAAAACACAGATTAAACAAACGTATTTCAGGATGTCTTTTTCAATATTTGATTAGTCGTAATCATAGAGCTTTATTAAAACAGTGCACCCTAATGTTTAAACAATAGAACTGCATTGAGCATACCTTGCTTAAAGGGGCCTACGATGTTCATTTTACATTATTTTTGGAGTCTACTGGAATATATTTACATGCTTTAATACTGTACATCTGTATTCACCTTCTGTCTGAAATGCTTTGTTAGATTTCCTTGAACTTAAGCCCCAACTCCTGATGAGCCAAATGTTGGATTGGTTAGCTCACCTATTCTTTTCTGACTGATCAAACACCAGAGCAGCGTCCTGCTACAATTTCCTCATTTCCAATTTTGGCTTTCCTCAGTCCCGCTGTATCAGTTTAAGCCAGAGTCTGATCCTGAAAGTCAGGTAGAACAATTTGGCAAGCTAGACTGAACGCTTCAGAGTGGTCAATTTTATTTGTTTTAGCAGTATGTTGTGTGTAGGGGTGCTAGTAGATGGGAAATAAGAATTGTGTTACAGGATGACATCACTGTGTAACAGAGAAAAAGGCTGCAATTCTAACAAATTTTTGGACAAGTTTCTGTGTGAGAGAGTTTCTCCCTCTGTGAAGGCTTGTGGCCTTTATAACTTTGCAGAACATTCACAAGCAAAAAAAGCAACGTAACACACTAAAGGAACCCATAATTCATAGTTGTGTACCATCATGTGCCATTATTAAGGCCATAGCAATGGCTTCATCTAATATTATATACTGCTTGATAAACTTCATCACTTTCCTCTAATGCTAAAGGCTACACAGCTAACAGAAAGACCTTACCATTACCATGGTTATATTCCAAGTAGCCAGACAAAGCAAATTTGATTAGATTTTTTTAAATACATCACATTGGAAAGTTGCCAAGGCTTCGTGCGCCTCAGGGACTATACTCAGACTCTGACCGGGGCAACTCTTACGAAACCTGGAATAATGTAAGGTCGCTAGCAGGCTAGCATGAAGCTGTGGACACGCAAATGGTGTGGTCACATGTACCGGCTCTAGCAAAGCACCTCAGACATAAAAACACGTAAATAGTAGTTGCTGATTTGACATTATAGTTTATAGAGTGTTGGACGTGGTATTCTCTGCTGAACTGTGGGGCTTAGGTGTCTATAAGCCATTCAGTCAGCACTGGTGGCGGTGTTTAAAGCTGCTGTGTTCAATAAAAAAAGCTCTCGTCTAAAGTGCTATGTTTCCCGTGTCTTCTTACTCTACGCTGACGCTACAATGCTTATATACTCTTATGTGTGCCATCCTTTGATAAGTGAACTTGTGTATAAAACATTTTGCTGCAGTGAATATTTTTTAGTGTTACTGTTTTTACATGAAACTTACATGCAACTAGCTTCATGTTATGAGTTGCCTGCAACACACTAAGTTACTGTATTATTTTGAAACATGGTGCCGTGCTCGCCGTACTGTCACCCATGAGGTGTTATTTACAGACAAATCAAATCAATTAAGTCAAATCAATAATTTGAAAGTTGCTGGCCGTGTGATCACATGCAGCATTATTGCTGTTTGGATCATCTGTTTCATAAGAGTTGGGGCATGTGCAACTCTTATGACTGAGTTTCAAGCAGGATGTTTTACATTATGCAATTCAAGTGCAATTTAGTTTCATGAACGGTGAACACACTTATTGAACTTTAGTCTGATATACTTTAGATCATTTTTAAAGAATAAAAATGTTTGTATTAAAGCCTATTTTTGTATAGAGGCTTATTTTGTAAGCCTATAGTTCTATTATCAGTAATTCTCAGTCCTCTGTCTAAATCTCCTGGTTCGACCACCAATCCAAGTTAAGGATGTTATTGGGCTAATTGGTGGTTAGGACACTCTTGCTCAATTGTGATGCACAGCTGAAAAACATTCTACTAATAAGTGAGCATAAAAGGGAGAACAACATTCTAGAAGCGGTAGTGTATATATATATATATATATTACATATATTGATGGTATGTTGAACTAATACCCAATATTTTACCACCAGCCTCCACCAGTAGATAATTTCTACACAAATAAAAACGTTACATAATTGGATAACCACAATTATTGCCATGTATAAACTGATATGTAACACTGTGTTAATGTAATGTCAATTAATAATGTGAAAACATTTATTTTAATTTTAAATTTAATTTAGTTGCTTTTCATTCCAAGTACCCAAGATTTTCACATAAGGTAAACAGATGCTGTCATTTTCAGAATGATTGTGCAAAAAATTTAAATTATTTAAAAAAAACAACAACAAACATGAGCACAACTTTGAAATTCAACATATTATTTAAAGGCTGCCTACACAGAAATTTCACATCACATTTATACAAAAAAAATACTGTAAGAGCCCTTAAATTAATGTGATTTATATTTAATCTACTTTCAGTGTCCCCCAAAAAAATAGTTAAATGCACAGATCAATCATAACATTTAAACCAGTTCCTTGTTTCTACAAGATTTGTCTGTTTTATCAGCTACCAAATAGGATCACTTTGTAGTTCTACACTTACAGACTGTAGTTCATCTGTTTCTTTGTATACTTTGTTAACCTGAACTGAGAATGATCCACCACCCATATTATACCTGCTCTGTGGTGGCCATGTGGGGGTCCTGACCATTGAATAACAGATGAACCAGAGTCTGTAACTGTAGAGCTCTATAATGCTTCTATATGGTCAGTGGAGCTGATACAATGACACAGTTGGAGTTGATTTTAATGTTAAGACCAAGCACTTTGACGTTTACACATTTTTTGGCTGGTTATAAGTTGGGAGTGATTCTTCATACCAGTGAAATAAATAGAGCAAACTGTCCATCACTTTACTTTAAGGGCCTTAATGACAGAACAATGTCATTTACTTCACTGTATGTCATTAAATAATATGCATTCATAAATACCCCATAGTTTCTTCGTGTTCTTATGTGTTCTGAAGACCCTGTGTAGGTGGCCTTCCTATAGAGTGCTACCCATTTTTTTTTTTCACTGCAGCCTGTTCTGTTATCTAGAGCCTAACTGTAATGTCATTTCAGGCAGATGAGGTGAACAAACCTGCGAATCTGTAGTGCTAAACATGTAAGTCCATTTTTGGACTCAGTTCAAGGATTACAGCCTGAAGTGAACCTGCTACATATATACGCCCGCTCACTTAGAGACGCTGCATATCTCACAGGTCAGAGCGCATGAGCACAATGACAAATTCTGAACCGAGGGTTCTTGTGGGCAGCAGCGATTTCATCCGCTAGACTAACAAGCCATACAGAAGGCCCAGAAAGAGAGAGAGAAAGAGAGAGAGAGAGGACATGAGCGAGCCTCGGTGTACTTGGTGTTTGGTGAGTTCATTCGCTTTGGGGATGAGGGGATTGCAGGGTATTAGGTATTAGTTATTAATTATTAGTTTGTTTTTAGGATTATACTAGGGATTGGTGATAACATATATAATCAATAATCCAATGTAATCAAGAACCTTTGTGTACTGATTTTGTCATATACACTACATACATATACTCTACATGTACACGTGTGTTGAACTTTGGTGTGTTCTGTAAAAAAAAAACAATTACGTAAGTTTGCAAGGTCAACCTCGACAGGATAACAGCTAAAAAGATATGGTGAGGTACATCTTGGGCCCTCTCAGATAGCAGTGTGACCTTTTCTTAGTTCAACATCAAGTCTCTTTAGTACATCTTCAGGGATTTGATGTGTTAGGATGACTAAAGAGGTCAGGCATTACAACAGCCGTATGCTGATTGGCTGCTCAGTCTGAGGTTCTGGTATATTTGAGTTAGAGATTTAGATAGTGAGATGAGAAGATGGTTAGTTTGAGATGGAGTAATGATTTTTATTACATATATGAGATTGTTACTTTTTACTGTTACTCTGATTTTCTTTTATTTTCATTTTTAAAAAATCACATATCATTTTCTTTTATTCCTGTTATTAGTAACAGGTTACGTTACCATGTTTATGCTTAATATCCTCAATTTACACTAATTTCCATGATTTTTACTCTTTTCAAGCACTAAAAAACCTTCAGCCTGAATCTTTATCTCTTTAATTATTTAAATAAACTTAAGCTAAAGCAGATATTTTGGACTTTATAATCTAAAATACCAGGAAAAAAACAAAAGTAAATCACTTCTTAACATATAAACTTATAACTATTACCAATGTCATCAATGTCATTCTATTGGCCGATATATTGTGAAATGTAACCACAATGCTAAGAGTAACTATAGTTTTCAAATAATGTAAAAAAAAAAATCTGTTCCTGTTTAACAATTTTAAAAGTTAAATTTAAAAAAGCCGTATTGTTTTTCCTGGCCTTCTTAAAAGCAGTACTGCTGTTTCCCCTGTTCAGCTTGTCAGTTCCTACGTCTTTGCCAACTTTACAAAATTTTAATATTCTGACACATATTAAAATATTTAAATTAGTGGTGTACCATTACTATTAGCCTTCAGTTTAGCTTAAAGATATTAAAAATAGTATAAAAAACAGGAAAAACCTTAAGAATAAAAGTGACTTCTGCTATGGGTTTTTAAGTTGGTGCTAAGCTAATGCTGGTTAGACTTTGGTTCACATTCTCTGATATATTTTCTCATGAAAATGGCCACAGTGTAAAGCAACATGTGACGGATTCCTTTAGATCTTCCCAATCTTGTTAGCTAAGCTGGCGTTAGGCCTTCTTGTCAGCTCCTGAAGTCCTATGAAGACCAATGTGAGAGCTCACCTGGCTGTGTCTACCCAGATACCACAGTTTAAGACTTGGACTTGATGACTGTCTTATAGCAACATTCTGTAACAAATACCTGTTTGATGGCACTCGGACTTATAATAGATAGAATGGTGTCCAGCTAGATAGAAGAGCTGTTGTGGGAACTCCTTAACGCCTTATGGCATTGCGTAACTCACCAACAACTGTGGGTCTTTAGCCAGCTATAAGAAGAAGCTAGCTCGGGTATTCCCAGCATAGACATCATGGCAGACGTTGAGAAGCTAAAGGAAGAAGATGTTGTTCGAGGACGGGATAAAAAGAGAGGAACTGAGCAAGAAACCAGAATCAAGCTCTGATTAAAATAGATAAACATCGCGGGACAGTCTTACGACTAACAATGAAAATCCAACAGCAGAGTGTTCAGGAAGGAAGAGGCTCAAACCAGGACTTATATTTACGACTGTGTTGTAAAAGCAAATTACACTCCACAACTGTAGGGGGACCCCAAGAGTAACAAATACAAATTCTTGCTTAAAACTGCTTTAAATGAGAAAGAACTAAAATGAGAAGCATGTATTCAATACAACTTTACACTATCTATTAATTTATTAGAAATTAATAGACCTTTGAATGATTTTGTATTTTTCTCAAATTATCCACCCTTAAGAATTAATGTTTATGGGAGATTTGTGGCGAGCTAATCTTAAAATAAGCCATTAAGGTTTGCAACTCTGCACTACATTGACTCAC
Organism: Megaleporinus macrocephalus; assembly: GCA_021613375.1. Lineage (NCBI taxonomy): Eukaryota > Metazoa > Chordata > Actinopteri > Characiformes > Anostomidae > Megaleporinus > Megaleporinus macrocephalus. The sequence continues at coordinate 41,797,727 of CM038708.1, forward strand.
TATCGCCTCTTAAGGTAAAAAGTGGTATTACAGACAAAACTGTGGTTTGATAGCTGGGGCTAGCCTGTTAGCATGCTAAATATCTCTGCAACACAATATATAGGCAACTTAGACATACTGTCAAGGCTGTTACTCCAGTATATACTAATTCATATTCTGTTGACAGTCTTAGGTAATTTAGGAATGTTTTAAACAACAAAATATTGCATATTGCTCTTTTAATGATGTACAGATATGCAATTTCTGGCTAATATCGCCCCCAATGCTATGAGTGACTCTGGCTTATGAACTTTAACAATGGTAACAATCTGGATGGTCCTTTTTACAACCTCACCTAACGACCTAAAAGATTGACTCCTCAGAGCCCATTACATTTCCGTTCCATTCCATTACGTTTCCATTGAGCATTGGATGATCTTGAGCCCAAAGAAATTGGCTGACGCGCAACTTCTGCTGTGCATGGTACAGCTGTGAGTTGCAATAGTGTATGCAGCAAGAGACCGCTTGCCCGAGCCCACGTGGTCATATCCGTCACAGAAGCATGCTGGTTTTTAATGCGGTGCTTGAAGAATGTGCTTTCAGCTTTAACCCTCATTCATGGTTGTTTTTGCTGACGTGTTTCTTGTACCAGCGTGTCTCAACTCATCCTCGCTCATAAAGCACTAGGCCTTTCCTGGATACTCTTTTTATAGTCACGGCATGATTTCATCACCTGTGTAGGATGTTTTTTTGAACATTTCTCACTATTCCCAGCATTATATTGACTCGGTTCCACCTGTTTAGTTTCAGAATGAGCGTAAATTTGGAAATACTTGTCGGTAAACATGCTCTTGAAATGTTTGTCAAAGTAATTCATCCGTTACCGCTCCCTGGCTTTACTTATATTCCACATACTCTCACAAGTTTTTTTTCCATCTGCCCAACACAGTCATTAATCTACAGGCAAAGGAGCAGAACAGCAGAGCTAACCAGCCAACAAGGCCCTCCGAGGCCTCTGTAGTTTCTCCCTTGTGTCCGAGAGAGCGAAGGAGCTCTGACAGTCCTCGAACACTTTCTGCTTCCGAAGAATGAGGAAGTGTGCATGTGTCAGAGTGTGTGGGAGGGGGGGAGGTTGCACAACGGAGTAAATGAGAAATTGATGTCCTGACGATTTAGAAAGAAATAACTTAGAAAGCCTACCCAGAGGGTGGTTGTTGGGGGGGGGGATCTTCGTGTCACAAGTCTATGAGTAAGCTATGAACTTCCCAGACCTCATTTCACATGTCCTGAAGCCTTGCTGGTGTTTAGGCCTCTTAGATTTGGAATACCGCCAGGCTAAAGCCTTCCATTCATGGTCCAAATCCAATGCAGGTCTTATACAGAGCAGGATTTCTCCAGTGCCATTTCGCTTTTCTGAAATAAAGCAGTTGGAAGTAATATATAAAACATTTACTGACCAGTCTGTTTAGCTCATAACTGAAAACCAAGCTCCAAAAACAGACCACGTTTAACTCATTCCTGTGATATCACCACGAAAATCACCACTACGTATATGCACGCAGCAGTTTAGCTCCGCCCGCTTGCACAAACTGAAGTTATAAGGAGTGTATTAGGCCAGAACAGAGGCAGTCTTAAAGGCACGGTATCAAAAAATTATAAATGCATATGCGTGATGTGCAATTTAAATTCAGATTTCTTTTTGGTACAAATAAGCACCAAAATATTATAAAGGGATGGAAAAAAGTAAGTAAGTCATGGTAAGTCAGATTAAAAAAATATAAATTAAAATGTAAGCCAAGAGTTGATTTGCAATTTAAAAAATAGCAGCTGTTATTACAAAGGAATATAAATACATTAATACATAAATAAAAAAATATATAATATATATTGATGAATATAATAAACTGTAATGTTCTAAATGGAGTCATATGATGACACAAGATTATTATGAATAGATGTTTCATCAGCAAGATGTGGCCACCATTTTTAAATATATTTATATATTTTTATATATAATGTATTTAAAAATTCAACGAATATTTCTTCTTTTATAGATATACACATTTTTGTCACTTTCTTGTTTTCTTTCATGATTGTGGTATCAAAAGAAAAAGCCACACATGACGTCTGGTTACCTTGACTTACATTGTAAAAAAAGCATGTTTTTTTTATATTTTCTGCAAAGTCACTATTTTGGAGATACACGTTTTTATAAGATTTCTCAACTCTGATGTATGTAATTATTCAGGCATGCAGTTAGCGTGATGTTACTTGCGGTAATGCTTCTTGTTAGTAAAACACGTCTTGTCTGATCAACTATATTTGCGATTAAAGGAAGAACTGCGGTAATTATATTGTCCAAATGTACCCATAAAGGTATCTGGTTCACTGAGACACCGTGTTCTTGGTGTGCTGGTTGCCACTGTGGAATGCTTAAATGCAAATACACTAAAGTTATGTGACCTGAAATCTGCATCACTTTTCAGTCAACAACCACATGACCTCCATTCAGAGGATTCCAAGAATACTATCTCTGGTGAAGCTTGCCATCTAGGAACCACTGGAAGTGTTATAAAGTAAAAAAACAAAGCCAACCCATGTGCTCTACATGTTTTAGTTATGTGTTCCAGCTCAAACCACACCTCATTTTGACGTAGTCATGCGCAACGAGGTGAGACAATAGATGTTTTTCAATGCTCCACCAAACATGCTATTGCACAAATTTTGCATTTAGTTAGTACCTACTTCCAATGCAAGGGAGTCTCAGTCAAGTATCATTTCAACATAGAGTATAGAAAGAATAGACTGGTGACTGGTTTGTACACCGCCAGACCACCAGGAAAAGGTTTGACTGACAGCAGGAAGCTTATGGTGAGCTTATCTGATTAACTAGAATACGATACCTGTTTTAAACAGTTGATGCTTTTATATATATATATATATATATATATATATATATATATATATATATATATATATATATATATATATATATATATATATTGAGTAATTACTGAGTTTAGCTTTTTAAGCTCACCCATTGCTGACATGAGTTCATCACGTATCCATAGAAAAGGCCAATAGGAAGCTTATGGTGAGCTTATCTGATTAACTAGAATACGATACCTGAGCATTTTATCACGTATCCATAGAAAAGCACTGACCAATAGTAATGAACAACCACACATGAGGTCACAATGTTGAATGCCCAGCATACACCTACAGTGCCATATACAGTGCAACTATTTTCTTAAGTGATGAAGCTCCATTACCTTTGGGTTGAGTTAGTGTGATCTGACCTTACCTCACTAATGCTCCTTTGGCTGAATTAACGACTGCACATGTAACAGGACATTACAGTCCCTCTCTCCAGAACAACTGTCCTGCAGAGTCCAAGCAGAGTCCTTGGGGTGCATTTAAATAACGACAATTATACTGATAATAAAAGGAATACTCTCTTATACCTCTCACAATATCTGCCATTAACAGAACACAGAATAAAGCTACATAGACTGACATTACTGCTTATATCTTAGCAAGTGAAAACAGAAAAAAGCTACATAGATAGCGCTACTGCAGCTTATATCTTTGGTATATGCCTTTAAATGATCAGTACAATAACATGAACAACAGAAATGCCTTGTCACTTGAGGAGGACGGTGAGCAAAAGCTAAAGTTAGCAAGACAGCTAGTTTAGTGGTGGTAGCAATTTTGTTTATAATTTTCCCAAATAAATATACACATAAAATAATAAACAGAAAAAATATGATATCAAATGAATTAGAAAAACAAATAAAAGCAAAACTAAAAATACTGACTTAAAATGTACAGACTGACATTTTTGTATGGCTAATTTTCTCTGGGGGGAAAGGATAACAATTTGTCTCCGCTTTCTATTTTGTGCCGAATAAAGAAAGAATCATTGTTTTCAGTAGCCGTGTCCATATGCAACGTAAAAATCCAACAATTATTTGACTAATAACACAATTGGAGAACATGCCCCAGTAAAATACACAACGTTCTTATAGTTGCTACAACGTTGTCAAAAGATGGTGCTCTTTACGTTGTCTGAACAAGGCTGTCACAACTTTACTTTTAAATAACATTGTTTATGTTATTATTAGGTATTATTACAGAAATAATAAAACATATGAAGAATTCTAAGCGATGGTGACAACACGTTGACAACATTGCTGCTACATTCCTAAAACTTTTTCAGGGGAATAACATTTGTGACAATGTTGTGGGTACCAAAAAAGAATGTTCTTACAATGTAACTGTGTTTGTGGGGTAACTGTATGGTGGGTGCTAATGTGCGAAAAAATTGATATAACAATTTTGTTATATTAATATGACAAAAAGGTTAACGTTGACAACTCATCAAGGATCTCTGCCTTTTGGTTCTTGGCTAACTGCAGTAGCAGTTGTTATGTAGCATAACACTGACTTGAGGTAACCCATTAGGCAATGTTTTCACAGAACCCCTCCAAGTACCTCTGAAATGAACTGAAATGTTCAATGATAAAATAATGTTCAAGAAAGGACAATAGCAGAAGTGCCTGGTATCTTGTACACACTTATTACAGAGCCATGAATGGAACAGACGTAGTCTACGTTTTGGTCCTGAATGGCGGCTTTGTTAACTTGCTTGCAAACAGTCATAACCTCAGCAGTCATGCGTCTGAGAGAGAGACAGAGAGATAAAGGGAGAGACAGAGACAGAGATAGGGGTTGTGAGGTAAGACGGTTGAGCTGTGTTAGGGTGTCGGGTTAGCTCACCCTGTTTGACCTACATGTGTTAGCTTGCGCTAACTAGCTTAGAGAGCTAGCTCACAGTCTTAATGCGGCGCCCTGTTCAAACGGTGACCCTAAACGCTCTGACACGATGTCAACTTTCAGTATCTAGAAAGTGAGAGGAGAAACCACATGGAACTTGGTCAGTAAAACCTTAGAAATGATCATGAATGGAGATATTTGTTAGGCTAAGCCTGACTCCAATGCTGATCATTGACAGGCCACATTTTGTTAATCCTGTGTCACGTCCTAAAGATGTTAATATACAAAACCATTTAAAAGCTTAAAAAATAATAAAAAATAAAATGAAAAATGTTGGGAGATGTAAAAATTCCAAACTTTTCAATGATGAATGAAGCTGTGTATGATTTCTTGATCAAATGGCTATTTAAAAGTAAATGCCTATACGTAGATAATTAAAGTTTTAATTTAATTTGATAACATTTGTCATTAATGTTCCTGGAATACTTTTACAATGTACATTGTAGTGTCTAGTTCATAACACTTAAATAAACATTCTAGTAAACAACAATTAATATGACGGTGATCCTAAACTTTCCAGTAAACAGGTATAACAATAAAAATATTTGTGTAATACTAACATGTTATATTAAACATCCAGCAATGTTTAAATTAAAAATATATATATAATAAAACCCTAAAATCAACTGCTGATCAGATCTGTCTGAGAACTGTGTAGGCATGGCTAATTAGCAGCTTGATTGACAGCTGTCTGTCTGACACTCCTAGCTTGTTCTGCTCATCAATAACGTTATCATTCAACTAGGTGGAAAAACTTGAGGATGAACAAACAAATCCACAAACATAAGAGCAAATAAAGCAACAGCTTTTGGTTGTGTTGGTTAGTTTTAACTGGCTTTGCTTTCCTGACACTGAAACTGTTTTGTGTGGGCGTGGCCAGAGACATCAGCCTTGTGATTGGTTAGGAAAAGCTTACAGAAGCAATACCCAAGACAAAGACCACCTAGTTTACATGGAGAGTACAGAAATAGGGAGGAATACAGCAGATATTTATTAGACGTAAATAAAAAAAAGAAAACATAGATTTAGGTTCCCTGTGGCTTTAAAAGGCAATGCAATTAACACAGGGTATAGCTGTTACAGTCATATGCAAAAGTTTGCCCCCCCTCCAAAAAAATATATACATTTATACATATACATGTATTAAAACAAAATACAAATACACTGTCGAGTCACATTATTATGACCACCAGCTAATATCCAGAGTCACCAGCACAGACAGCAGCTAGACGGACTGGTAGACTCAATAAGGTCCTGGTAGGTTGTCACAGGTATCTGAAGCCTTGCTGACTGCAGTGCATTCCACAGCTACTGGAGGCTGCATTGGGTAGAATCCATAAAGCCAACACCATCATCCTTAGTTGGGTTCAAGTCTGGGGAATTAGGTGTCCATGGTAGTACTTGGAAGTCTTGGTCAGCTCTTCCAACCAGCATGGGACATTTCTAACCGTGTGATGTGTCGCATTGTCTTGCTGGAAGATCCCATATGCCCCAGGGAAGACAATCAGCATGTATGGTGTACGGGACCGGCAGGGATGGATTCATACCCAAATCGGTTGAGAGTGCCTCTTGCATATCTGAGTGGGCCCAGAGAATGCCACGAAAACATTCCCGAGACCATAATGCTGCAATCTGTAGTTTCAAAAGTAAGAATACTCATAATAATGTGACTCGACTGTGTACCTGCCTTTGTTAGAGAATGTATTTACCCATTATACTATATCTGTCATTCATTTGAAAAAGCTCCTTAAAATCCGAAATTGTTACAAATAGTCATATACGTGGCGGCAATGAAACTACACAGACACCTATTCTAATAAGTGAAATAAGTAGCTCCTGTTGAAAGGAAAATCTGAAAATGTTTTTTTTTTATTTGCATAATTTAATCATAAACAAAATCAGTTATGAGATAAGGTTTCTGATCCTTTAAAAAAAACTCCATCCATAGCGGAGAGATAATGCAGGGCACTGTGAGCCAAAATAGCACTCAAAAAGCTTTTCTTTCACATTAAATTCTATCGTTCCATGCAAACACGCTGAGGACATGTGTATAGGATCACTGGTGGTCTTGGATAGTAAAATGCTTTCTATGAGCACGGCTATATAGAAGTATGTGAGTGTATCGGTATTTGTATGACAATAAACCACTCTGGATCAGAGTTTACATCTTGTTACATCTCATTGATTTTTGAAAATCTGTGGAATTCCCCTTACTTCACAGAGTTTTCAAAATTAAATGTACTTTGGTGTGAAACATAGAAACTTTCTGAACCAGAACTGCTCACAGTGGTGGTGATAGGAACCAGACAAGCTCACTCACACAAGGCCATTACTGTACAGTTATGCATACATTGCCTGGTGTCTGGGACATTGTGTTACAGTGGTTTTGATTCAAAACATATTTAAAGGAGCAATATGTAAATTCATACTCCATACTGTCCCAACTCCACCCTCATTTACTTACCAGTCTGAAAAAATATTATCAGTTTGGTATCAAACTTCATCCAATTACTCACCAAGAGCTGTCTCCAGTGGTGGTAGCACCAATGTTAACCCTCATTTTTCCTGCTATTTTTTTTATCACTTGTATTATTATTATTACATGTAGGGACAGAAGGTAGACTCAGTGCTACAGTGACCCACATCACTTTATTAGGTACAAAGTAGTATTACAGACAAAAAGCCCAAGGGCTAGCTGGATAGTGTGCTAACTTAATTTCTGTATCATAATACATAGAGGTCTTTAACATTCCATCTTACAGTATTGATTTTGACAACTTACATATTGCTCCTTTAATCGGTTTAATTTATTCAGAGTGAAGAGATACAATAAGGCAAAACAGTCCCTCACAATAACTTTTTTTTTCCAGTTTTACCACCATTTTACCATCATCAGCCTCACATATGACAACTTAACAGACATGTGTAGGTAAACTGGTGATTGTGAATAGTTAATAAAATAGCTTAAGTCCAGTTGTAGACCTCAGGACCCCTGCTTCCCCTCACCAACACTCTCAGTAAATTAAGAACTTAACAAGAAATCACTCTGTATGACTCAAGTATTGCAACATTATGCAAAAAAGCTGCAAAATCAGTGGTTTTCCCCTTTAGGCTCAAGAAATTAGTTTGAGGAGATGCTAGAATTCGGTGTCCTCGTCTTCGGCCTTTAGTTAAGGCCATTGCCATTTTTTGTAAAGCAAAAGTTGCTCTGCCCCGCCCAAAAGCAGGTTTTCGAGACTTCCGAGCATGTAAACAGTCGTTTCAAAGAAAAAAAAAATAATCACTGGGCCTCACTTTGTCCAAAAAACACGATCTCGTCGGCGATGAGCCACCATTTATGAATCTGAAGCCTGAAAAAAAACAAAAGCGAGTTTACGTAGTACATGATTGCCAGCCCGGGAACAGTCCATTGCGTGGCAGTGCATTACTTTCATAACCAAGCTTCAAAATGCAAACCCCAAAGACGTAATAAACATTATGTGGTGATTTTAGTTTTTAAATAGTTTTTAATTTTTTTGTAGTTGTATTTGTGCCGTTCGTGGATGAGAAATAAACGCCAAATGCCGCCGACAGAAGGGTCGAGGTAACCCGGCGTCCCCCATTCGGCTGCGAAATGGTTGCGGCCGACGGTGGAATTCCGAGAACTGAGAGCTGAACGTTCGCAGAAGTCCGTTTCTAAGAACCGAGTCCGGACGGCACTTCCAGGAAAATAGCATTTAACCAGGTGACTTTCTCCTACCTGTCAATACCTCAACACTGCTCTCGAATGCTCTCTGAAATCTCTGTAAAAATTTTAATATTTGGATTTTTTCGCGGTTACTTTATTGTACATTTTGTACCAGCTAGCGAGGCTGAAGTTGGCTTCCTATTCGTTCGCTTCTCGTTCAAACTTTTCCGTTCCACCTTAAATACGACAGCGGTTACAGCCTGTCGTCTGAGGGGCCAGACTGTAACTGCTGCATTATTTAAGGTGGAACGGAAAAGTTCGAAAAAGTAGCTGGCGGATAAGAAGCTAACTTAATTTTACCTGTGTGAAATAGACGAGTTCTTTACTTGTACAGAACGTTTTAGGTTAAAAATTTATGTTAATATATGTTTCTATGTTTTTTTTCACAACGTTTAAAACGTTCAGCCGTTTGTTAAGTTCGTTGTACATAGCGAAAAATAATATGTCATGTTTTCTCTGCGCATGTGCGGCTGCCGTTGAGTTATTTTCTTACATGCTGCTGAGGGGGGGGGCTGAGGTGTTCAAATGTCTTTTAAAATATACAGATAACGTGGTTTCTTCACATGTGACTTTCATTTGAGTCAACTTAACGAAACAGAAGCGGCATATGAGAGTTGGAAAAGCTGTCACTGGGATATAAATTACTCTGACAGACTGACTGACCAGATTGGATTTAACCCACTTTGTTTAATTCATGTTCATTATGGCTGCATTGATGGCTATGCTTGTGAATTGAGGTTATTTTCACATCTCAGTGTGGTGCTGACATGTTCTGCGCGTTAGAATGAGTGTATCCTGGTGAATGTGTATTAAATAATGGGGCAGATTAATAGGTAGAATCTGTTATGATCTCTTTAGAAGGAACTTTGTAAGGAAGTCATAATCAGTCCAAACAATATCAGTGAAAGCTGAGAACAATAGTGAAAGGGGAAAATAGAAGGTGAGGCCATACATATGGCCACCTGTTGTGGCTCTCAGTGTCAGGTGGATTTACATTTGTTTGAGTCGACTGCGCAGGTGGACTTGTTGTATGGAAAAAGTCATGTGAGGTCCCATATATTCTGGTTTTTAAGGACAGTTCCAAATAGTCAGAAGTGGCTGATATGTCCAGAAATATATTACATAATTCTGTGACCTAAGAACAACTCACTTGTTGTGTGCTATACTCTGTCTGACTAGTTACTAAATAATAAGCCTAAGGATGTAATAGGCCTGGAAATTTAAGGGCCTAAGTTAATAGACTAGACGACTCAGCATTATAAGTGGTTACAATATTTATTGACATATTAAACCATATTGCTGCCCTCTCTGCCGAGGATATCTGCTTTAAGGTGAACATATTTGCACCTTGGGTTGCCCTCTAGTGTTCATACTGGGATTTAAGCCTTTGAGGAGGGCCGTTTAGGCTGTACAGTGGGATGAAAGGCCTTTTCCTGGATGTAGCTAATAAATCAACAGCGATGGGCAGTATTGATAAAAGCCTTGCTTTTCATATCTTAAAGTGACTCTGGTCAAAGTGAAAAATCATTGCCAGTCTGTTGTAAACTTTACTATTCGCCTCCTACAGAGGTGCCACAGTAGTATGTAGAGTGAGATTTCCGGTTGTAAAGAGTAGGAAACACCGCTTCTGATGTGTTCTGATAATGTTACTGCTAGGAGGCCAAATACAATGTCTGTAGTTTTCATCCTCTGCATCAGTGACTATGCTAACCAGTCAGGATTTCATCATCCCAATGGTTATATGATATATTTTAGTTATGGGGCGGAGGGGGGGGTAGCCTGCATATTAAAACTATTCTGGGTATTGTAGTTTGTAGTTAAAGAACACTGATGGACAAAAACCTTCCACCCCTATGATATTCGGGGTATTCAAGATTGATAAAAACATTAAAAATACAGAGACCGAGGAGTTCCAGTGGTACACTTTTTCACAAGATATTGTCGCAGTTCAAATAAAACCCAAGTATATTCATTTTTTTACATTTTTGGTTTTCTACATAATTTGAAATGTACAATTTTCAAGGTGAATTTCAAGATGATTTGGCCAGTAAAAATGCATTTCTTTCGATTAACATTCAAAGTAAAGAAAAGTTTTGTCCTCTCCTGTAAAGTTACCATTGTGGCTTCTTTTTCTTTGCACAGAGAGGATATTAGATATGTTTTATTAATTCATGTTTTAAAATGCCTCATTAAAATTGCTCCAAAGGGAGCCTTTGGTGTATTTATACCTGCATGGCAACTGGGAATATGGTTTACAGTGTTATTTTGAATATAATGCTTTCTATGCATCAGTACTGCTTTCTCTGCCGGCTGAAATTCAGTGGTGTTGTAGACTGAAACAGACTATGTATCGCCCGTCACAATTAGGAGACAGTATTTTCTCGTATAGTTGATGCACATTCATCAGTAGTATATTATTTAAGAGTAAAACTAGTGGTTTGACTTTGGTACTTCCCCAGCCTGTACAAACTCCTCTGCATCTCAAAGACCCTATGACAAAGCTCTGTAGGTGCTGTTTTGATTTTCTCACCCCGGCTGTTATCCAGTTTTATTAGTCCACCTAACACTCAGCTGGAGAAACCGCTCCCAAATGAGGGAGCCAAGAATTCAGCCCTTTGACAAGAATGGAGCACAACTGAGCCAGACTAGCCACGCCAGCACCACAAGTAATTTTCAACATGACTAACAGGATGCCACTGTAAAGATCTGAAAAGTAGAACGTGTTTCAGTCTGAATCAGCCCCCCCTTGCGGGTGCCAGTTCCTAGGAACTTCGTGAAAAGAGACCTGTGGTTTATGACGATGGGCCATACCGCTATCCCTGTTTACACAGGCTACTGCAGACATTTGAACAAAGCTGATGCCAGACTTTTTGACTCAAGAAAGTGAAACCTTTATAGGGTGCCATGGCATTTTCGCTAGTGGTTACAATTTCTGACCTCACATGTGATTCAACTACGACTGACTCACATGATGAAAAGTCGTATTTCGCAAAACTTTCAATGACTTTGCCATATAGCTTTAAAAATACACCTAATATACAGATATTCATGCAGTAGTGCTGTACAGCCAAGTAAAAACAATACATTAGCCATTTCTTTGTGTATTTAGCCAACATAAACATTTATAAACAGTAGAAATAGGACTGGACTGGAGCTGGAGTCTACCTGGACTTGCACTATAATAAAATAAATTATTTATGTAGGTCTATAACTGCAGGAAAATGAATAAAATTCAGGTATTTGAATTTAAACATATAAGTATATATATGAAACATCTAATTGAATTTTGTTATTCAATTAAGTTTTCAATTGATGCTATGGTTTCCCAATCAGTGCGGATGAAATGTTGTATTAGGGCTGGTACTCATATATTCTCAAATCATATTATATTATATTCTCTGTATCATATTATATATTTATTTCACAGTTTTATCTGTAAACTGTACGTTATATATAACTGTACTGTTAACTATATACAATAACGAATATACTGTTATTATTGTACTATGACTATTATATTATACATCATGTATGTATAGAGTCTATATATAAATATTGCTATTATATTGCATTTATTGCACTGCTGACTGCATAATCTATTTATCTATCTATCTATCTATCTATCGTTCTATCGTTCTATCGTTCTATCGTTCTATCGTTCTATCGTTCTATGGTTCTATCGTTCTATCGTTTTACAACAGTGCATGTTGCCAAATATTTATTTATGTGTACATAAATTTATGCATTTATTTGCTTATTTATTCATTTTGCTTCACTCACAGAGGCAGATAGCATGAGTAGCGCAGCAGACGGCTGCATTCAGTTCACCCGCCATGCAGGTGATGTACTCTTCAACTTCAACCGCCTGCGGAGCAGGAACATCCTCATCGACGTCACCATCCATGTCGGAGGACAGGAGTTCCGCGCACACAAAGCGGTGCTCATGGCATGCAGGTGAGTGGAGCTGAGCTGAACTTACTGAGTTAATAGAGCTTATTTTAGATTAGCTAAAGTGACTGCTGAGGTTTTCAGTGTAATACGGTCCGCATTCACTCACTTAGCCCTTTTTAGACTTTACCTTCCCAACTCTGAGGAATGTTCTTTGAGGATTAACTTTAGTTTTTTAATTACAGTTTCAATTAAATGAAGTTACTGCAATAAATTTAAGAATAACTCCATTTAGTTACTGAATAATAGGCTTTATTCTGAAAATCAGTGAAATTTAAGTGATGTAATAACTCTTTCTTTGTCTTTCTGCAGTGGCTTCTTTTACTCAATGTTCGTCAACACCACAAAAAGCGACCTTGCTGTCGTGAGCTTGGATGAAAAGGTAGACCCCAATGGTTTTTCTATACTTCTAGAATTCATGTACACCTCCTGCCTGACCCTCAAAGAGCGCTTCATCCTGGCCACCCTCAACACAGCCATGTATCTGCAAATGGAGCACATGGTGGAAACCTGCCAGAAGTTCATGGAGTCCAGGTAGGTTAAGGGTACCACATGTTTGTTGTTTGTCTTTAAACTGTTCAGATGATTCCTCATAAAAAATGTTGACGTTTGAACCGTTCTGTTCTTCTTCCCACAGGGGCTTGTCTGTGAAGCCGTGTAGAGAGGAAGTACCAGCCAGCCTCACATGCGTACCTCAGAATACTGTCTTCAACCTCAGCGACCTTCCGAGGAGCATCCCTTCTAGACCTAACGGCATGACCCACGGGCCTCCAGTCGTCCACTACGCAGTCAGCACGTCTACCGGCAGCCCCACACGCTTCTACAGCCACCTCCCTGTTCCAGGGCCTGCCACTTCCAGCGTCAAACCTCTTTTCTGGCAAGTTCCAAGCAGCAGCGTCATAACCCAGGGGCAGCGTTCCCCTTCCAGAGGAGAACCCTCCATTAAAGTGAACAGCTCCGGCATCTCCCCGATCTACCACCCTGTCCGTTCGTCTGTGGTCCACCAGCTGGGCCAGGCCCAGGGAGACAGAACGGGCTCCACAGGTATGAAAGTGGAGTTGGAAGAGGTGGAGAACTTTGGCCATTCTCAGATTAACGGACCCAACAGCCCTCTGAGATCGGACTGCCAGCCCAATTCTCCAGCCGAATCCAGCGGGTGCAGCAGAGAGGCAGCTTCTTCTCAGAGAGCTTCAGCCGGCGAGGCGAAGGTCCATAACTGGAAGAAGTACAAGTTCATTGTTCTGAACTCAGCTGATGGCTCGGAGAATCCTTCCCAAACTGCTGTAGAGGCCACTACCAAGAGTATAGATCAGACTGCCACAAGCCAAATGAATGTTAATAGCAGGTTGGTATCAAAACTGTTTTTTTAGTATATCACAAAATCTCTTTTATTACTTTATTGAATGTTATTATTTTTAGTTATCGATTCATTTTTCTACTCCTATTCTTTGCCGAATGTAAGATGGTTAGCTTTATGGTGTTGTTTGCCTCATTTACAGATCAGTCGAAGAATTCAGTCAACAAGCAAGCGATCCCACGTCTTTATCAACCTCCACTCACATTCTGAGAGAGGACAGCTCAGAAAGAAGCCACGGTTAGTGTTCTACGCTCAATCCCCCTATTTTCATACGTTTATTTCTTCTGTGTATCAGTATTATATACAGAAGCTGCTATTGTGGTGAAGGTCTTAAGGTTTGGCAACTTCCTAGTTTGAATAAAGTCTCTGGTTTCTGCAGAGAGCGGCAGTTTAGTCTGCAGCGAATGTGACTCCAGAGTTGACATGAACTCTGAGAACCATCAGAACCTCCAGGACGGCAAACCGTACAGGTGTGACCGCTGCCAAGCCACATTTTCCTATAAAGAAAATCTCAACAGCAGCAAGTCTGCCCAACCAGGTAAAGTAATACTTTCCCAGCTGTAATGATAATAATTATTATTAGATTTTTTTTTATATAGCATATATAAACCTTTCACATTTACAACTATAGAACTTCCGTTAAATGTAAACAAGGAAGCATTAAAAGCTCGTAAAAGGTTTTGCTCCTAGAGGCAAATTCTTAAACTTAACAAAGTTTTGTGATGTGGTATCGCAGTTGAGAAGCCGTACCGCTGCCATGTGTGCGGCGCTCAGTTCAACAGACCAGCGAACCTCAAGACCCACCTGCGCATCCATTCAGGAGAAAAGCCATACAAATGCGAGACATGCGGCTCCTGCTTCGTCCAGGTAGGTGCACACAAGGATCGGGCTGTTCATGACTCTTCATGACCATTGTAATAGCAGTCAACACAATAAAAAACATTCTTAACCAGTGGTCTCCAACCTTAGTACTAGAGAGCTGGTTCCAACCACAGTTTGCCACACCTGCTCCATCTAATCAACGTCTTACCAAGTTTCTGATTTTCTGGTTCGGATGTATAAGAGTTAAGAAAGCGAGAGCCGCTAACTAAATACAGGTTGTGACTTAACTCTGCAGGACAGTAGCTCTCCAGGACCAGAGTTGGAAACCACTTTTCTAGATTATATTGTGGTGCACTTGTTTGCAGTGCTTTTTGATTTTTGTCCTCACCCAAAAGAGTAAACATACTGTTAGGCTTCCAGGTGGATAACTCATCTAGTCAGCATGAAATTTACAGTAAACACAAGCAGAATAGCCTAAACTTAATAATGGTGTAGTGGTGTGGTAATAATCATAACATCTACAGGGGGTTTGAGGTCGTAATGTCAAACGTAGCCAAAAATTGGTTCTACTTACTGTGTTCCCATTTACTAGTATGGTAAAAAGCAGGTCGAGCTGCTGTAAGTTCCCTTAATCCCAGTGAATGACACTTGTAACTGAACAGAACATCAAAATCAGAAATACTTTATTGATCCCAGGGGGAAATTGCAGTTATTGCAGTAGCAGCCGTTGTGTAGAAGAATAAACACTCTAAGAAGAATAAACACTAATTTACAACATAAAAGAAATTTGTCATATGTACACATATATAAGTCTTATGATACAATAGAATAATAAAATGTAAAGTGACTGTGGCTATAGTAATAAGTACAGATATACTGTATACAGCAGTAAGAGTTTAGAAGTAGGAAAGTTATTGCACATTTGAGTTGTTGCACACATAATTCAATTACAGTTCTATTGTTATTACTGTACATGTGAGAGGTGTCGTACGTTAAGGGAGGAGTTATAAAATCTGATAGCCGCTGGTAGGAATGACCTCCTGTGGCGTTCTGTAGTGCATGTTGGTTGAATGAGTCTCGCTCTGAATGTGCTCCTGCGTCTCATCACTGTGTGATAAAGAGGGTGGGAGCCATTATCCATGATGGCCTGCAGCTTAGACAGCGTCCTCCTCTCAGACACTGCCGTCAGCGAGTCCAGATCCACACCCACAACATCACTGGCTCAGTTTATTAAGTCTGTTGGCATCTGCCACCCTCAGCCTGCTGCCCCAGCATGCAACAGCGTATAGGATGGCACTGGCCACCACAGACTCATAAAAAAGACTGATTCTGATTCTGATTCTATTGGTCACTCAGTCTTGGCCAGAGCTTTTCAGGCTAAAGTTTACTTTTAAAGAATCATTTAAATGATTATGTGACGCAATGAAGATCCATGTGTGCGTCACATGCCCTAGTGTACATAATAGGTTTGAAAGCGCAGCAGCGTTCACTGTAAAAGCAGCTTCATCCTGAGACTAAAATAGATTCTTTAAACTCTCCTATTGGCCCTCATGAATAATGCGACTGGGCGTGGAGGAGTGCAGCAAGACGGTGCATGCAGGGCTGTAGTGCATCTCTCTGAAAGTCACTCTTTGTCTGAATGCAGGTGGCTCATCTGAGGGCGCACGTGCTGATTCACACCGGAGAGAAGCCGTACTCCTGTGACGTCTGTGGCACTCGCTTCCGCCACCTGCAGACGCTGAAGAGCCACCTGCGCATACACACCGGCGAGAAGCCCTACCACGTAAGTGCTCCACACCAGCGCTCCACACAACCCTACCACTATATAGACCAATCAGTCATAACATCAAAACCACCTCCTTATATCTACATCAGCTCCACTGACCATACAGGAGCAATTACAGACTGTAGTCCATCTGATTTGCTGCATACAGACCACCACACAGCTGGTATTATTGAGTGGTGGATTATTCTCAGCACTGCTGTGACACTGACATGGATGTGGGTGTGTTAGTATGTGTTGTGCTGGTATGAGTGGATCAGACAAAGCATTGCTGCTGGAGTTTTTAAAAACCTCAGTGTCACTGCTAGACTGAGATTAGATACACAAACTGTGCAGCAACAGATGAGCTACTGTCTCTGACCTCACATCTACCAACAAGATGGGAGTGTCTGTTAGAAGGACACAGTGAGTGGACACAGTGTTTAAACACTCCAGCAGCACCGCACACTAACACACCACCAGTCAGTGTCACTACAGTGCTGAGAATGACTCAACAAATTATCCTTGTTTTAGAAATGAATTAAAAATTGATTTTAATTTTAATGAATGGCATTTTAATTAGTTCTCTGCTGCACATGCTGACGTAAACCTGTCATTTCTCTCTCCACAGTGTGAGAAATGCGACCTGCGGTTCCGCCACAAGAGCCAGCTGAGACTACACCTGCGGCAGAAACACGGCGCAGTGACCAACAGCAAGGTCCAGCGCTGACCGGCCATAACCGGCCATAACCATAAACGCACACTTTAACGCAGTGGTACATGTACAAAGTGCTGAGATGACCCACAACTGACCTACACTAGGTACTGTGGAAGCCGGGCGCTGGTTGGGACGGACATTTGCTCGGTGTTACGTTGTTACAGATTTGATAAGATTTTCTGTACATTTAGTGGTGTGATTGTTTAACTCATCCCCCAAACTTCTAATAGAACGGGGACAGGTAATGTTTATATATTGCAGATGATTATTTTTGTGAATGTGAAATCAAATAACATTTATTTTTTTTTGCGACTGCTGAATGAGGTACTTTCGGGGTTACTCTTCTAAAAATGAGATACTTTACGTTCTATTTATAGGTCCTTCTGTTAACACTGTACAGTATTTTGATACAAAGGGGGCCAGTTTCTTATAATAAAGTATTTTATATCAAAATCTGATTGCTTGTCTTTATTACTACTGTTGCAAAAACTTTTGTTACTCACTTGTTGGTTTTGCCAGCTTGGGATCCACATGCCAACCAGATTAGGCAAATTCAAGCAAAGCAAGTTTCATTCAACTGTTGAATTGTGCCGCCACCTGCTGGCTAAGGTCGGGTACTGCACCAGGCTTACTACAAACCTTCCTAAAAAGATTGTAGTTCTTAAAATGTTGTTTTATTTTGAGCTCTTAGGAGCTCATATCCTATATTTTTCTCACATTCGCCACTAATATTTTTTTTTGCAGGGGCTTATGTACCTAAAACACTTAATACTACAATAATTTATTTGTGTATGGCTGTTTTCCAGCCTCTCTTTGTGCTGCTGTTGCTGTAAATGGGGTCCTGGTTGTACTGTGTCTCATTCGAAAAGCAGTTCAGGCTGAAAAACTCCTTATAACTTCAGCATGGAGTAGGCTAGGCCCATATGTAAATCTAGCCAAACGATAAAACAAACACTTTTACATGAAAATACTCTCCACTATGAGTGGCTCAAGGCTAAGTATACTTTAGCAGCCTCGCATGGCACATGAATGTAATAATTTCACAATCTTTTAGACACAGATCACACAACTGCCTGTCGAGGGGAACCTGCTCCACAACAGAAAATTCACATTTATCCATATTATATGAAATGTAGTAGTAAGCACCAACTGTACGAGCTCCTCTGTTCTCTCCACTGAGCAGAGAGCAAATCACATGTACCAGATCCGCTTTACCATCGTCATATATCCCAGCATTCTTTACCAGACTAGAACCCTGCAGTATATTTTCTGAAGTGATGTTGTAAACAAGTATATGTGCTGTTAATATGTTGTTATTTTATTATCATGTACAGGGGTTGGACAATGAAACTGAAACACCTGGTTTTAGACCACAATCATTTATTAGTATGGTGTAGGGCCTCCTTTTGTGGTCAATACAGCATCAATTGGTCTTGGGAATGACATATACAAGTCCTGCACAGTGGTCAGAGAGATTTTAAGCCATTCTTCTTCCAGGATAGTGTCCAGGTCACTACGTGATGCTGGTGGAGGAAAACGTTTCCTGACAAGCTCCTTCAAAACACCCCCAAGTGGCTCAATAATATTTAGATCTGGTGACTGTGCAGACCATGGGAGATGTTCAACTTCACTTTCATGTTCATCAAACCAGTCTTTCACCAGTCTTGCTGTGTGTATTGGTGTATTGTCATCCTGATACACAGCACGGCCTTCAGGATACAATGTTTGAACCATTGGATGCACATGGTCCTCCAGAATGGTTTGGTAGTCCTTGGCAGTGACGCGCCCATCTAGCACAAGTATTGGGCCAAGAGAACGCCATGATATGGCAGCCCAAACCATCACTGATCCACCCCCATGCTTCACTCTGGGCATGCAACAGTCTGGGTGGTACGCTTCTTTGGGGCTTCTCCACACCGTAACTCTCCCGGATGTGGGGAAAACAGTAAAGGTGGTCTCATCAGAGAACAATACATGTTTCACATTGTCCACAGCCCAAGATTTGCTCTCCTTGCACCATTGAAACCGATGTTTGGATGTTAAAATATTCAAGTAGATCACAATTATTTCAGATTTCCAACAACCACTAAAAGGTATAATGTACCTAACAATGTTTTTGATACGTTTTTTAGTGTATATTGCTAACGGTTACTAGAATATTTGAATTTTCATCAGCCAAACTCAGCTTTCACTCATCCTGAGCTACATGCAACCTGGTACAACACTCAGTTGTACCCGTACAATGGATGGACTATAGAAGAGGTTTAACGGCACCAACTCTGACGTAATTACTGTGCAATGCCTTCCATCAAAACATGAGTGTGCCAGAGCTGAGCAACCCTGGCCCTTTGAAAAAACATCCAATTTTACAGGTAAACCGCATGAAATGATTACATCATATCTCTATTACTGTTACCTATATAACTCTTCACTAACAAAAACAGGCACAGGGCTAACACAGGTGCAGCTGATCAAAACAAAAAGAGCACCATGCAAAAGTTTGAGCATCCCAAAAGATTTCACCTAACTTTTACCAAGTTATACCAAGATCTCAGACTGTCATCATTAGGAAAGTCAGGTGATACAAATTTCAGTGCTTTATAAATACTTTGACTCCTCAAACCTCAGTAGCCATGGGCTCCTCTAAACAGCTGACCGTTAAAATAAATGATTTTCATTTTAAATAAGAAATGGCAATTAAAGGTTCTAGCTATCCATTCTGAGTGCGTGCTGGAAAACATCTCATGTTGCTTCACAGTCCTGACTCACTAATTGGGTAATAAGTAAAGCTGGAGGGTCGAGCTACACAACAGTCTTCCAGCCAGTCAGTAACGGGGGAGTTTATATCTATGCACAGGACAGGGGGAACGGGAGGAGCTGCGTGCTGAACTCCACGTATTGTCAAGAAGGAGAGATGGCTGAGAAACAGCCAATGAGGAGAAGATCTGAGGAACAAAGAAAGAGAAAGAAGTTCTTATATCAAGGAAGGAGAACCCTGTTAAACATCAGTAAGGCGTTCTGACCAGTGGTGTCGAGTAACGAAGTACCAATACTTCATTACCTTACCTAGGTAAAGATTTTGGTTATTTATACTTTACTGGAGTAATACATTTTCAGCTGACTTTTTACTTCTACTCCTTACATTTACACTCCATTATCAGTACTTTCTACTCCTTACATTTACACTCCATTATCAGTACTTTCTACTCCTTACATTTACACTCCATTATCTGTACTTTCTACTCCTTACATTTACACTCCATTATCAGTACTTTCTACTCCTTACATTTACACTCCATTATCTGTACTTTCTACTCCTTACATTTACACTCCATTATCAGTACTTTCTACTCCTTGCATTTACACTCTATTATCAGTACTTTCTACTCCTTACATTTACACTCTATTATCAGTACTTTCTACTCCTTACATTTACACTCCATTATCAGTACTTTCTACTCCTTACATTTACACTCTATTATCAGTACTTTCTACTCTTTACATTTACACTCTATTATCAGTACTTTCTACTCCTTACATTTACACTCTATTATCAGTACTTTCTACTCCTTACATTTACACTCTATTATGAGTACTTTCTACTCCTTACATTTACACTCTATTATCAGTACTTTCCAACTTATATAATGCTGCAGTTCCATTGTGGCACCATTCTGGCATCGAATGCACCTGAATTTTACGCCATTTAAGGTGGAACTGGATAGTTCGAATAAATAGCTGAACAGGCAAACTGAGGTCCCAGCATGGAACTGCTGCACCATTTAAGGCTGAACAGAAAAAACTCAAGAAAGAAGCTGTTGACTTCAGTTTCCCAGAACACTGACAGGCATGTAAAGGGATGCTCTGTTTCTGCTGGACAGGTGGGTAACATTTTTTTACTGTTTCACGCAACCAGGACACTGTTGTTTTATCCTGTCTGCTAATTTTTGTATAGCAAGTTTACTAAACCACAACCTAGTTAACGTTAGGTGTACAATAGGCTCTATAGGCTGCATATAAGCTCTAAAAAATAAAAAAATTTAATTAAATAAGGAGCGGAGTGTCGGGTGTGTCACTAAAGGGTGGGGTCTATTTCAAATATCAACTGCTGTTATATGACACATTCTGGGTAGCTTCGTCGCCTCGGCTACAGCAGACACTGTGGGCTTCTGCTGTTACTTTGATTTGTGGTGTGATAATTGGGAAGTAATAATAAAAACAGTATTATTTTCATTTTTAGTCATTTATTTGAGGTCTGGAAGACCAAGAAAACATTCTGAGACAGTTGCTCATAGGATCGTTGGAAAGGTGGTGCATTGTTCTTCTGTGCAACAACACCTGCACATTGATGGTCTTCATGAAAAAGTAATTATTAGAAAACTTTTCTTGCGTCTTCACCACAAAACATGGCATTAAAAGTTTGCAAAGGGACATCTAAACAAGACTGATGAGTTTTGGATATAAGTGTTTTGGAGTTATACAGTTTATATAGAACGTAAGGAGCTATGAGGTATGGTTGGAGAAAAGGAGTGGACTGATCAGGCTTTGGGCTTGTGTTGTAACCAGTGGCACCAGAAACACTTTACTGGTTCAATGAAATACCAGCAAATTATGAAACATCACACTGTATGTAAAAAAAAGCTACAGGTGCAAACTGAAGGCTTTGCCATGACCCTCACAGTCCCCTGTCCTCAGCATCATCATCGAAAGTCTGTCTCTAAAGACAGACCTCTAAAGAGCAGTACATAGGAAACAACCTGAGAGCCTCACAGAATTAGAAGCTATTTGCAAAGAAGAATGAATGAAAATCCCCCCAAACAAGAGAGGAGAGAATAGTAGTTGTTACAATATACGTTAACAAGCTGTGATACTTGCCAAAAGGGGGGGTGTTATCAGACGTGTGGACTCAAGTTACATGACTTGGACTCGAGTCCAACTCAATTCACTAAACTGATGACTTGTGACTTGACTCGACAACATCACTAAAGACTTGCGCCTTGACTTAGACGTTACCTTTACTGACTTGGACTTGGAATCAAACATGAGCTTTAATACTTGAAAAGACTCGCCACCTTATTTTTACATACTAAATAAGGAAAACTTAATCACAAAACTAATTGCTAATGCTAGAGCTGTGCCACTCAGTTTATCTGTAACCTAGCAACAAGTGAAGTTCTGCAGCCAATCACGGGAAGCTTTGGGAGGCGCCAGTGTTGAATTTGTGCAGAGACGAGGAGCAACATGCTCCCGAAAATAATCCTGTTCAACTACAAAGATTCTGCTGCAGTAAATAAAAAAGACCTGCGACATGCAGGACACGTGGAGTCCAGATCACAGATGCAGCTGCAACCACTTCAAACTGTGTTCCACTTTTAAGGCATAAAGAACAGGAAGTCTCTGCTGTGTATATTTCACATACAGCAGTTAGCTAGCTAGCTGGCTTACAAGCTAGCAAACTTAGCAACATAATGCTAAACAACAGCTAATGTGAAGGAAGCTCTCTCCCTCTGTTCATCCCTCCTAGATCTTCCACCGTCCTCTGAGAACTTTACTGAAACAGTACAAACACTGATCAGTCCATGCAGAGCTACTGCAGAGTCACACATGCCGTTAGAACTGAAAGACCCGTCCAGATATTAATGCTTATGGGTTTAGAATGTGATTGTTAACGTTCCTGTAGGTGTAATGAGTACTAATACTTCCATACAGTGCAGTGTTTCTCAGCCTCGGCCTTCGAGGCCCACTGCCTCACATTTGAGTGTTTTTTCTGCTTCAGCATCTATTTTAACTGGGTGATGGACTGGTAATGAGGTGATTAGACTAGTAATGAGGTGATTAGACTGGTAATGGACTGGTAATGAGGTGATTAGACTGGTAATGAGGTGATTAGACTGGTGATGGACTGGTAATGAGGTGATTAGACTGGTAATGAGGTGATTAGACTGGTGATGGACTGGTAATGAGGTGATTAGACTGGTGATGGACTGGTAATGAGGTGATTAGACTGGTAATGAGGTGATTAGACTGGTGATAGACTGGTAATGAGGTGATTAGACTGGTGATGGACTGGTAATGAGGTGATTAGTGATTAGAAATGATTACTTGAAATGATCTAATTTCATATGCAAGTTATTTTTGTTATAATAGAAACTTTAACAATGTTAATGTTGTATTAAAGTCAAGTTAATATTCTACTAATCAACTGCATCAATTGTGTTAAATACTGAAATGACGTTACATCTAGTGACTTGACTAGGACTTGAAGTTTAAGACTTGGCACTTGACTTGAGACTTCCTTGTATTGACTTGGGACTTGACTTGAGACTTCCTTGTATTGACTTGGGACTTGACTTGAGACTCGCTTGTATTGACTTGGGATTTGACTTGAGACTTCCTTGTATTGACTTGGGACTTGACTTGAGACTCGCTTGTATTGACTTGGGACTTGACTTGAGACTCGCTTGTATTGACTTGGGATTTGATTGTCAACACTTGAGACTTGTTACTTGCAACGTTGTGACTGTGACTGGGTCCCAACTTTTGCTCTGGGCCCTTTTCCTTTTATGTCATATTAAAACTATAAAATGAAGGGAATGAAGGTGTAATCTTGCTTAAAGTCTGAAAGAAGCGTATCATGTTTTTGGCAACCAGGTCATATTTTACTCACTTATCTATTCACAGCAACACAATTGGCGTTTCTAATATAGAGGCCAGTGAAGCACAAAACACAAAATGATTCACAAACGTTTTTTTTTTTTTCAATGGACGTTTATTTCTTGAGAGTGGGTGACATTGACACACCATGATCTAGCGTTTATAGTGCTGCTGTGTGGACCCAGGCCACTGCATCCCTGGCCCACCATGACAACCCATAGATGAGCCCACACATATTAAAACTGGCTGGAAGCCCATGTGTCCGCCATACTACTCATCTTACAACTTGCTGTCTGGGTGGAGATGTGGCTGGAGCTTCACATGGACCAGAGAGATACAGATACCGTGTAAACAAGAGGTCCCACACCTGGCCATCATACAGGTAGCCCATATTTACTTAAATTAAATTAAGAATGAATACAGTTTGCAAACGTATGGTGTTTCCCAGTGCGTTCCCAGCTCCAGACGTGTAGGCCGCGTTCACAGGTTTGTGTTTTGTCCTATTATTAGTTATTGGAGTCAATTATGATCCAAACCAGGTGAGCAGGAAAACACGGAACCGCACAACGGGTGGACTGCACGTCTGCAGCTACGAAGCTGTGTATATATCCTATGGTTGCTGTATAGTTACCAGTTTGGTGTGATAGCGTTCTACAGTCAGTGCTTGGCCCCCTCAGATTGCTGCTCCGGGCATTTGACATGGTTTATAACAACGACAGCATGACTTCCTAGCAGGGACGCACATTCCTGATTCTACACGTCCCCGTTTGATCGCAAAAACTAAAAGAGCAGCAGCTACCCATATACCATCCCCAAGCAAACTGCCTCTCAACAGGACTCTACTCCTCTACTCCTGTCAGTATTGTTCCTCTCCAGCATATTATTAAGCAAAGAATGGATGCGAAGCTACAGAACCCACCCCCCCCACACACACTTCTTCACTCATACACACTCACACTCACATTCAAACTGACTCTCAAAACATGACAAAAGAAAAAAAAAACACATTTGAATGAGTAAAAAGATAAACATGTAAATAAACGAAGCATAGTGTTGCTGACATCAATAAAAAGAGCGATACGGGCTGATGGCATCGGAGAGTTCAGGAGCTCTAGCCCTCTTTGTCGAGGACTTTCTTCACGTCCGCAAACACCTGCGCAAAAGACACAGAACAGAGGAAATTAGAGGGAGAGGAAGCGAGGCAGCCCAGTGCGTCTGGATCTCAATGGGGTATTTAAGTAGCTCTCGCTACTAAACGTGCCCAGAAATGTATTAAAATTTAAATTGTGACTTATTTAAAGTTAAAAAAAACCTTTCATTTTTATTTCTACAGTGTAATAGAAAAGAGCTAATGTACAAATGAATGTGCAAATAAACCCACATATCACCACTTCTGTCTTTACTTTTTTAACATTGTGTTTAAATTTAATGATAAATGGACGAACAGAAATGTTCCACGAACTTGTTCCGAGTTAAGAATTTTGTTCAAATTTTGGAGATGCAAAAATATACAGATATACAAAGTCTCAGCCAAAAGTGTGGAAACGGAACTGCTTTCGATCTTAAGGCGTATACAGCAGTGGCTGAAATCCACTCAAAAACAAATGCACTACATGTCCAAAAGTATCCAGACAGCTCATCTAATTAGTGAATTTAGCAGCTTTAGTGTGCACCCGTATGAAGTGAAATCAGTGTCACCACATTCACAATGCCGTCAGCTGCTCTCTGAGCTTGAGAGAACATTCAGCGCTCAAGTACTTAGAGGGGGGGTTTAGACAGTTTGAAGTGGGGGGCTTACTGTCTTCAGTGCGGCACTGGCGACTCTGGCGATTATAGAAACTACTGGGAGAAATGAAAAGATGGGGAACTAAGAGGAAATGTAGTGATTGTACTTTGTTCCAAACCTTCCACCACCACTTAGAACATGTCATCCTGAATTTTCACGACCTGAAATTTCACATCCTGTATTTTTACGACCTGAAATTTCACATCCTGATTTTTCACGACCTAAAATTTCACATCCTGAATTTTCACGACCTGAAATTTCACATCCTGAATTTTCACAACCTGAAATTTCACATCCAGAATTTTCACAACCTGAAATTTCACATCCTAAATTTTCATGACCTGAATTTTCACATCCTAATTTTTCAAGACCTGAAATTTCACATCCTGAATTTTCATGACCTGAATTTTCACATGCTGATTTTTCAAGACCTGAAATTTCACGACCTGAATTTTCACGACCTGAAATTTCTGT
Source organism: Megaleporinus macrocephalus (assembly GCA_021613375.1). NCBI lineage: Eukaryota > Metazoa > Chordata > Actinopteri > Characiformes > Anostomidae > Megaleporinus > Megaleporinus macrocephalus. The sequence goes on from CM038708.1 coordinate 41,823,790, forward strand.
ACCTGAATTTGAAATGCCAAAAATTTTGCAGGTCAAATTTTCCATAACACCAAATTTCACACCTTTTTTTCTAAAACATGATTTGAGGTTCAAGTTCTGATGACACTGATTTCACCCCATAAACCTGTTGCTAAAACAGGTGTGCACGCACAGTTTCTGTCCAACAGAATGGGATGTTCTGGAGCCAAAACATGAGCATTAACCACGTCCAGAGTGAAGTATCGGCTGAATAGAGTAATTACATACAGTCTTTGACATATGTCTTTATGTCTGGCTTTATGTCTGGCTCTCCATGTGATGCAACTCACCTCGTCTACGGAGCGGGAGGCGTCGATGGTGCGCACTTTACCCTGATGCTCGTACTGCTCTATGATAGGCCGAGTGGACTGCAGGTACGTCTGGATCCTGAGAATGTAACAAATACGGGTTAGCTAGCACAGCGTCAAAACTAAATTCACACTTAGAGATGATCCCACAGATCACACTGTACGGCTCATTTATCGTATTTATTGTTTCTAGTTCCTTTTTTTATTTGCACATGTATGTCTGCACGCTTGCACTTTGCACTCTTTTGTTCCATGTTGCACCATGTTGTGACTGGAGGAACGTAATTTCACTCCAGCGTGTACTTGTACGTTTATGGAATGACAATAAAAGCCTGTTGACTTGACTTGACTTGAATGTGGCCCAAGAGGCGGAGCTGCCCGGAATGTGTTGTGCTTTTGATTCCTGTGTATCTTTCATTATTCCCGTAATACATATAACATATCCTGTTATAACATGTATTTTATATTTTGTATAACTGTCCATAGTTTTGCTTTATAAATCAGGTAATCGGTCCTGAGTTGGTCATGCCCTACTTACTACAAGCCTAGATAATCATACACGTCTCTCAAACTGTTTAGTAGTCTCTAACAGACCTGTGTTTCTGACTCTGTATGTTAGTACTGCTGTACAGTGCACATTTGTACAAGTTAAAGCTCAGTAAACTGCTGGCCATCATGGACAACGCTGACCATCCCCTGCACAGCGCCATCATCAGGCAGAGGAACTTACTCCGGATCTCTATATTAGTCATCAGACACTGTTATACTCCGGACCCCTAGATCAGTCATCAGTTATCAGACTGCATCGTATTTTATATTTATTTCAGATTTATATGTAAAACTGTATGTTATATATAACTGTTCTGCTAACTATATAATAATGACTATACTGCTATTATTACAGTATGACTATTATATTATACATCAAGTCTATGCATATAAACAGTCTGTCTGTCTGTCTGTCTGTCTATCTATCTATCTATCTATCTATCTATCTATCTATCTATCTATCTATGTATCTGGCCTTTTAATTTAGTACTTTATTGCTTTAGTACTAGAGCAGAGTGGCTCCTGGCTTATCTGGCCTGAAGATGAACCTCCGAATGATGAAGTCAAAGTAATTTCGTGGGAGCGGCTGATGCAACAGACAGCTGGACGGGACAGACCTTTTCTCCAGACTCTCTCTGTTGTCGTCCGTGCGGCCACTGCTTTTCCCTCGCTCCAAACACCTGTCAATGCAAACCTGGAACAAAAGCCCGAAACCAGTAAACTAACAGTTTTTAAAATCTACATAATATATACATTTAGTATATATTAAAATTAATTCGATATTAAGCTGTAAATAAAAAAGTGAATGAGCGGAATAAGGTCTCACTTGGTTACTGCAGTCAAAAAACAGGACGAATTTGACGTCTGCTTTGCCGTCCATGACTCTCACCCAACCTTGCAGGTTGTCCTGGTTCCGAGGGAAGCCATCGATAAGGAAGCGGAACCTGTTCTCGTCTGCCTTCATGGTCTCCTCCATCGCCTAGAAGATAGAAAATGAAGAGAACAATAATTAACATCCTAAAGAAAACAAACAATCACCAGCAATGAGCCAATATCTACAGAACTGCAGAACTACAGTCATATACTGGGAATCAATAGTCACCCAAACCTTTCCATTACATAGCTTGGGTAACGAATCCAGAACTCAGCACAAAACCTGTTGTTTAAAATGTTAGTTTTGAGAAATTCCAGGTAACGTGAGCGTCCTAGCTCCAGTTCTAAACTAAAGAAATACAATGTGGACACAAAACATGTCTATACTGGTTGACTAGATCTGGGATAGCTGGAAAACTTTGTACATTATACGTAATTAAAGGCTACGTAGGTTAAGAACGTGTGACATGTTCCTGTTTGAATTTATTCACTTCCATTCTAAAACATGGAAAATAATGAAAACTGGCAAACCCTTCCTTGGGTGGGTGTACCCAAACTTTTGACTGGCACTGCACGTGAACTGGGAAGGCGGACAGTCAACAGGAAAACGAACAGGTCTTAAGTTAAGGCCCTGGTACAGATGCATTAGAGTCATATGTGAGTAATCTCCAATAGCACATCACAGTTAAGCAATATGACGCCTCGATACTTCACTGGATGTTGTCTGTCAAGCAGGGGGCGTGGCCAGCCCTTAGGTGCGCCCGAAATCGCCTACTTGTCTACTACTCAGTAGTGAAATCAGTAGGCGAGTGCAGCTAGTATATCTGAATACTCAGTAGTGAAATCAGTAGGCGAGCACGGCTAGTATGTCTGAATACTCAGTAGTGAAATCAGTAGGCGAGCGCGGCTAGTATGTCTGAATACTCAGTAGTGAAATCAGTAGGTGAGTGTGGCTAGTATGTCTGAATACTCAGTAGTGAAATCAGTAGGCGAGCACGGCTAGTATGTCTGAATACTCAGTAGTGAAATCAGTAGGCGAGCACGGCTAGTATGTCTGAATACTCAGTAGTGAAATCAGTAGGCGAGCGCGGCTAGTATGTCTGAATACTCAGTAGTGAAATCAGTAGGTGAGTGTGGCTAGTATATCTGAATACTCAGTAGGTATTGAGTAGTAGGTGAACGGTATCCGGATGACCTACTGAATCAGCAGCTATTTTTATGTAGGTGAACACAGCACACTGCGCTATCCCATGATTCACCTGGAGCCGTGGATGAATTCAAAGTGGAGTAAATAAACGGTGTAAAGCTGAACGTCGGCTGTGTGTACGTAGCTACGACTAGTGAACTGCAGCTACAGGAGTTAGCGCTACTGCTGAGATAAACAATGATTACATTCCTCCCGTTTCATCTTCTCTGAGTTACAGCTCCACACCGTCTGATACATAATCAGATAAAAACACAGATAAGTGTCTCAAAACTCAAAATCTGTCACTAAACGGAGCTTTTAAATGACTAGCAGGACTTTTACGGTGGTGGTCTGACGTCTTGCGTCACAGGACGCTAGCAATATGGCGGACGTAGTACGTCTGAGCTTGTGTGGCTACTAAAACTCACCTACTGAAATTATCTACTAGTCTACCGCTCGAGCAGTACGTACTGACTCTAATCTAGTACCTACTGACCAGTAGGCCATTTCGAACGCACCGCTTGTTTAGGGGTACCCCTAAATTGAGGCCCAGCACCCCGAAAGAAAATGGTTAAATGTTTTTTTTAAATTTCCTTTTAACGTTAATTTGTCTCTGACAAACTGGAAAAGTTAAAACCATAGACAGTATATAGTTAAACCAATTATTATAACAACGAATATACAGCAGCCCCCCCTCCCCTGCCTGGCAAAATGGTATGATCCAGCTTCTCCAATGCTGTGCTGTTGGTAGAGTGAGTGGAGTGTATGTGTATTAGCTAATTTATTTTACAGAATGATACGATATGAAGAGATGATACTATAATGTAACTCTGTGTGTGTGGTCAGCCGGTCAGCTATGGATATAGATACCTTTTTCAAAAAAAAAAAAAAGAGGCAGGTTCAGGTGAGAGAGTTAAGGCCGACATAGAATTGGTGTGTCTGATGTAACTTACTGTAATTATTCTGTCATGACACACTCACCCCAAGTCTCTGGTCACCCTTTAGCCTACAGAAGCTCCATTTTCAATCAGAAATTTAAGATTTGTTGGTGTCTTTCCAGTCACAGTGTTGCCCCAACTCTGATTTCTGATTGACAGTTTGAAATGACTTTAAAATATTTTTTTTTTCCATTAGCTGTTCTCATCTCAGCAGCCCTAAACCTCTAAGCCTGCAATCGCCCCTGCTGTCAAGTAATAACGTTTACAGCGGAGGGCGAAGAACAGACTGAGACAATACAAGCAGCTACGCAGACGTAAACACTCTACAAGCGAGACAAACACTGCTTTATCAACAGCCGCTCTACAGCAAGGAAGATATCCAAACAGTAACGGCTCAGACGGAGAGTTTTGACTGTAGGTTTACAGCAAGCTGCTTTATCTGCCTCGTCAGCCGCCTGTCGTCCTTGAACAGACCTCGGATGCTGATGACGTCTTATTGGTTTCGACTCTGCCGGCAGCAAAACTGAAATAAGATCAGTACCACCTGCCAACACACCAGGATATATTAAAGGGGAATTTTACATATAATTAAGTGGTTAAGGTGTCATTAAGTGTGCTTTGATGTTAGTGTGCTCTGTTCTAGAGAAACTTCGCAGCAGTGGTGATAGGAACCAAAGGTCCATCACTAAAAGCTCCATCTCAGAACGTTATTACAAAAAATGGTTATGAATATGCGGCCTGATGCCTGAGACATTAGGTGTGTCTCAAAACCTAGTGAGCTCCTACATAAGCAGCATTTTACATCATAGTATGCGCTCCTGACATGTAGACTGTCCCAATTCTTACATACCTTAAACATACTGTCTACTGAGGAACCTTATTTAGACCTGATTTTAAGAAAGCATCGAACACTTCCTCAGCCGCTAAGACAATCCCATGAGGCAATGCAAGTAAATTGTTTTAAAATGTGAGTTATTTTGATTCTCTCTGGTGTTTTAATGTGTTTCTGGTCATATAATCGCAAAAAACAGTTTTTTATTATCAACTCTGTAACAAGTCTTTCACCATTTACAGTTTTATACTCGAGCCATTAGCATTTATGCTAGCAGATTTTTAACCCTTGGGCTATTGTTTTGGATGCCGGCTGGTAACGTAGGAACCAGCTAAACCACTGGTCGCGTGCTGCAGTTGGCGGAAACAAGCTGTCACTCAGTCTCTCTCTAACTAGAGCGTCTCTGTAATCTGTTTTATGAGGAGAGATGAGGAGAGAACGCTGATACTTAAACAGCTGCCTACCTAGACAGCCTACTGAGACACTCACTAGGTTTTGAGACACATCCATTGTTTGTTAAATTGTTTAAAGGTTTTGGTGTTTAAAAGCAAAATACAGGTTTGTTTTAAACAGAAATACAAATTGTGAGCTATTTTACCACCACTATAAATAAATCTGAGCAAAAAAGGTGCTCTACTATTAACCACTTCACATTAAACCCGTTTAATTGCCTTTGTTTACTCAATATAAATTTTTAAAGGGGATCTATTGCTCATTTTCATTTTGCCAAAACATAATATTTTCCTTATACTGTAAACCTATATTCACCCTCGGTTAGAGCTCCTTTGTCTTTAAGCCCGCCTTCCCATGAGCCCATATGTGCCAATATATGCGATAATCAATTTATCAAAATGGTAATCCCCCACCAGAGTTTTAGCAATTTATTCTAGGTAGAGGTAGGGCTGTGTACTGGCAACAACCTGGCGAATGCCAATACTTACAACAGCATTGCACCCTTGTGCTGCTTGTTAATGTTGGAGTGGAGCTGAAAAGGGATTCCAACACTGCCATCTAGTGGTCAGATGTTTAAACACAACACACAACTGCCAGGACTCTTTGCATGTAAACTGTTAATTAATAATTAATACTGTAGTTTTGAGAATAGGTACAGTAATCACTAAACATAACATCACGATATTTGATCTTTCGATATTTTCCTACACCCCTATCCAGAGGTCCTACCTAATCTGCTCATATCATTAATACAACGCCACGTGCCAGCTTCTTGTTCAAAGTTTCCCGCTCCGCCTTAAACCGTTCTGTGATTATTGTGCTAGTGGTAAGTAGTTATGGACATATGTGCATAGTTGACAGCACAGACCTAACAGGAAGAAGTACAATAATAATAATAATAATAATTATTATAATAAAATAAAAATCATATGATGCACTGAATCGTCTGCTAGTACTCATACCTTCCTCAGCAGGTTGATTGTGATCTCCACGGGAACAATCTTGCCGTCTTTGATATAGCTGTCGATAAGCTGGCCATACTCGGAGCCCTCTCGGCTGCGCTCCTCTCTCAGCAGGTCTCCAGCAGACAGGTGGGTGTAACTGTAATTCTGATAAAAGAAGGAGATGTTAGCACCGGACACCGCAGGACACACTACAACGCTCTCACTGGACTACCTAGTGCAGGTAGGAGTGGTCAACGATGAAGCCAGAACATTCAAACCATCTACCCTTGCTGTTCAGTTTGGAGTAAAAAGCTTCAGTTGAACTTCTACAGAAGTATTTTTAAACCTTAGTATCTGTACCTTTACCTGAGTAATAAACGTGAATACTTTTGACACCTTAGCTAAATAATCACTAATCGTGTTTTAATGTGCAACTGTTCATTACAGAGAAACATATTGACTAATTTCCTCTTAGTGGCAGTGATGCACAGAGCAGTCATATTATTATGACCACCAGCTAAAATCCAGGAGTGGCTACTGAATAAAACAGGAAAGGCAACAAACAGCAAGTTCATCTGAAAGGACTCTATTCACACCCCAACGTACTGAACATTCCTGAGCATTAAAGGGGAACTCCACCAAAACTTTAGAATAACCAATGAGTTAAGATTTAAAGTCACTAAGAGTGGTTCAATGTGAAATGCACCAATTTAGAGAAACTTACTAAAGCAGAACTGTTTGTAGTGGTGGTGACAGGAACCAGATGTCCAGCTCTAAAAGCTCCCTCACAGAAAGTTATGACTGACATAGTTTTAAAATAGTTTTTCCTCCTGAAGTGGACCTATCATGCTCTACTACATTTGCAAAGTTATGAAGACCAATATGAAGATGGGAGAATCTCTCTCCCATAAAAAACAAACACCTTTCTAAGCTGCCTTGTTGGAATTCCAGCATTTTTCACTGTTACACGGTGACATCATCTCGTAACTAGGGGTGTGCGATATATAGTCTACGATAATATCTTAATTGTCTTGTTAACGATGTGCGAGCTGACGGTGTGAAATACCCTACTGAAAAAGAATGTGAACGTGAAAAAAACAACAACACCTCGACTCCACGCGCTCGCAACTTCATTCTTTAGTACAGGCTGCTGCGAGTGCGCATTGAGAGTGACCATACTGTGTGCTAGCATAGGCTAAAGCTAGCATAGCTGCCTAAACAGCACACCTAAAGCTGAAAATGAGTGAACACACTGCACCAGGGGAAGAAACTCAGACACCACCAGCCTCGTCTACAGTCTACCGCCTTAGATTTAACTCCTATGTGAGGATTATCTTCACTCGTGTGGAGCTGGTCTGAATCTGAAAAGACTGACGTTCCTCAGAAGACAGCAGTTTACAGACTTTGTAAGAAAACAGTCATTAAGGATCTACACAGCTAACCTGTTCCATCATCTCCCAACAAACCACCACACAGTAATGAGGAGTTTGAAGAGAGTATGAGGAGTATGAACAGAGTATGAGGAGTATGAAGAGTATGAAGAGTATGAACAGAGTATGAACAGAGTATGAAGAGTATGAACACAGTATGAAGAGTATGAAGAGAGTACAAAGAGAGTATGAGGAGTATGAACAGAGTATGAGGAGTATGAACAGAGTATGAGGAGTATGAACAGAGTATGAGGAGTATGAACAGAGTATGAGGAGTATGAACAGAGTATGAGGAGTATGAACAGAGTATGAGGAGTATGAGGAGTATGAAGGGAGTATGAGGAGTATAAACACAGTATGAGGAGTATAAAGACAGTATGAGGAGTATGAACAGAGTATGAAGAGTATGAACAGAGTATGAAGAGTATGAACAGAGTATGAGGAGTATGAACAGAGTATGAGGAGTATGAACAGAGTATGAAGAGTATGAACAGAGTATGAGGAGTATGAAGAGAGTATGAGGAGTATGAAGAGAGTATGAGGAGTATGAAGAGAGTATGAGGAGTATGAACAGAGTATGAAGAGTATGAACAGAGTATGAAGAGTATGAACACAGTATGAGGAGTATGAACAGAGTATGAGGAGTATAAACAGAGTATGAGGAGTATGAAGAGAGTATGAGGAGTATGAACAGAGTATGAGGAGTATGAAGAGAGTATGAGGAGTATGAAGAGAGTGTGAGGAGTATGAAGAGAGTGTGAGGAGTATGAAGAGAGTGTGAGGAGTATGAAGAGAGTGTGAGGAGTATGAAGAGAGTGTGAGGAGTATGAAGAGAGTGTGAGGAGTATGAAGAGAGTGTGAGGAGTATGAAGAGAGTGTGAGGAGTATGAAGAGAGTGTGAGGAGTATGAACAGAGTATGAGGAGTATGAACAGAGTATGAGGAGTATGAAGAGAGTATGAGGAGTATGAAGAGAGTATGAGGAGTATGAAGAGAGTGTGAGGAGTATGAAGAGAGTGTGAGGAGTATGAAGAGAGTATGAGGAGTATGAAGAGAGTATGAGGAGTATGAAGAGAGTATGAGGAGTATGAAGAGAGTGTGAGGAGTATGAAGAGAGTGTGAGGAGTATGAAGAGAGTATGAGGAGTATGAAGAGAGTGTGAGGAGTATGAACAGAGTATGAGGAGTATAAAGAGAGTATGAGGAGTATGAAGAGAGTATGAGGAGTATGAAGAGAGTATGAGGAGTATGAACAGAGTATGAAGAGTATGAACAGAGTATGAGGAGTATGAACAGAGTATGAGGAGTATGAACAGAGTATGAAGAGTATGAACAGAGTATGAGGAGTATGAAGAGAGTATGAGGAGTATGAAGAGAGTATGAGGAGTATGAAGAGAGTATGAGGAGTATGAAGAGAGTGTGAGGAGTATGAAGAGAGTATGAGGAGTATGAACAGAGTATGAAGAGTATGAACAGAGTATGAAGAGTATGAACACAGTATGAGGAGTATGAACAGAGTATGAGGAGTATAAACAGAGTATGAGGAGTATGAACAGAGTATGAGGAGTATAAACAGAGTATGAGGAGTATGAAGAGAGTATGAGGAGTATAAACAGAGTATGAGGAGTATGAAGAGAGTATGAGGAGTATGAACAGAGTATGAGGAGTATAAACAGAGTATGAGGAGTATGAACAGAGTATGAGGAGTATAAACAGAGTATGAGGAGTATGAACAGAGTATGAGGAGTATGAACAGAGTATGAGGAGTATGAAGAGAGTATGAGGAGTATGAAGAGAGTATGAGGAGTATGAACAGAGTATGAGGAGTATGAACAGAGTATGAGGAGTATGAAGAGAGTATGAGGAGTATGAAGAGAGTATGAGGAGTATGAAGAGAGTGTGAGGAGTATGAAGAGAGTGTGAGGAGTATGAAGAGAGTATGAGGAGTATGAAGAGAGTATGAGGAGTATGAAGAGAGTATGAGGAGTATGAAGAGAGTATGAGGAGTATGAAGAGAGTATGAGGAGTATGAACAGAGTATGAGGAGTATGAAGAGAGTATGAGGAGTATGAAGAACTTCAGGAGTGTGCTGTCCAAGACAGACCTAAACCAGCTAAAACACACACTCAGCAAACTTCAGCGAGTCATTCACTAAAGAAGAGCCTTCAAACGATGAAGCTGGGATTGGCTCCAGACCCCATGACCCCGACTAACGGGATAAAGGGGAAGATGATGGATGGATGGATGGATATTAATATCCTTTAAACCAGTGAAATATAAGACTTTTAAAAACATATATTTAAATAATGGAAAATATAGTTTATTATCGTTATCAACCAAAATATTGAAAATATTGAGATATCGTTTTTTCTTAATATCGCACAACCCTACCTATATCATACACTTTATTGCCTTCATACTGGCAAGCTTAGCACACCCTCACCCAATGACAGCTCTAACAGAAAAAACTGACTAGAACTGACACCACTGTAAGAACAGCCACCACATTTTGGGGGCAGAGTGCTGCTCTTAGCCCCATCACAGCACACTGAGCTCATGAGAAGGTGGGGCTTAGAGACACAGGAGCTCTAACCGAGCGTTTCAGACAGTGGGTGAATACAGATGTACAGTATAAGGAAAATATTGTGTGTATGAATCAATTCAGGCTGAGGGCAAGACTTTATTTTATAATTTTTTTTTTATATCAGCAACACCTCATACCAAATAGAAATGTGTAGGTTCACCAGTTGTTTAAATAGTAAATAAAATGTCTATATTTGGGTTGTAGAGATTATGATGCCTGGTTACCATCACAACCACTGTAAAGAAATCTCTGTAGTAAATCATCTCACACTAAATATTTTAGGAATCTCCCCTTTAGGACCATTCAGTAGCTAAGAGAATATCTTCATAGAGCAAAGCAAACTGCTGCCAGACAGACACGCAGGGCGTCATGACTTGACTTTTCACCCACGTCCACGAGATATTGCTTAACAGTGAGTACGCTTAACTCCAAGCCCCGGAGGCCTAAGGGAAAGGCGGATTCAGTGAGGGTGGGGACTGTAAAAACAAGCCTTACCAGAATGTACTTCATAACCACAGGGAGGCTCAGCTAGTCACAGCTGTGTGGCACTGCATACGTACGCCTATCGGTCATGTGACTGGCTTAAAGAGCCCATATTTTTTTTCTATTTACTTTTTTCTCCCCTGAGGTGACCTAATGACATTTCCATGCACCAACAACAGCCTCTGGTTTTAATATACTACTGCTTAGAAATAAATTATCTGTTTGTGTAACTGTAGCTTTAAAGTTTGGTGCCACATAATGATAAAGAGAGTTCATTAAATAAACCAGACTCCCTCAAACCCTGTTGTTCCTCCTTCAAATACAAACCCAGCATTACAAAGGAGGCTGTAAAACAGGCCGAATACAAAACCTTAAATCGTTACATAACAGGCTCATTCATTTAACTTACTTATAACAAAAACAGAGCAACAACAACGGAGAATGTCGGACTGCGTGCACTGAACCCTCAGCGGTACACGGTGGATGTTGATCTTTAAACAAGGCTGAATTTGAACAGCCCAGTCACTGTTTTTGTGATGTCACAAAAAGCAGTGCTTTACCATAACTCCTCACATTTAAGCTGAAGTTATACAGACTGTTTCTTCCTGGACTGTTAATTAAATGAAGCACAATACAGAGCAGCCAATCAGAACAGAACTAATTTACATATATTCGGCTTTGAAAGTTACAGTAACAACAACCACTGACAGTTCAGTTTTAATGAATGAAGAGAAAACCTAAAAATGGTCATGTAATAAATTACAACTCTTTTTAATATGCGAAGCCACACAAAAGATTATTAGCGGACATCAGATATGTGTCCACTAGTAAATAAGCTCTGTTCTGATTGGCTGCTCTGTATTGTGCCACATTTAAAAAAAGCAGTGCAGGATGAAACGATCTGAATGTGAGGGGAGCTGAATGTGCTGTAGGCTTGATATATATATATATATATATATATATAAACATAAAAACACGGTTTATGTGACATCACAAAAACAGTGAAATAAAAAAAGGGCTACCTGCGCACCTTTATTTTCGCACATGAGCTGTACGGGAGCGACTGCGGAAACTTTGACACCCTTCAAACACTACATTAAACTCTTTGTTTAAACAAGCAAGACAAGTGTGGTGCACAGGTCCTTTATTGACTGAAGGACTGTGTTTGCCATAATCATTATTTCATCTGAACATGAAGGGAGGCGACCTTCTCTCATTTTTAGGCTTTCAAGGTTGGTTACTGAGGATCGTAAAGCCATAAAGCTGCAAATTATTAAATTAATGGACGCAGTAAGATGATATTTTAATAAACAGTAGATGACAATGCAACAAAGAGGTAAAGTCCACAGCACCAGCTCGATTATAGGTAATAGCAGATTATTATAAAAGAAAAATAAAATGAAACATATAAAATTATTTAAAAAACAAATCAATAATAATAATAATAATAATAATAACAATTATAACTGTCAGGAGGCTACCCGGAAGTGAGCGCGCGCCGACGATATAACAAAAACGGTCGCGTGCTGTCTGTTTATTTTTTGTTCTTTTTTTTTTGGCTGTTTGTTTCTTTTTTGTTTACGTGCAGAATTGTTTTGCTCAATGATTGTAGCCCAGTGATTATTATTCGTGTTAAAGAAAAGAGTGGTTAATCAGCCAGCATCTCGTTCGACTTTTTCCGTTCCACCTTAAATGGTGCAGCAGTTCCAGGACGCGCCAGAATGTAACTACTGCAATATTTAAGGTGGACCGGAAAAATTAGATCAAGAAGCTGGCGAACAGAAGGTTCAGATCAGACCCTACCTCCACTATTTTGACGCACTGTGTCCCCTTGCCCGCGCCCGGTCCGCCCAGCACGAACACGACCTGCGGTTTCATGACGAGCGCGATCGCACGAACAGCGCTCGAGACTTTCTCACGAGAGGCGCGGAGCAGGCCGACAATCATACACCGGCACGGTCAACCGACCGATCGACCGACCAAGACAGAACCACCGGACACCGGGAGGGACCTCAGCCTCGATCACCGGGAGCTGCGTGGCGAGGAAGTGCCGCCTAACCGATTCCTTTTCCGCTGCACAAGCCTGCAGCCAATCAGCGAGCAGAACGGGCACAAGCCCCGCCCACGATTCCAACACTCTGTTCGTTGTTCTTTTTTAAAAAATGAATCAAAAGGTTACCAGTTTGCTTTTCAAACATCCGGTTTATTTTTCATAATATAAAAGAAATTTCAAGTAAACAAAATCTACATTCATGATGACAAGCCCCGCCCCCTGTGCTCGGATTGGCTACTCCTTTCCTATTCGTTTGCCTCGCTTTTGTCTGATCTTGTAGTCATACGGATAACATGGTTGTATCAGCTCTGTTATAGCCATGCGTTACAGGTCACGCGAAAACGAGGCAAGCCTGACAGACGCGGGAGGGAGCGTATGCAGATTTGAGCTCTACTATGAACTAAGGCTAAGAGCGTCTCCTGCACTACGATTGGCTACACGCGAGCAAGTCCACTGACTGGAAAGTTTACACAGTGGTCCACATCACCGTGGCAACTGTAGAACACAGCGGAACTTCTGTAACCACGGAGACGTCACACTAATCTCTCCAGTCCCAGCGCAGGAGGCGGGGCTAAAAGAATACGAGTGAGGAGGCGGGCCAATGAGCGAACGGGGAGCGTGGTTTAGTCTTATTAAACCACGCCTACTCACCCAAGCTGCTGTTATGTATAGGTTATTTTTTTATTATTTCTGTATCATTACTGTTAGTTTTAGATTATATTTCTGAACGTATTTTATTTATTTGTTTGTTTGTTTGTTTGTTTTTATTTTTAATTAACCTATGATTAAATTACTTGTAACACGGTATACCATCTGCCACAAACAATTTTGGATTAGTTGGACTAAGAATTTGTTCAAATGTTCATTTACTACAAAAGCTTCTAAACATTCAGGCATTTAGAAGGAGTTTAGAAATGTAAACAGAACAAATTGTTATGTCTTGTTATGTTGGTGATAATAAATATGTTTAATAAATAATAATTATGTTCAAAAAGTCCAGTATGCAGGACACTAATTATTATTTCCCAGTATTTCCCAGTAACAATACCATTTTGCAAATATTGTGGACCCATATTTTATTTATGTTATATTATGTTATTTATTCATTATAATTTATTATAATTTTTAATGTTCTCTGGGCCAAAGCTCATTTAAAACAGACTATGGCAAAATAGAAAACTGTTTTTTTTTGGAAACCAGGGACACTATATCCTATTTTTTTCTGAGATGTGATGAAATCACCTGTAACACAGTATACCCTCTATCACAAACAGAAATTGTTTCAGGGTTTGATGAAATGTTATATATTGTCGCTGATGTTGATTTTTATTTTCCTGCATTATTTGAACTGAGCTGCTGTTTACATTGTGTAAAAGATTCGTGGATAATGGCCCAATAGAAATGCTACAAAATAGCTTGGAAATAATTCTGGTTCCATTGACTTGCATTGAAAGTAAGCATGTTTTTTGGCCTCTACTGTAAAGTTTTGGTTTTTTTTGTAGACACCTGACTTGGTTACAGAGTCCAGGGATTAATGTTTGGAAACCACGTGGCCCAAATAAAACTAATTTATTAATTCAATATATTAATTTGTGGCCAAGCCTTATTAAATAACAAACACCATTTTACCTGAGAGACTCTGTACGTCAGTGCCTCGTTTCGAAATGACTATTGTTTTATCACTCTGCTTCGGAACGACACTACAAAATGTCTCCCTCGAGTGTGCACCCTTCGTAGTGCCCTAAGAAGGGTGCATGAGCGCCGTTTGCTCCGGACTGCCTGCGTAGCTCCGCTCGTGTGCGCGTAGGACCAATGAGCGAGCTGAGGGAGCGTCTCTGCGGCCCGAAGCCGCGCCCACCTCCCCGAACAGCTCCCCCCGCCCCCCTCCCTCTCCTCCTCCCTCCTCCAGCTTCAGCACTGCTGGAACTGAACAGCGACCGTCCGCGATGAAACGGCGGAGCTCCGCGCGATTAAACCCGCTCGCCCGCCGTTTGATCTGATACTAATACAGCGCGTTTGATCGAGCCGCGTCTGAAGAATCGCCACGCGGTGCAAAGGAAGCGCGTGAAAATGTGCCGGGAGGATTCAGGGGGTCTCGGTCCAATAACCCGTTGTGCTTGTTTGTCTCACCCTTCGTTCGTGCGGGATGTGGATGTTTAGGGGATGGAAACGCACAAAGGACGAAAGTGAATGAAAAACAGACCCCCCCACCCCCTCTGCTGCTCTCTGATCTGATCCCGGCTGCTCTCCTTTAGCATCGTAGCTGGAGCGGATGTCTCGCCTGAGCCACGGAGGTTTCCCCGGTTTTCCGTTGGAGCTGGGTTGGGTTGGGCATGTCAGCAACCCCAGCGCAGCGCCTGCCTCCCCCTCACCACTGACATGAGCACAAAGACGAAGAGGAGCAGAGGGCTCAGAGCTGCAGTGGGACGTGGGAGGTGGTGGGAGAGCAGGAGCAGGGGGACGCGGGCTGACCCCGGGGCGTCCGGGCTGAGGGAGGCCGCTTCAGAGCCGGGGACGAGCTCCAAGGGCAGTGCGGCACTGGGGCTCTTCGCAGCGGGGCGAGAGGAAGTGGCCACACACCCTTCCCCCAACACTGATACACAGTGTGGTCCACGGTTTGGCCCTCCCTCAGCGAAGCCTCGCTTGACCACACGTTCCGAAGCGCACCTATGATGTCTGTGTTGGCATTTCGAGACTTCTGATGGTCCAATGAACGTACTGGTCAGGTGTGTCCTCGTCTGTCCATCGCTGGTCACCGTACTGACGCTCCTTATAGCCAGGGCCATGGGTTGCATCCAGAGCATCGCCTGCAAGCCACGGGTCAGGCGCGAGAACATCGTGGTCTACGATGTTTCGGCCTCCATTGACCAGTGCCCGACGGTCATCGAGGAAAACTCGCCCATCGTGTTGAGGTACAAGACCCCTTACTTCAGGGCTTCGGCTGGGATTGTCATGCCACCCGTGCCCAGGAATGAGACGTGGACGGTGGGCTGGATCCAGGCATGCACACAGATGGAGTTCTACAACACATACGGTGATGTTGGCATGTGAGTAGAAGTGGAGCTGGTTCCGAACGTTTCTAGTTCTCAAGAAACTTCTCCTCCTGACTAACCAAACATTTCCCAGCAAACACCCGCATTCTAATACTGGTAGAAAACTTTATACTGATCTAGAATATGTACGAAACCAGTATAAATAAGGGGAGAACTTTCTAGGGAATACAAAACACAGTCTTTCTCAAACAGACATCCTTATTCTATATCATACACCATCATCTTTCATCAAAAATCATCTTTCCACAGCAGACACAGTCATTCTCCCACACCACAATTCTCCCAAACCTCAATGTTCTTCAGAAAACTCCATATTCCTCCACCAAACACCAAACAGCATAACAATAATAATTCTCCACTACACATCATCTTTCTCCTACAGAAACTGTCATTCATTACTATTTATTGTCCTTAATTCACTCAAGCTTCAGCATTCTTACCAAATATGTACTTTCTTCACAAAATACAGACATTCAACATCTAAACTCCAATCATAAACTTCAATGAAGACCATCAATTGCCATCAAACACCACATTTCTTTGACAAACACCACCAAGCTCCTACCATTCTAAAAGACACCGCCAATCTCCATCATCATTCTCCATCAAAAACCAACATTATGTTCCAAGTACCAATGTTCTCCATCAAAATCCATCACTGTCTACAAGACACAATCATCTTCCCACATCAATATTTTCCACCATCATTAAGACCAAACACATTCATTTACTACCAAATATCACAATTGCATAACCCATCATTCTAAACTGTAAAGCTCCAACAAACATTACAGTTCTCTGAAACCATCCTACCCCACAAAACACCATCGTACTCCACCAAACACCATCATTCTCTGCAAAACAGCATAATAATAATAATAATTCTCCACTACACATCATCTTTCTCCTACAGAAACTGTCATTCATTACTATTTATTGTCCTTAATTCACTCTAAGCCTCAGTATTCTAACCAAACATACTTTCTTCACCAAATACCGACATTCAACAACTAAACTCCAATAATAAACTTAAATGAAGACCATCTATTGCCATCAAACACCACATTTATTTGACAAACACCATCAATCTCCATCATCATTCTCCATCAAAAACCAACATTATGTTCCAAGTACCAATGTTCTCCATCAAAATCCATCACTGTCTACGAGACACAATCATCTTCCCACAAACATCAATATTTTCCACCATCATTAGCACCAAACACATTCATTTGCTACCAAATATCACAATTGCATAACCCATCATTCTAAACTGTAAAGCTCCAATAAAGACTACAGTTCTCTGAAACCACCCTACTCCACCAAATACCACTATTCTCTGTTAAACACAATCATTCTCTACCAAACATTACCATTCTCCAAAAGATACCATTGTTCTCCACCAAACACCACCTTACTCCAAGAAGCATTCTCAGCTAAACACCATCAATCTCTACCAAACTCTACCATTCTCCAAAAGACACAATCATACTCCACCAAACACCATCATTCTCCACCAAATACTACAATTCTCCATCAAACAATACAATTCTCCATCAAACACCATCATTCTCCAAAAGACACAATCATACTCCACCAAACACCATCTTACTCCAAGAAACACAAACATTCTCAGCTAAACACCATCAATCTCTACCAAACTCTACCATTCTCCATCAAACACCATCATTCTCCAAAAGACACGATCATTACCATCATACTGTACCATAAACAGAACTTATTAGCCAAATGAATCGGGGGAGAACATTTTGACCCTCATTGGTGCACCATCCCAACATTAGGGTTTGTGAGTGAGAACACTGAGTTGCAGTGCTCTGGGTTTAAAGCAGAGCTGATGTGTTAACTACGAGGTGTTAATTAGATGCTGAGTGAATTGTGTGGCGAGAGTAATAACTACATTAGCAGTAGAGAATAATAAACCAAACAGCGTAACCTAAAGCAAGGGCTTGTACTTGATGTCCGTCTTGACCGGGAATGAAATAAATAAAGGGTGGTCTCTGCACACTGCTGCACTTTTAGCAGACTTCAGCTTTGGCCATGTACCCTTTCCAAATGCAGTAACTGTGGCTAAAACGGATCCAGTGTAAATTCTGATCTTTGGACGAGGGACAAAAAACTAGGCCGGGAAGAGAGAGATAGAGTTACAGATGGACAAAGAGTCAGCTCTGAGAAATAATGAATGAAAAGAAGAAAAAAGAAGACGTTATGACTCATTGCATACACATTCACATCCACAGAGCAGCTCGGTTTATTTCCACTCAAGATTTTTGAATGAAACACTCTTCTCCTGTTCTCCAACCTCTGTCTGTTCACCTTGTTTGATTCACTTTCAGTCCCGTGCTGCATCGCTGCACTGCTTCAGCGGAGTAGCGCGTCTCTGAGCTGCTCTCTGATTACAGTTTGTTCGTCCAGTCTTAAAAACGTTCTTGCCAGAGCAATTTCTCGCTAGAACTGGTATTGGTAGCTTTGTGGGACCCCAAGCCACAAGAGACCCTTCATTTATTTAAGTATCTCCTTTTCTCAGCGAGGAGCTTCTTGAACGACTACACATCCTTTCAGACCCATAGTGTTGAGGTGTCTTCTCACATTGGCGGAATGGACAGAAACACTTGTGGATGTTTTTTAGATCTGAAGCAAGAGCGGAGCTTGATGTTCTCCTCCCTGACGGCTTTAAGTGCTGTTTATCTGAAGGGGACAGGTTTTGGTGGTTATTAGGAGTCCAGTCAAAACAAAGAGGCTGTTTTGACTGGAAATGCAATTGATGAAGGCTGCTCTCTGTTCTAGCATTCAGAATAATAAGAAGTCGTTTGTGGCTTAGTGACCAGCTGTTTGCATTTGATGGTCATCAGCCACTGGGATGTGCAGTATTCACTGGGATGAACCAGTGACAGCTTGTTCTACTGAACTGAAGTGGCATCAGAGAATGTATGGGTTGGTTATATGTCACCGGTGGCAACTTCCTTATGGTAAACTTGGAACAGTACATTTCTACATGATGGAGTGTTTGAGATGTAAACAAAGTTGTTCTGTTTGTTTTGATGAGAATTGGCTCATTGTAGAGCAACCAGGGGACAGAATGTCTACAGCACAAGTTTAAGTTTAGAATTATTCTGTCACTTGTGTTTGCACACAGCCACATATACACACAAGGGGGCGGTGAGGACACGTGTGAGCAGCCCTATCCACAGCGACCGGGGAGCCAACATTCTCAGATAAACACCATCAATCTCTACCAAACTCTACCATTCTCCAAAAGACATAATCATACTCCAACAAACACCATCTTACTCCAAGAAACACCAACATTCTCAGCTAAACACCATCAATTTCTACCAAACTCTACCCTTCTCCAAAAAACACCATCTTAATCCACCAAACACCATCTTACTCCAAGAAACACCAACATTCTCAGCTAAACACCATCAATTTCTACCAAACTCTACCCTTCTCCAAAAGACATAATCATACTCCACCAAACACCATCTTACTCCAAGAAACACCAACAATCTCAGCTAAACACCATCAACTTATTTATGGTAAACTTGGAACAGTACATTTCTACATGATGGAGTGTTTGAGATGTAAACAAAGTCGCTCTGTTTGTTTTGTTCTGTCACTTGTGTTTGCACACAGCCACATATACACACAAGGGGGCAGTGAGGACATGTGGGAGCAGCCTTATCCACAGCGACCAGGGAGCTAACCCCAGTCATGTCCAGCTGGTCCCCGGGATCGAACCAACTACCTTTCGGTCTCAAGGCCGCATCCCTAACCTTCAGGCCATGACTATAGCCATATTATTAATTACACCCACCAGTGAACCTAGGTCTCCTGAGTTTATATACATAATGTTAATAATGATCTGCAATCAGAGAAATAAGTGTTCTTTGAAGAGTATTTGTCTCACAACACCCTGCACGTACCCCTCCTCCATGAATCTGAAGTTATCATAAAGCATCCTCCCATCCATCCATTACCTTCCACATTATCCTGCTAGTCGGGGTCACCGGGGTTATCATAAAACATTTCATGTAAATATGTGAGGAAGAACAAAGCCTCTCACAGCAAACCACTCTGAATGACTTTGTTTACATCCTAACCAGAACCAGCAGAATTCTCCTTCAACCATTCTTTAATTACATTGGTTACCTACTGGACAAGAGGGGAGCCAGAAATAAAAAATATTTCATAATCTGTAATTTAATAACAACATTACTTAACCAGCATATGATTGCTGTCCAAAAAAAACCAAAACATTTTTGCCGATTTTTACTTTTATTTTTATTCATTGAACACAGCAGCTGCCATTTACATTTACATGCTCCAAAATAACTGGGAATAAATTCTGGTTCCATTGTCTTACATTAAAAGTGAAAAAAGTGGGCGTGTCTGAAATCACAGCCTAGTTACCGTTTAGTGTTCTATTCAGGAAGTTGGCCATTTTGTAGTGTTGTCTGAATTCTCAGTGGACAGTTAGATTCCCTATATATATAGTTCACAACATTCTTACCCACAATGCACCACAATGCACCATAAAACTAGTGGACAATCAATGTACACTACCTACAGGTTGATGCCCCACAATGCATGCTCTACATTATACAAAGACCCCTGTACTTTTTAACGCCTCAACCCCTTTTGCCTCCTTGCAGGTCCAGTTGGGAGCTGCCGGAGCTCCGTGAAGGCCGGGTGAAGGCCATCAGTGACTCGGATGGTGTCAGCTACCCGTGGTATGGAAACACCACAGAGACAGTGACCATCTCAGGCCCCACGTCCAAGCCATCGCGGCTGACCGTCAGCATGAACGACAACTTCTACCCCAGTGTGACGTGGGCTGTTCCTGTCAGCAACAGCAACGCACCCATGCTCACGCGCATCACACGCGACCAGAGCTTCATCACCTGGCTGGTGGCGCTCAACAACGCCACCAAAGAGCGGATCGTGCTGCAGACGGTGCGCTGGCGCATGCGGGTGGACATCGCCGTGGACCCTTCAATGCCCCTGGGCTCCCGGGCCTCCCTGGTGGGCCGAACGCACCAGGAGCAGCCCCACATCCTGGCCAACAATGAACCTATCCCACCCAACGCGCTGGGACGGCCTAACGCCAACGACGCCCAGGTACTGATGTGGAGGCCGCGGAGGGGGGCGCCCCTAGTGGTCATCCCCTCCAAATAAAGACTGTCCGCAGTGCCTCCCAATCAAAACACAAACAAATGATGAAAACCTTTACAAGGAAAGTATTCATGTGGGCAGTGAACTGAGGGCAAAGTAAAAGTGGTCGAACCTTCAGAATAAGGACAGTTAACAATGCCTCCCAATCGAAACGAAGAAAGTTAGCAAAATACAACTAACGAGGAGCATCGGACAATGAGAAACTGTGGCCCTAGTGGTTATCCACTCCAAAGGACTGTTAGTGCCCCCCAGCACTAAGAGATCCTTACCATTAACGTCTGCCCTCTATGTTCGAGCGTTGGACCATGGAGGATGAAAGCATGGAGGCTGCTCCTTCTGGCTTTGCCAGTTTACTAGGTTCCTTCTTGCTGCCTTGAGGGAGAGGAATTCTCCTCGAATTGGGCTGAACCAAACCACTTGACTGCCTTTTCCAAACAATCACTCTCTGGTTCTTGACCAGCAGTCAGTAGATCGATCGACCAGGACTGCCTCAAGCTGGATCTCAATGAAAATGCCACATGCTGCATGAGAAGAATTGTAGGCGACATTCGGAGCCATATGGCACTAAAGGGGTTGAGGTGGTATCAACTTACATGAAGCTGGGAAATTCACTCTTTAGCATTTTAGGACGACCAGCACAAAAGCTTTGAAGCTCACACTTCACTCAACCAAGACTCTGCTTGAGGCTTTAATGGACGCTAGCTGAGATGTTTTACTTGATGCGGAGTGGATGAAGGAAGCAATCTCAGTGGCAATTGGAGGGTGTCAAAGCGATAGTTTCTCCAAAAAATCCAATTTATGAATGTCATCACTCACCTGAGACATGTTTCATGTCTGAACTTTGGTTTTTTAGTTTTGTTCTGAAGCTGTAAGCCTCAATAATAATATGTAATTTGACTGTAGCCAGTCAGAGTCATACCCATTAGCTTCATGCTAACTATATTTACACATTTACACCTAACAGTATGTCTTTCAGCAGGGATCATCAAATACCAGCTGCTGGTAGAGCAAACACTCTTTGGGCAAGGCCTCCAATGTAATAAACTACTTGAACAGTTTATAAGCTTTCTCTTATTATGGTATAGCTGCCACGAGTGCTATAAAGCCCAGTGTATATACACCTCTGTTAGCTTTGCGCTAATGTAAATGAATTGAAAACCTCATAGAAGAGCTATCAGAGATTAGCTTTATATTGTGGTAGACACAATAGGGAACATTGCCATGATTTCCTAAAGAACTGTTAGAGAAATGCTCTTTATTATGCTAGTTCTCTGAAACATACAGCCAACATGCCTGATCTGCAATAAACCAGCTGCTAAAAGAAAAAGGCGGCTATCCAGCACAACTCATGTTAGCATATGAACGTTTTACACCTGCAGTCGCATTAAATCAAAAGGTGCTGCAGTTTTTACATTAAATATAGCTACGTTGTGAACTTGTGACTTTTAGAGCTTTCCATGAGGGACATAAATGTGTAAACTCAGTCAAAAAGAAAGAAAATAATATACCATAATGCTAATTTCTGCTAGCACCTGAAATACTACATACTAGAAGTACTATGGTGCTAAAAGGCCTTTAAAGAGTATAAATAATATACTTTATTATTTATTATTATTTCTGTTAAGCTTGTAGCAGATGTTAGTATATCGTTGCTGCCCAAAGAAAAACATATATAACCAATTTTGATGATTTTTATTATTCTATATCATTTGAACACAACAGCCGCTCTTTATATCGTTTCAGGATGAACAGACTAATAGAAAAGCTCCAAAATCACTTGAGGTAAAGAACATGTTCTGTTCTCTCCTGTTACTATTTTGGAGAATGTTGCTTTTTTAAAATATATTTTAATATATTTTATGCCAGTTTTATAGTGACTCTCCCATTTCTAACATCTGTCTGAAACCCATTTTTCAGGCCACTCGTATTCACAGTCAGTGATGTATGTAGAACTTCCAGATGGCCTACAGTGCAAATTTCCCACACAGTATTGGTCCCAATTTTTAATCAAAACATGATGAGTTGATTTCAGTCAGTTCCTAATTATGCTGGTAGTTAATCAAACAAGTTCAGTTCTTAAAGTCCTAATGGGGGAGCTTGCTTGGCTGTGTCTGCTTAAATAACAATAAATAATCCTGATTGGACAGATTTCTGAGAATTTAACCCTTTAGTTTCCAACCAAAACTTTACAAAGAGATATATGTATTATTACAATACTGGCATAGCTTAAATACAAGAAGCATAAATATTATTTCAAAATATTGAAGCTTAATATTTTTTTCAGTTCCTAGAAAAACCTTGAAACCAATATGCCTATGTATATATATATATATATATATAAAGCATATACACTACCGCTCAAAAGTTTGGAATCATAGTGAAGTTGTTTTCAATGGAGTATCTTCTTCCTTAACACAACAATGGACTGACGGGTCTCTAAAGAAAGTTGTTTCTTTCTGGTCTGCAAGCCATCAACTGCTGATGCTTCAGATACTAAACTAACCTAAGTTTTTCTTTTGAGCGGTAGTGTATATATATATATATATATATATATATATATATATATATATATATATATATATATATATATATATATATATATATATATATATATGCTTTATACTTTATACCAGAACCAGACTAAAGTTTTACAGGATGGGTTAAAGCTGGACGAGACATGCTTAGCTTGCGTACTGCTATTTGATGATCCCAGTCTTACAGTTTCAGCAACCATATAAGCCAGTCTAATTTTTTGTCTGCAAATTCACATTAGTCTTGTAGCTCCAGTACAAACCTATGGAAGCCAACTCCAGACCCCAGCCGTGTCTTATCTGACTGACTGCGTGTGGACTGTAAGGAATATTTTATAAGGATTTTTTTGTCAAACTGTCTCTTTCATTAGCGAGTGCTATAGGTCGAGACGCTGTGGGTCTGGAAGGCTAGCATCCTCCACTCGCACGCATGCTGACCCCAGAGAGCTGGTGGGCGGGTGTTTATCCTCGCGCACAAGTCTGAATGAGTTCACTCGCTCGGCGGGTGCTGCACCATAGGCATTTTCCAGATTAGTCACATGCCATACGAAACTCCATCTGTGCCGCGCTCCGTACGGCCTTTTCTCTCTCCTCCCAATCTGTCTCGCCCTCTCCTCTCCCACTGGGCCTCCGTAGGTGCTTATTACAGTTCTGAGACAAATGTTCCACCTCTAACGTCTAACTCAGTCCAGCTTCTCAGGACGGCTAATTATGGAATTGTTTATCACACCCACAAGATATCTACACTGCAGGCCAAAGATATGGAAACAGAAGTGGGGGGGAGTTAAAAAAAAGCTTAAAATGTATTTAAAAATGTGATTATCTACAGACAACAAACTTTTTTAAAGGGGAATTCCACCACGTTTATAATAATCAATGGTCATTCCCAGCGGTTTGCTGGTGATAGGACCCCAAACATGTGTTTGATGTTTAAAGCAATTGAATAGTATTCAAAGTTCAAGAGCAAATTGTGGTATAAGCATTTGGCCTAAAATGTGAATTTTAAAGGGTCCATATTGAGAAAAGTTCAACTTTCCTTACATTTTATACAGAAAGGAAAAAATCTGCACTGCTTATATATGGCAACTAAGCACTACAAACAACCTGTTTTGAATTTATTCCCTTTGTGACATCACAACAAAATAATATATTCACATATAACCGCCTATTCAGCCTACAGCAGTGCCTGTCCACTCACACTGAAGTTTCTATGTGGACCGCTTTTTTGAATGATCCACAATGCAGGGCTAGCCAATCAGAACAAAGCTTAAATATCAGCCACACCATCTATTCCACCATCAACATTCCTCATAAACACTCAGAAGACGCTTGTAGATTCACTGGCAATTTTGGATAGTAAATAAAGGCGGCTATATTAGTCTTGCTAGATATGGCGACCCCTGGTTCCCATCACCACCACTGTAAAGACATCAGAGGCCCCAGAGGCAGATCTCTGATAAATATACTGAAATTTTGAAAAATTGGTGGAATCGGCCTTTAATAATTGCTGCAAAAAACAAACACTTCTGTCCGGGTTAGTGTACATTTGAAAGTCCGTCTAATGGTCTTACATGTTTGGCCTGCAGTGCAAATGAAACGTTATAAATGGAGACTGGACGAGGTTTAGAAAGCTGCTTACATGCTTGAATTCTAAACCATTAGAATTTCTCCTAGGTTTAAAAATTTGGGCTAATTTCTTTGTGGTTTGCTGAAGTAAAAGGTGGCTGCAGCTGTTACGTCTGAGCAGAGAAAAACATCACCATTTATTTTGTCTACTGCTCTATCAGTTCGGAATGTTTTGTCTCTTCTACCTCAGATACCTCGACTAAATACAGAGGCTCGTTCCTGCCAGTTAGAGGAGAAACATTAGCATAGCTTTTCTTTCTTAGCTCTTTTTCGCAGCATTATGTCAACATTCTGACTGAAGTGTCTCAAAGGAAAGACTTATTTTCTCAAAATGTTGACATACCATCTCAGAAATAATGATTTACTTTCTCAATGTTTTGATTTATTGTCTCAGAATAATAATAATAATAATAATAATAATAATAATAATAATAATAATAATAAGTGCTATAGAACAATAAATTATGATTTATCGTTTCTAGATAAATGTAAATTTTTTGAAAAAAGAACTTTTACTTCCAAGTAAGTCATTCTTTTGAGACAGTGAGTCTCAATTTGGAGAAAACCAAAGTATTTATGTATATTTCAGTTACAACTTTGAGTCAACATTATGTTAACATTTTGAGTAATGGAAAGTCAAAGGTTTGAGAAAACAAGTCATTATTTGAAGATAATATGTCAAATATTTAATATTAAGTCTATATGTTGAAAGAATAAGTCATTACTGAAAATACTAAATGTTGAGAACATTAATTATTTTTTAAAGATACAAAGTTAAAGGTTTGAGAAAATAATCTTTACTTTGAGAAAGTTAATTCCAAATTTAAAAAAGTAATGTTTACTGTGAGAATTTTTTTATTTGAATTTTTTTAATTTTGAGAAAAACAGTTTTGATTTTGAGATAGTTAATACAAAATTTTGGGACAATCAGTCATTTGACAATATTAAGTCAAACTTTTGAAAAGACAATTAATTATTCAGAAAATAACTGTATAATTCAAAAAAAATTCAACAAAGCATTTTTAAGTCTTAGAATAAATCTGTATTTTGAGAGACTAAGTGAAATTCTTGAGTAAAAAAAATGAATTTATTTAGATATATCATGACATTATTTCACGTCGAAATCTTGAGATGATGCTGCCTGAAAGAGAAAAGGAGGAGAAATATGTGATTTCTGCCTTGCCCTGGCAGAAATGGGCTACAAAGCTAACAGTGCTGAGGTTTAGATGAAGTCTGTAATGTAATACATTTCTAATTTACCCTCAGTTTAGTCACCATTTCTCAGCGACACCCGCTCTAATCCTTCCACGCCTTTAACATGAATGTCTGAATGAAGATAAGACCCAGTATTGTTTTGGAGAAGTAGGACATGGACACACCAGCAGTGAATGTTTGGTTTGGAGACACAGCTGAGAGCATTTATTACAGCATTTCAGTCTCGAATGACGATGTTTCAGCTTGTGAGGCAACATTTAGACATGTTCTTATTAAGAAACTGAGAGAAAAAAACCTTTTAAACGATTACTTTAAATGTTTCAGAACTTTTGATAAGGAACATTATGAGAAAAGATTTATGAAAATGAACACAGTTATTGACTCATCCTGAAAAAAGAGCTTGTTCACGTATAATTTACCATTAAAAAACAAGTCTATGCAAAGGCAGAGTATTAGCGGACTGTGGCCCATGAGCATGGAAAGATACTTAAGTCAGTATGTGCAGCGGCAACTGAAGAGTTTTTCTTTTTTCTTGCATGCAAACATGTTTTTTGCATAATAAACCGACTGTGATGTGACATATATTTCTGTTGAATGCCCAAGCTATGAGCAGTGAGCTCAAATTGGTCACCTTTTCCCTCCAAGCTTCTAATAAAAGAACACTGAGCATCTCTGGTAAGATTGATTTCTTGACATGAGCACTTCTCAGAAGAGCCACTAGAGGGAGCGCTTTAATATAGAAAAAATGAGGTAACTTAACTGGTCAAAGGATTTATTAACACACTTATACAACATTAGTCACTTTAGTAGAAACACATACCTTTTACTTCCACCCACTGGCCACTTTATTAGAAACACGCACCTTGTACTTCCACCAACTGGCCACTTTATTAGAAACACCCACCTTGTACTTCATCCGACTGCACACTTTATTAGGAACATGCATCTTGTACTTACACCAACTGGCCACTTTATTAGAAACACGCACCTTGTACTTCCTCTAATTGGCCACTTTATTAGAAACGCCCATCTTGTACTTCCATCAACTGGCCACTTTATTAGAAAAACCCAACTTTGCACTTCCACTAATTGGCCACTTTATTAGAAACACCCATCTTGTACTTACACCAACTGGCCACTTTATTTGAGACATGCACCTTGTACTTCCTCTAATTGGCCACTTTATTAGAAACGCCCATCTTGTACTTCCATCAACTGGCCACTTTATTAGAAAAACCCAACTTTGCACTTCCACTAATTGGCCACTTTATTAGAAACACCCATCTTGTACTTACACCAACTGGCCACTTTATTAGAAACACGCACCTTGTACTTCCTCTAATTGGCCACTTTATTAGAAACGCCCATCTTGTACTTCCATCAACTGGCCACTTTATTAGAAAAACCCAACTTTGCACTTCCACTAATTGGCCACTTTATTAGAAACACCCATCTTGTACTTACACCAACTGGCCACTTTATTTGAGACATGCACCTTGTACTTCCTCTAATTGGCCACTTTATTAGAAACGCCCATCTTGTACTTCCATCAACTGGCCACTTTATTAGAAAAACCCAACTTTGCACTTCCACTAATTGGCCACTTTATTAGAAACACCCATCTTGTACTTACACCAACTGGCCACTTTATTTGAGACATGCACCTTGTACTTCCTCTACTTGGCCACTTTATTAGAAACACCCATCTGGTACTTCCATCAACTGGCCACTTTATTAGAAACACCCATCTGGTACTTCCATCAACTGGCCATTTTATTAGAAACATGTACCTTGTACTTGGTCTAATTGGCCACTTTATTAGAAACACCCACCTTGTACTTCCACCAACTCGCCACTCACCTTTGCACTTCAAGTAATAGGCCATTTTATTAGAAACACCCATCTTGCACTTTCACCAACTGCCCACATTATTAGAAACCTACACCCACCTTGTACATCCACAAACTGGCCACTATATTAGAAACACCTTAAAAAAACACCTACCTTGAACTTTGAACTTTGAAACAACCACTTTACATTTACACTCACTGGCCAGCAAGGCGGCGCTATAAGCAAGGAGTTTCTAATAAAATGGCCAGGAAGTAAATTTGGCAATTGCACATAAAAATATTGTCCACACTTAAACTCTTATATAACACTGAAAATGTACCTTGAGGTTCTGGTCAAGGATCCTCCTTGACCATTTAATGTAAACAATAAATGAGAATGTCATTACAGATGAAATATATTAATTTAAATGATGATCCAGGCAGATGATTATTTCTAAGCCCTTAGTAAGCTCCTCATCATGCTGTCTTTGGTTCTTCTTGTTTCTTGAGCTCATAACAGTTCTTCACATTCTGCTCACTGACTGTTCCCCTCGCTGTGCTGTCCAGCTCTGGTCAGGGATTCTGAGACCCAGTAGACGTCCCCATGACTGCTTTGTTAAGTTTATGTCATATATCATCCTCTATACTTTACTGGGGCTCAGCGCAGGCTTTCTTTCGTACCCATAAAGAAAAGTGGCTGCAATGACCATCACTGCCCCCACAAAGAACAGCCTGCAATAGAAAAATACAATTTTGTCAGGAATGAGTTTATAATAAAAAAATTATATCCAGAAAAAAGTTCTAATAAATTCATATGAAGAAAAAATAGTTTAGGCTAAAGTTCTAATTGAATTATACCCAGAATTAAGTTCTACTGAAAAAATACCCAGAATCAATTTCTAATGAATTTATTATTTAAAAAAATATATTTTTCTACATATCGTCACTGTTCAATGAAAAACAAGTATCTCCAAAATTTACTTCACAGGAAAAGACAAAAACTGTCTTCACTTTCAATGTGAGTCAATGGAACCAGATTTTTTTGCTATTTTAAAGCATTTCTATTGGTGTATTCATGATGAAATTCAAACATGACGTGAGCGACATCTGCTGCATTTAATTGATTTTCATTGGACAACGACAATATTAATATTATTTGTATTCAAGCTACAAAGTAATTGCATTATTATTACACTCAAATACACAAATGAATACCCAGAATGAATTCCTAATAAAATAGATTATAAATATAAGAAATATAATAATATTTAATTGTGGAATAAAATTTGAAGGGAATATCCGGAATTAAGCTCGAATACATTAATATCCAGAATAAAGCTCTTCAATATTCACTGTATAAAATAATGTATATCATGAAATTAGATTCTGTGTGTAACAATAGTTTGTAACAATATCAAATTGTAATGTTAATGTAGTTACAGTGTAAGAATATATAACTCAACTGTAACAATAACTCAGTAATAACTGTTTGACTTTTTGGCATTTGGGGAATGCAGGACGTACCTGGTAGGATCAAAATCCTGCAACCAGAAGTAAGAGATGAAGGTGGACAGAATTATAGAGAGGGATGTAGCGAAGCCTTTCAGGATGTTATCTGCATACTTGATGACAGCTGCAACAACCAACCCACCCAAAGCCTAAAATTCCATAATAAGGAAAGAGAACAGAAAGTAAACAGCCCCATTAAGTCATAACTTTATAACACCAGACTAAATATACAGAAATATATTTTGATCTAAAGAGTTCTGCCTATGTATACAATTAAAAATACAACCAACATTCATTTCTACATTTTATATCAATATCAAAATTAAGTATATGTAATTTTTGAGAACTAATAAATAATCATTATGACACACACATTTTGAGAAACTAAGCCACCATGTTGAGAAAATAAGTCAACGTTTTAAGCAAAAAAGTTTGAAAACAGAAGTCATTCTTTAGAAATGGAAAGTCAGAATCTGGACAAAAAAATCAAAAGTTTAACAAAAATAAGGCTTTATTTTAGAATACTATCTTAAACATATATAAATAGTACTTTGAGAAGAGGTCTTAATATTTTAAATATATACTATAAATTGTTTGAGAAAATAAGTAATTGTTTTAGGAATATAAGTCAATATTGTATAAGTAATTTATTTTAGATACAAAGAAAACATTTTGATAAAAATAAGTCATTGTTTTGGGAAAGTAATTCTGAGATTATTATTAAAAAAACTTTGTAAATTATTTTCAATGTATGTTATTATTTAAAGGATATAAGTCATTTTAAGGTACCAAATTAAACCTTTACAAAAATAATGTAATTATTTTAAGACATCAGGTCAAAACTTGTGATAATATGTCACAATGCCAACAAAATAAGTCACTATTTTATTATTTTTTTTTTTTTTATAACTTTTGATAAAATTTTGTAAAAAATGAAATAACTGAAACATTTAAAAAAAAGATGTAAGTCATTGTGAGATAGTAAGTCAAACATTTTGAGACAATAAGTCATTGTTTTGAGATACAAAGCTTAAAGAAAAGAAAATTATATCTAAATGTTTCTTAGATATTAAGCCAAAATGTTGACATGCTGCTGTCAGCAACATAAAAAAGAAAAGTTATAGGTGATTTTTTAAATTCCTTGTCTGGCAGGATAGTCTACACGGGTTCCTAACCGCAAAAACATGAATAAAAAATATTGGGATGTCATACCTGTAGAAGCACCACAACGCAGGTCACATTGTTGTATCCCTGGAACATTCCATTCTCCATTACCTTCTCACCATCGTACACAAACATCCCTGCCAAGCCGAAAATCAGTCCGAACAAGCCTGCATGGAGAACCAAAGAGAGACGTCAAACAAACTCCTGACCAATGATTTGCCCAAAGGCTGCATTTTTCCTTCTGTTGAACAAAAGAAGCAAAGCAAATATCCACCACGCCAAGAGTGAATATTAGCTCAGGCGGTGAATGAAAAGGGGGGGACAAACAAACAGGCTTTCAAACAGAAGGCGGCGAAATAAAACACTGACCCAGCTGAATGTTGCGAACCCAGACACTCTGCTTGGTCTCCTTAAGGATCTTCTCGAAATAGACGCCGGCAAAGCCGCTGGAGAAGCAGGCCACCAACACGGCCAGCAGTCCAACAAACTGAGAGCTTGTGGACAGCTCCGCTATCTCAAGGCTTGTCGCCGCATCTGAAGGCCACTGTTTGGATTAGGGCACAAAAACAAGTATTGGTGAGACCAGACGTCTTCCAAAACACTACACTCTTATGAAATGAATGTTCAGGTCTTAACATATCAGTTCAGATCCCAACATATCAGCCATTGTTAAGGATGTTGCTTTGTCAAACTTACATTTTCTTTAATATGTGGACCTCAATAGACATCAAGACCAGGTACATTTGCATTAAACCTTTGATGCACACACTAAGCAAACCCCTTCTAATGCACAACATGGTTCAAACTTGATCTGTATTCATTTCCTATGTTATTGTATGTACTGCTGAGCATCTCTTTGGTAAATCTAATATAATATCAGTTTAAGTCAATATTTAATGTTCCACGTGTTCATTAGAAATCTTGTTTCTAATGACCTTTAATCCATCCATCCATTCAATATCTTCCACTTTATCCTGTTAGATAGGGTCATGGGGGGACTGGAGCTAATCCCAACGTCATTGGGCGAAGGCAGGGTACACCATATACAAGTCGCCAGTCCGTTGCATGGCCAACACACATGGGCAGTTTAGAGTGAGCGATCAACCTAACATGCATGTGTTTGGACTGTGGGAGGAAACCGGAGTACCCGAAGGAAACCCACTCAAGCATGGGGAGAACGGCCTGGACAGGAAATCCAACCTGGATCATCTTGCTGTGAGGCGACAGTGCTAACCACTACACCACCGTGCTGACCACTACACCACCGTGCTGACCACTACACCTTAAATCA
Source organism: Megaleporinus macrocephalus (assembly GCA_021613375.1). NCBI lineage: Eukaryota > Metazoa > Chordata > Actinopteri > Characiformes > Anostomidae > Megaleporinus > Megaleporinus macrocephalus. The sequence continues at coordinate 41,855,850 of CM038708.1, forward strand.
CTATCTAATTCTTGTTTATGTACTTCATGAACAAACATATTTTTTGCATATATGCTTCTCACTGTTAATGTTTACAAATGTCAACAGCTCATATCAAATTCCACAGTGAGTACATGAGGGTTAGTTGCATGTTAGAACAGCAGTGCTAAAAAAATATTAAAAAAAATAAATAATAAAACTAAAATGTATATTTGTGATAATCAAAAACAAGTACATTGAGGAACTCATTGAAGCTTGAACAATGAAATTAATTTATCGCAAAGATACAGAAAATAAAATCTGGGGTCACTTTTGACCCAGGTTGTTCATCAAAGTGTTAAAAAAAGGTTTATAAACGTGCACCATACAAACCATGCGATGGTTAATGCTCTGATGAATAGATTTGGCCATAAGATTCTTAGTGTTGTGGATGAGAGTTCATCAGTTAAAGTACAAAATGTGGTCTCTCCATGACCACATAAACATACCATGGCCATAATATCCCAGTTTAGTGCTATTAGTAATGAAATTTTTGATTGATACAGATACAGTCATCTCAACTCATACACTTGCAGTCTCAACACATTACCAACCAGTCTTTCAAAGAAAGTCTTGTTCAGTATGTGTGGACATATTTCAGGTAGTAAATATCTTATTCATGTTGGGCATTAAACACAGTAAATACTGCAGTGGTAAAAGAAAAATCTGGAAACAACCCTATTAAGTAATTACAGACCCATTTCAAATCTTCAAATCTAGTCTTCAAGTAGCTTACAGCTTAACTAGCTGTCCAATTTCAGTCAGGATTTCAGCCTAATGATAGTACTTGGGCTTTTCAATGAAAGGTTTCCAATTCATTTCAGTACAGACTCTGGAAAAACAGCTGTGGACTGCTGCTTGCAAAGCAGTAATCAATTGACCATAAAAGTTTCATAGATATACTTGAGAACTGGGTTGGACTCTACCATGGTTCAGTTCATATCAGCAAGGAAGGAACTACTTCTTTTAAAACAGGAAAAAATGTTTCTGAGAGTGTGCCAGCAACCTGTGGTGTCCCCCAGGGTTCGCCTTCTGGGCTGCTCTTATATAATTTATACATTCTTCTTCTTGGCCAAATCTCTCAAAACTATGGGATGTCCTACCACAGCTATGCAGATGATGCTCAGCTCTATTTGGCCCTCTTGCCCAAACTGTATGGTCTCCTTGACTTTGTAAGTGCCTTAAGCACATTACTAACTGTATGGGATAAAGTTTTCAGCAGTTGAATAAAGATAAAACAGATTATTGTATGCAGGCGTGTAGTAATGGACTAATGGACCAGTTTTAGAAACAACAACAAGACTAAGGGTGTGTTCAAAATTGCTTACTAGTCAGTAGGTACTAGATTAGAGTCAGTACACACTGCTCGAGCGGTAGACTGGTAGGTAATTTCAGTAGGTGAGTTTTAGTAGTGCTGTGATGCAAGACGTCAGACCACCACCGTAAAAGTCCTGCTGTTCATTTAAAAGCTCGTTTACTGACAGATTTAGACTTTTTGTGACACTGATCTGTGTTTTTTGTCTGATTATGTATCAGACGGTGTGGAGCTGTAACTCAGAGAAGATGAAACGGGAGGAATGTAATCATTGTTTACCTCAGCAGTAGCGCTAACTTCTGTAGCTGCAGTTCACTAGCCGTAGCTACGTACACACAGCCGACGTTCAGCTTTTCACTGTTTTTTTCCTCCGCTGTGAATTCATCCGCGGCTCCAAGTGAATCATGGGATAGCACAGTGTGCTGTGTTCACCTACATAAAAATGGCTGTCGATTCAGTAGGTCACCCGTGTAACATTCGCCTACTACTCGATGCCTACTGAGTATTACGACATACTAACCGCGCTTGCCTACTGATTTCACTACTGAGTAGTAGACAAGTAGATGATTTCAGACGCACCCTAAACCAGACCTGCAGAAACTTATCCACACCTTTAGTTCTAGCAGGATTGATCACTGTAATGGTCTCTTAACTGGACACCCAAAAACGCCAATCAAGCAGCTTCAGTTGATTCAAAATGAGGCTGCCAAAGTTCTCAATTGGAGTAAAAGAAATAACCTCCCCCGCACCCCCGTTCCTAAATCCTAACACTGGCTGCATTTATGTTATGGTTCTATTACTGATATACACATATATATACAACCAATCACTGAATGACTGAAGGACCAGCGATATGAGCTGAGTAGAACTCTCAGATCATTAGGAACTAGTCTATTAGCCCTGCCTAAGTTAAAGACTAAACATGGGAAGGCAGCATTTAGATACTAAATAGATATCAAGGGAGTAGATTTGCTCTTGCCCCCTCCTTCGAGTTTCAACTGAAGTTAGACCTGCTGCTCTGGGAGACTGTAAGAGAACTGACAGTTGGCAGTTTGTTGTGCAGTTAATTTCCAAACCATGTTATTCACAGCTGCAGACGATGTTAGCCTGCTGTGTGCTGTGGATTACTTCTTCTTCAGTCCAGTCCAGCTCTCTTTGTGTTTGTTTTTCAGAAATGACATCTCTGTTTGTTCTCATATTCATCCCTTGCTTAGTCGTTCAAATACGGTTTTGTTTAATAAACACTTGCTGGCGCTTACGTCCACCTGCCCTGCATAGACTGTGACATACACAATGCATTTATATTAAGAAAGCTGCAGGTTTGTCATCTGCGTATAGCCAGTTTTAGATGCAAGTCACTAACTCATTAACTATACAATTAATAGTTTAACTGGAATAAATTACATTCATGTACATAAATTTCTATCAGAATAAACTGGTCTAATTGAAGTTATTCTGAATACAATTTCTAACCAAAAAAATAAACAGTGCTCGTCAGACTGTAATGTAAAATCTTGAGTCACGTCCCTTTAGTTATCCTACATCAAGCTGGTGTAGTAACCATGCTGAATGGTCAAAAGTATCTGACCTTCACATCTATATTTATGTTCTCCTGTTGCACAAATGTGAAATCTAATTTTCTTTTTTACTTTAGTCCTGCTCCTTCAGCAACAGGCTGCTTCATCCCAATTGTGTGTAGGAGCAGTATCACAGGTCCTTCCTTCCTCCTGCTGTTAGACTCTACAACCAGCTCTGCTCCCAGCAGACCACATATACTCAGCGGCTGTTTACACACACACTTAAACACTACACACTTACAGAGAGTAATTTTTTTTCAGTGTAACATATTAAATACAATCTTAGGAGTTCTTAATTTTTAATATTTATATTGTATAAACTGTACTGTTTTATTAATCTATTTTTGTGTGCCTTGCTATCCCTTTGCTGCTGTAACTCTGTGAATTTCCCCCACTGTGGGACTAATAAAGGATTATCTTATCTTATCTTAATAGCACTGTGCTCTGACAACTCAATAGGGGCGGTGTAGTTCACAGGAATTCTCAGATAGCCATATAACTTAGGCCTAAACTCAAGCCTGGCTAACAGGAAAAGAACTGAAGGGCATGCCTATATGGGCTTAAGTTATCTGGCTAACTGAGAAGTCCTACTTTGCGAAATTCCTCTCAGGCTATCTTGTCTAACCTGAGCCCCAGCGAGGACACAACAGGGGAGCAAATCTGAGTTTGAAGTTTGGGCTAGTAGAGCCAACCACACAGCAACTATTCGCCACAGTATAAATAATTCATACCGGTTTGTTCAAAGTGTAAACCTACACTGTGTGGAGTACTGCTGAACTAACATACTGGAAAGTTCAGGTATACTCTGCGCGTGTACATTTGGGTCATAACAGAGTTTCACAGTGTTCAACAGGGTTGGAGACAGAAACTGGACTCCAGAGAAGATGAACTTTATGCTTCAAGCTTTAAAAACACTGCCAAATATCTCAACTGTCACGGTTATGCCCTGTGTTGCTTCTGTTGGTCTATATTCTTGTTTACGTCCTGTCATTCCTATGTGTTTCTGTTAATATCATGTGTTTACATCATGTAAACAGTTTACATCACCCTCTGTTTGCACCTGTCTTTGTTTGGCATTGTTTCTGTGGCTGTTTCTCTGCCTATGTGTACTTGGCATGTGATAGTTGGTGGTGTTTTTGAATGTCTGTTTGTTGTTTGAGTAAGGCTGATAATAAAAAACCTGCACTTGTATCCACCTCTCCTGCCTTTGCCTGCTACTGCTTCACATCAACAAAAGGTCTCAACAAAGAGCTGTTCAGACGAATACATGAGCAAACGAATGATAGTGGGGTTACATCAACTATAGAACATATTAAAAACGGATCCATCCATCCAAAGCCATTACCGCCTAGTTTATGTGTCCAGAGGTGTGAAGTAACATAGTACATACACTTCATTACCTTACTTAAGTAAAGATTTTGGTTATTTATACTTTACTGGAGTAATTATTTTCAAGCTGACTTTTTACTTCCACTCCTTACATTTACACTCCATTATCAGTACTTTCTAGCCCTTACATTTACACTCCATTATCTGTACTTTCTACTCCTTACATTTACACTCCATTATCAGTACTTTCTACTCCTTACATTTACACTCCATTATCAGTACTTTCTACTCCTCACATTTACACTCCATTATCAGTACTTTCTACTCCTTACATTTACACTCCATTATCAGTACTTTCTACTCCTTACATTTACACTCCATTATCAGTACTTTCTACTCTTTACATTTACACTCCATTATCAGTACTTTCTACTCCTTACATTTACACTCCATTATCAGTACTTTCTACTCCTCACATTTACTCTCCATTATCAGTACTTTCTACTCCTTACATTTACACTACATTATCAGTACTTTCTACTCCTTACATTTACACTCCATTATCAGTACTTTCTATTTCTTGCATTTACACTCCATTATCTGTACTTTAAACATAGCCTCGTTACTCCTATTTCATTAACAGCTTGTTTTCATTCATGTACATTTACATTCCAGTAAAGGTTTTTGATAAGTTTGAAGTTTTTGATTGGGGGGGGGGGGGGGGGGGGGGGGGGGGGGGGGGGGGGGGGGGGGGGGGGGGGGGGGGGGGGGGGGGGGGGGGTTTTACTTCATTACAATACTTATAGACAACTAGTCATCATATCTTCTGCTCCATGAAACACATGTTAATGCTCAGTAGTAACAGATATGCTTCTTTAATATGTTTACATTGTACTAAACTACATTCATGTTCAATGGGCGTATATGCAGCTGAAACAGGAAGCCTAGCGCATCCCAAATTTATCAACATTAACATTTTAATATAACATTATAGTCATTATGGCTTTTAGAAGAATGGGGTTTTTGGAGAGGTGGGCTAGTGCACTATAGACCCCTGTGGCGCAGCCTGAGCTTTTGTCCTTTATGGCATATTTTGGCATTACTTTTACTTTTATACTTTAAGTAGTTCTAAAATCAGTACTTTTACACTTTTACTGGAGTAAAAAGCTTGACTTCATCTATACTTCTCCCTGAGTAATGAATGTGAATCATTTTAACACCTTTGTATGTGTCTTAGAATGTGGCAGGACATGACATCTTCCTCTTGTCTCTTCTTAAATAAAGGTACGTGAAGTACGTAACCAAAACACAAGTGTGCCAACTGTAACCTCAGGTAAGACAGTGTGATGACATACTGCAGCTTATCTCACTTTGACTGGATCCACCTGATGCTCGTCACTCTACTTGTCTTGGCACTGTGCATGTGTGTGATTTTGCATTTGATTACTTGTAGTGTACATGTAAACAGAGTGTTGAACAGGTTCTTTTGCTCACTAGGAGGTCAACCCAGAGTCAACTAGGGCAGCCGCACTAGAGCTTGGGTTAAAGAATCGTCCAATGGTTGAAAGGTTCTTTTATTTTTAAGGCTGTATCATTCAGAGAAGATTTTCTTCACTGCCTTCGTCTTGGACTCCCATCTTCTCCACATTTTAGTCTTGTCTTGCTCTAACTCACGTCACCCATTGTAGCTCTAAAGAGCTTATGTATTGTTGTGTTCCTACAGGCCTCACTAAGCTCCACTTGAACAACTTGTGAAATCGTTAATGTGGGCGAGTTCAGACTGTTAAGCTTGGATGATAACGTGCAATTGGACAAACAATTATTGTTTGCAGAATCTCAATCCAAATTCTTTCCCAGAGTGCCACATGTGACCATACAATAACAAAGTGGCTTATGTTTCATTTGCATTCTTTGGTAGAGGGAAAATCTACATTACAATCTTTCCAAGTGGCATTTAAAAGTTTGTATATGTAGTTAATTAGTTTGCAGAGCCTATAGTTATAGTTAAGTTGTTTTTATTGTGTATATATTGAAGTCATAGCCTAAAAAGATTATATAACCAGAATTGTTTAAAAAAAAAAAGGTGAAGCAACGAAAGTGTTGTTGTAGAACCACTTCTTTTTACCAACTTAAAAAAAGCCAAGCTGTATTATTAGGAACTGGTGTTACCTGTACGAGAGCTACGCCCATCATCAGTATGAGTAACGAGAGCCACTGGTAGACATTCAGTTTCTTGCTGAGCATAGTCACGGAGAACAGAGCGGTGGTGAGAATCTTTAGCTGATATGTGACCTAAGAAAGGCAAGTAAAAGGAGGATAAGGTTCAAAATCCACTTTCATGTAGAATTCTGAACTTGTACTTCCACTAACTGGCCACTTTATTAGAAACACATAAGTTGACTTTCCACTAAGACGCCACTAAATGAGAAACACCTACCTTGTATTTCTAGTAATTGGCCACTTTATTAGAAACGCCTACCTTGTTTTTCCACTAACTGCCACTTTGTTAGAAACATCCATCATGTACCTCCTGTAAGTGGCCATTTTATTAGAAACGCTACCTTGTACTTCCAATAACTGGCCACTTTATTAGAAACACTACCTTGACCTGTCACTAAGAGACCACTTTATTAAAAACGCCTACCTTGTTCTTCCACTAACTGCCAACTTATTAGAAACCCCCACTTTGCACTTCCAATAAATGGCCACTTTATTAGAAACACCACCTTGTGCTTCTGCTGACTATTAGAAGTTATTATTCATTAGAAGTGCCTACATTATATGACGCAAACAGGCCACTTTATTAGAAACAACTACCTTATACATCCAATAACTGGCCACTTTTTTAGAAAGATATACCTTAACCTGCCACTAAGAGGCCACTTTATTAGAAACACCAGCTTGTGCTTCTGCTGACTGGCCACTTTATTAGAAAAAACAACCGTGTACTTCCACACACTGGCCACTTTATTAGAAACACCAACCATGTACTTCCACTAACTGGCCACTATATTAGAACCTCCCACTTTATACTTCCAAGAAATGGCTACTTTATTAGAAACACTACCTTGTACTTCCACACACTGGCCACTTTATTAGAAACACTACCTTGTACTTCCACACACTGGCCACTTTATTAGAAACAACAACCTTGTACTTCCACACACTGGCCACTTTATTGGAAACACCTACCTTGTACTTTTACTAATGAGACCAGAAAATTATAATTTATAAAAACAAAAACTAGTAAATGTCTAACACAACCTGTACAGCAACAGAGCTACAGTCTCTAATTGGGTTTAAGGGTGTGAGTTTTTGATATATTTTTAGATAAACATACTTCCTGTGTCACCTCTCCATGTCAATTAAGGTCCACCAATGTGATAACTGACTACCTATAAGCAGTAAGAGATATATAGGGCTATATAAGGCTATTTGAGGGCTTCTTGAGGGTCTTATTCACCTGGTAGGTTGCAGCGTCCAGGTTAGAGAGAGCCACATAGAGCAGATTGTTCTGCAGGGTGTAGATGCCTGATGGGATGGCCAGCTTCAGAGTGTCCATGGGTTTATTTATAATTTCCTCTACCAAGACCCGATTCAGCATTCGTATGCTGAAACCTGAAGAACACATAGAAATGAATGGAAAAAAAACTTTCATTCCAAAAATAAGGAAATAGTCATCTGTAGATCTTTATAGTGAAATAAGAGTTCAAAATTCTCTAAAACATTCAAACACATCTTACTGTTCAAAGCAAACAACATCACAGAATAATTCTATATCTATCCACGACAATCATTTATTTCACTTCCAGTCAAAACATCCATTAAATATGTTTTTCCATAAGTTATTCCAGCTTCCATCCTTTTTTCAGGAGACTCTCTTTCAGGTCCTTATAGAAATCTATAGCCACACCTCCAAAAGCTAGTTTAGCATTTTCTGCTTCTCTCCATCCAAATAAGCCCAAAAATATTCAGTGATGTTGAGGTTCTGGACTCTTAGGTGGTGGATCCACTGTTCTGAGAACAGCAGCAGCTTCTTTGTTTGATGTGTCTGCATCTCCTTTTCTCAGTGAGGAGCTTCTTGACCCATCCTTTCACACCCATGGTGCTGAGGTGTCTTCTCACAGTGGACAGCAACATCTGTGGATGTTCTCAAATCTGAAGCAATGATAAAAGCTTTAAGTGCTGTTCATCTAAAGAGAAACGATTAGGTGGTCTGCCAGGTCTTCCAGGTGGTTGTTAGGAGTCCAGTTTTCTCTGTTGCATATAATAATTTCTTTTGACGTTCTTCTTCTTTATGCAAGTGGATTATCTTGTATCTAGTTTCCTCAGAAATATCATCTAAATATGAATAACTGGCACTTGATGGTCAATTCGAGTGGAGAAAATTAAGGATATTGCGTTGAGCGTTAGTACAAAAAGATAGAAATGTAAAGTGATTTGAGGAATATGATCAATATGGATATTTTGAGGCCCTGCAGCCCAAAAGGTGGTCTTGAAATGGGAATTCTGCGTCACTAAATCATTGACATGTGCGCACATGTGTGGTTCAATGGTTTGATGTGAAATGGTTCATTGTAGAGAAGCTACAGACACAGATTACTGCACAGTGGTGGTGATGGGAACCAGGCGTCACCATGTCTACAACACAAATATAGCCATTTGATTTACTATCCACAACCACAAGTGAACCTACACGTGTCTTTAGAGTTTATATATGTGATGTTTATGAAGGTAAAATAGTGGCTGAAAAAACAAGTTCTCTTTGGGGACTATTTTACCTCAGAGCGCCCCCTCTGGCACGGAAAAAGCACCTGAACAATGTTTTAGGCATGTTTTGTAATATGTTTAAGTTTGTGTTATGTATATGTTTTATATAATAACTTTTTTTGAGGCAGCTTTTAATTGTTGACGTCTGGTTCCATTCACCACCACCGAATTCCATCATTAGACCTCTTATAATACTACTCATACAGTTTCACACTCTTTTGTCACATATCACCCTGGTTGTGCTGCTCTGACTCACTGTTGTCTTTGAAGACTAACAAGGTGCAGGCGATGATTTTGATGACTTCAGCGCACACCACAGCGGACGAGGCCAGGTACCTCAGCCCCTCGGCCTGCAGCGTCCGAGAGTAGCGCATGGTCAGCACCAGACTGGTGGTCTGGAGCACAAGCACCCCCAGAGACACATGCTTCAGCCTGTCAGACGCAGAGAACCTGGCGACGCCGGGCACCTCGGGGGAGCTGATCTGGAGGGCAGAGAGAGGTCGAACCATACATGTAGAACACAGAGAGTGAGTAGAGAATACAGGACATTAGAAACAACAACAATGCATTGAAATATTTCATTTATAACAATGTGTCACTTTGTAATTTAGATAAAAATGTATATAAAAAGCCTTTTAACAACTACCCCTAATAATAATAATAATAATAATAATAATAATAATAACAATAATAATGTTTTTAAACATTTCAAAAGTGGAGATAGACGGCTAAATTCAGCAGTCTAACTGAAAAATAACTGTTACAAAAAGAGCCACAATACATTTCAGCCAAAGCTAGCCTTAAGAAATAGGTTTTTCATCTGGATTTTAAAAAATTACAGTTCATGGAAGTTTGCAGTAAGCCTGCCTCAGTCTGGAAAGATTAAAATGCATCAACAGATGCACTAGTTTAGTCTTTACTAATACTTACTGCAGCTATTTTTGAAAAAATCTGTATAACCAAATGGTTAAAATGTGAACAAAGCTATTCCAGGTGGTTTGGTATCTTACAGAGTCAATACTGTTCACAGTGATGATAAATGGAACCAGACCTCCACCTCTAAAAAGCTCCCACACAGAAAGTGATTGCATAAAATGGCTATAAATATGTGACCTAATGCCAAAGACACTGTTTTATGTTTATTTTGAGAATGTTCACATCAACATTAATGGGCGAACCTTTTTTTTCAGTTTAACCATCATGAATATTACCAATATTATCAATATTACATATCAAATCTCAAATGCTGCTGCGAGGTTATTAACACGTACGTCTAGGAAGGAACATATCACTCCCGTACTGGCTTCACTTCATTGGCTCCCAGTGGCTTTTAGAATACTGTTCAAAATCCTGCTTTTAGTGTACAAGTCTCTTAACGAGTTAGCTCCCAGTTATCTAACGGAACTGCTTGTGCCCTATGTTCCAGCACGGGCTCTAAGATCTGCCAATCAGCTTCAGCTGGTTGTCCCCAAAGCAAGGCTGAAGCAGAGGAGGGACTGAGCATTTGTAGTAGCCACCCCGAAACTCTGGAACAAGTCACCACTGCAGATTGGATTGGCACCTACTCTGTCAAGTTTTAATTTAATTTTTAATTAAATTATAAAAAAATTGGTTCCCCATTAAGGGAAAGTCTTATTGCATTTCTGGCTATTATACCATATTTGGGAAACGATTTGATTGGGCTCTACAGCATGTCGACACAACTGTGATTGGCTGAGAGGTGTGATGATCCTAATTTTAATAAGTGTAAGCTAATTTTAGTATAGGCAGATAAAAAGGCCAGCATAATCAGGGGCCTAAATACAAAATATAAGATGATCTGATCGGCTATTGTCTACTCTTTTTTTTTTACATCCATGAAACCAAAATTAACCTACCTGCTCCCGACTGGTCATTGTGACGGAGGTGTTCCCGGTGTTCTTTCTTATAGAGCGGTTCTACTTCTCTTCAGGTCTAGACGCATATAACAGCATTCCATTCAGAACTATATGCTGCCCTGGAGAAAAAGTTCTCATTACTGACAATATTAACAAGCATTTATTTTTATTTTTATTTAACTTATACTATATGAATAGAGAAACAAGCACAGAAAACCAATCTGGCCCGGGTGGAGTGATAATTAACACGTCTTTTCACTGTGGCTGAGATTTGTTGTCATAAGTTTACAAACCAACAGACTTTAGAAAGCTAGTCTCATGAAAGTTAAGCCCATACATTACTTTTTGACTGCATTTACTTCCAGATGGTTAAGAAATACAGTATGTTGGTTAGTCAGTACAGTGTGTTGGGTAGTCAGAATAATATTAGAACCAAAGCTGAAGATCCTTCAATTATCCATGTCATATTGTTGCAGAAGAATATCCCCTTGGCTGTGTGGCGTTCCTCTGGGGTATATCTTTGGCACCTTTCTCTTTTACAGAATCAACAGTTCTAAGTCTAATCATAGTGGTACACACTGGAACAAAAGGCTTTCATTGTAGAAGTCTGTTTCCTGCATAGATAATGACTATGAAAATATATGAAAGTCTATGCAAATGTTGTGCAGTTTCTAAATTTGCATTTTACTGTACCAGTCTACATATATATATATATATATATATATATATATATATATATATATATATATGACTGAAAAGCTGGATATTGTATAGGTATTCAGTTGCCATCTTTCACCCAGTACAAAACAATAGTTATCTAAAGCCCAAATAAACAACACATTAGCAGCATATCCCCCGACACTGAGAGAGGATTAGATTGTACATAAAAGTATGACAAACCTGGTCGAACAACACTTCAAGAAAAGGAGCAGATAAAGGAATGCTAACTGAAGAGAAGAGCACCATTAACTTTGGACCAGTCAATCCAGAAACCTGAACCAACAATGACTGCCAGTGAAACTGGTACTGTTCAAAAGCCCAAGGACAAAAGACACCCAAGCACACAAAAGCAGTGCACAAAAACATCTCTCCTATTGAAAATAATGTTTAAAAAAAAAATCGCCTCAGCCCATAAAACACATACGCAACATGACCTTTTCTCCTGTTAGCATTGAAGGCTTATTACAGATGGGAAACGAAAAAGGTCCATTTAGCACTTTGGCAGCATTGGTTAATGAAAATCACCCAAATACTCAATGTTGAATTTGTTTTTATGTAGAACTGACAAGCTGCTAAATGAAGCGTTTGCATGCACCATCAGGCCTCATGCTGAAACATGCCTCTATACTAAAAGGGGCTGAGTTCCAAATTGTGCATTTGTTTTGCAGACTGTGGTCAATAGTTTTCAATGTAGGTGACTATCAGTGGTGGTACAGTTTCAAGGGAATTAACCAAACATAAACAAAAAGTGTTTTTCACTTTCGCTTATTGACAATGCTCGATTGTCAACAGCAGGCAGATATGTAAAAAACGCCTCAGCTCGCCTCATTGGCTAAAATATGAATACAACGCTTATAGCAGTCAACATGGCTCTCGACTTAAGGAGAAAGTCCCTCACTTCAAGATAAGGAGCCAATCAGCTTGCCGGGCCAGAAAGGGATTGACAATATCATGGCATGAGGGGGCAAAGCCGCCTTTGCTATGAAGATCTAAGCAAGTATAGAAGCCAGAACAAGGAGAAAAGTCATGTTTTTGGTGTTCTTGAGCTAAATGCTACGTAAGTTTTTGTCAGTGATATTAAGTTTGCTTTTGAAGGTATGTTGTAATTTTGTAGCTAGTATTACACCTATATTACAAACTCCTAATGAAGTCTTCCGAGCACCTCAGAGTTTTCCTACTTGAGAATCTTCTTCCCGCCTAAAAACTGTTTAGGCATCTTCAGTTAGAGCTTTCTAAAAAAGTGGATGCTTACAGTAAGCTAGCGCTTCTTTATCTGCTGTGTGTACATATAAGAAGCATATGAAATGTGTTTACCGAGCTGTTTGGTTTGTGAACACAGTCTATTCACTGCAAAGTGCTGGAAAACTACTGGAACGTATGCAGTTTGATCAAAACTCCAAACCGTATACACCATAATAGTATATGGTATGCAAACGAAAAACTAAAGGTCTAAAGACCTAAAAATGTCAACTCTTCTCAATACCATATAGTGGGTATTGCGAGTTGTTATAGGATTTTACCTACTTGGCTGTTTGTAACATTCTGATTCCCACTTGGCCAAAAACAAAGATTAAGCTGCTTTTTCTTCAACAAAAGAAAAAGTTGTGGTGTTTTTGTTGATATTCAAACATGATTTGTAAAATTTTTTCCTCAGAAATTGACCGGATCGTCTGATTTACAAGGCCAATACAGAATCGGAATGCTACATGCTAGCTAACACTGAACTGATGTAATAAGACAGTCAACTTCACCGAAACACTTTGTGAAAACCAGCCAGCTTTGTCAAATATGGTGAGTTCTTTGGCTGTTTTGCATTACAACTTGAGTAGCCGGTGCTGGTGATTGTGTTGAAGTTGAATAAACCTGCGTGGGAGTATTAGCTTGGTTGTGTGTATGTAGCATTAGGTATTACACCTAATTCAGAGGCTAGAGTGGCTGATATAAAGATACACAGTGGAAAAAAGAGGAAGTGGATAGTGGTCACATTCAAAAAAGCTATGATTTTTTTTTTCTCGGACACAAAAACAGCTCAAAGGTGAAGTTCCTTATATGAACATAACACCAACTACAGAAAGATGCACGGCTTCAGAGGCCGATTTGCAGAAACAGCCTTGCTGGAGCGTATCCCAAGTTGAGACATCTTTAGCTTCAGTAAACCTTACTACAGTGTGGCAAACCTGAATAACCAGATAGACCTGCTGTTCACGTGAGACTCATCAGTAAGTAAAGAGCTTCTTAAAAACTCTGAAAAAGAAAGAAGAACCCAAGAAGAAATAGAATGAGAGTGATATAAAAACCCAACCACAGCGAAGGCCCAAAGGAATGAAGGGTCACCACTCACCAAGGTGACTGCCATCATCATCTTCACGTTCATCAATGCAGAGTCAGTAGGTCTGAGGGTCCACCACGTCCTTGGCATACAAACTTCTCTTATACAGCTTCTTCGCTTCACTTGTACGTCAGAGCTCCTGATCGACCTGCTCCTGAAACTGCTCCCTCTCAACTCTGCGCTGTCAACTCTGTGCAGGCTCGGAGAACCTGTCCACTGCCACACCCACTAAAGCACACCACCTGCATGGAGAAGGATATCCTGTGGTTTTACAGTCACCCAGCCAGTGTGAACTTATGCCTCCAGCGCCGGCTCAATGAAGCAGGCTGCTTCCATATTATTACCTGTTGATGTTTGTTCTGGCTGGAAGGGAAACCACACACTGGCCATACAATAGACCCGGCCTTTAGACGCCGTCATTAAGCTCAGATAGAGCTGTGAAGGTTATGCCCTGGATTTAGATCCTCTAGTAATTCTGGGAGCGTGGTAAGGGGGATCGGTGCAGGCTGGCCTGAAGGGAACGGAAAGAGCAGAATCAGAGCACACACTGGCTGCCTTATGCTGGCAGGTCAGTTTGCTGGTTTGCTTTTTTTGCGGATGGGGGAGTGAGAAGCCCAAACAATCCCTCTCTCTGTGTACAGGGTGCAGACTTACAGGCCGAAGCCAGCTAAGGAGGGGTTCCCTTTCTCCACCCACAGTCATCCTGCCACATGGACATCATGCCGGACAGCCGCTCTTACGCTGCCGTGTAAAAGTTTGCAAGCATCTTTTATAATAGGTGGTCTGTTTAACAATAACATACACTCTGCATGAAAATGACTACCAGTAGGGGCTTTTATGCTGAGTAGTTGTAAAAAACAACAAGAAGCTAATAAATTATCAATATTATAGACTTTATTTATTAGTTTATAACAATTTTCTTGTCAAGTCATCTGCCATAGGATATTAACTTTATTAGAACTTTACTTGGGATAATAACTTTATTAAGAGTCTACTTGGGATATTAACTTTATTAAGAGTCTACTTGGGATATTAACTTTATTGAAACTCTATTTGGGATATTAACTTTATTAAGAGTCTACTTGGGATATTAATTTTATTGAAACTCTATTTGGGATATTAACTTTATTACGAGTCTACTTGGAATATTAACTTTATTAAGAGTCTACTTGGAATATTAACTTTATTGAAACTCTACTTGGGATATTAACTTTATTAAGAGTGTACTTGGGATATTAACTTTATTAAGAGTCTACTTGGAATATTAACGTTATTAAGAGTCTACTTGGGATATTAACGTTATTAAGAGTCTACTTGGGATATTAACTTTATTAAGAGTCTACTTGGGATATTAACTTTATTGAAACTCTATTTGGGATATTAACTTTATTACGAGTCTACTTGGGATATTAACTTATTAAGAGTCTACTTGAGATGTTAACTTTATTAAGAGTCTACTTGGAATCTTAATGTTATTAAGAGTCTACTTGGGATATTAACTTATTAAGAGTCTACTTGGGATGTTAACTTTATTACAACTTTAGTTGGTATATTAATTTTATTAAAACTCTACTTGGGATTTAACTTTATTAGAACTTCATTTGGGATATTAATTTTATTAACATTTCATTTGAGATATTAACTTTATTAGAATTTCATTCAGAATATGAATTTTATTAGATAGTCACTCTGGAACTTCTTTTTATTAGAAGTGTTCTTTTGGGATATTAATTTAATTAGGACTTAGCACTGCTAATATTCATTTAATACAATGCATTTTGGATGTGAATTTAATTTCAGCCTATCTTCATGAATTTCATCATAATATCATCATGAATATGAATTTTATTGACATATTTGCAATATTTTAGTTTTGCATTCTGGGTATTATTTGTATTTCAACTTTATTTTGGACAATATTTTAATATAACTTCTTTCTGGATATTAATTTTATTTTAACTGCACTTATTAATAAAATTTTCAAATGATTCACTGTATTTTAAATTTATTCTGGATATTCATTTAATAGATTCATTTAATAGATACTGAATGTTTTAAACTTGATTCTTTTTGTTTATTTTAGAACTCTATTCTATATGTTATTTTCAGCTTTATTTTGGAAATTATTTTATTTTCATTTCATTCTGTATACTGATTTTGTCCATATTTTATTGTGTGTATTAGTTTGAATAGAACTTTTTTTCTGGATACTAATCTTATTAGAACTTTATTGCTGATGCAATAAATGTTTTTTCAGTTAGATTTTTTCCTGAGTCATCTATAATCAATCATTCTAACAATTCTTAAAATGCATACATTTAATTTGTCTTTGACAACAGTAAACAGTAGCGCACACACTCAAACACAGTGTTGGGTGAAGCTACCACTCGGCGCCCTACCAAAAACTTTCAGACAGGCTGGATGAGGGCGAGGGCGAAGTGGACTGAGGTCGGTTTTGGCGAGCAGCGCTGGACGAGGCAGTGACTTGGGCTGCTTTCAGGATTAAAGATGTCAAATGTGTGAGGAGTGCAGGATTCCAGCACTGGGAGAGAAACCACCGAACCATGTAACGCTGTGTATGTATTTCAGTAGTGTGTGTTGAAATCCCCCCAAACAGGGTCCTCTCTGTTAGGTCCATCTACCACGTAGTCTTAGCAAGGACACACGTCGCTTGTTTCAGTACCGACTATCGTTCACTTGTCTTCACAGTTTGTCCTCAGGGAGTTCGGGATGCCATCTTAAGGGCTGTTCTATTCCTATATTATCTCTATAAGTGACAGTGTTAGATGAGCCCTCAAAGGGGTGAGATAATAAGTGGACATAGCGTCGCCGTCCAATTAAAAACAAATATATCCAAAATGGCAACTTTACAGGGGAAGCCAAAAACTGCCTTCACTTTTAATGGAAGTCAATGGAACCAGAATGTTTTCCAAGCTATTTTGGAGCATTTTGTTGGTCCATTCATCATAAAATTGTTCTACAATGTAAACATCACTTGCTGCGTTTAATTAATGTAGAAAATTAAAAATTGCCTAAAATGGACATGCTTTTCATTGGACAGCGGCGATATATGTGTCGACTCCAGCAGTGGAACTTGTTTAGAAACCAATGCGATCTGTCTTGTTTCACTTTTCAAACCTGGAAAACAATGGACAAAACTGTTTATAAGTCACAACAGAAAACAAAAACTTTAAAATGCTAAACTGTGTATGTAAACTGGGGATTTGGAGACCTCTCTGGAGGAATTGTGGAATTGCACGTAACCTAAAAATCATTAAACTTTTCAGAGTGCCAGAGGGAGAAATTCTGTCCCACAGAGACCACTTTTCTCTCTTTTGGAACTCAAGCCCTTTACCTTGTTACAAGGTGACATCATCTCCTAACACAATCTTTTTTGCCTGCCTACCAACAAACTTGGAACCACTCACGCAACACACAGAGAGCTACAGTAAAAACGTGCCACTCAGAAACATCCAGCTCCAGTCTAGCTTGCAATGGAGGATTAGCTTGTTCTACCTGACTTTCAGGATCAGACTCTAGCAGACCTGTTACCATTGTAAAAAGAGCCACAGCAGTGTGGGGGTGGGACTTGCAGCAGAATGTCACTCTGAGAATTGGCCAAACAGAACAGAGTGGGTGTGTTGACAGGTCAGATCATACTGGGCTCAACAGGAGAAAACTGAAGCATGTGAATCTATTCTATGTAAAATCTAATTATAAACTTTGATATATTAGCATAGTATGTCTTCTTTAAGGCATCTGGAAGGGGATTTCCATTCATCCATTCATTTTTCAAGGTTGCAGCTTAATGAAATGGTTAAAATGTAAATAAAGTCATTCAAAGTAGTTCAGCGTGAAATGTTTCTCAATAAGCTGCCTGGCGTCTTAAACACAACAGTGTTCAGAAGCTTTTGGACTGAACCATATTATTAAAACCTGTTCATGGTGAAGGAGTATATACAGGGCTTTGGGAGGCAAAATTGGCAATTTTTTTTTAGGATCTTGGACTCTTTACTGGGTGGCACAATAGGTACTAACTCTGCGTTGAGTTGGTTTCTCCCTGGGTGTGCGTCAGTTGCCTCCCAACATCCAGAGACATGCAGTCAGGTGAATTGGAGATGCTAAATTGCCCCCTAGGTGTGCTAGTGTGTGTCTGTCCTGTGATGGACCGGTTGCCTGTTTCCTGCCTTTCACTTAATAAGTGCTGGAAAAGTCTCCAGGACACCCTGTGAACCAGCAGGATAAGTGGTTTAGAACATGAATGAGTAAATTAATGATTATTTTAACACTACATATAAACTCAGATTGTGGGTTCACTGGTGGTTTTAGACAGTAAATAAAATCCCCATATTTGTATTTTAGACCCCTGGTTTCCATCATCACCAACGTAAAGAGTTTGTAAACTTCTCTATTCCACTAAATGACTTAATGCTTTAAGTGTTTATCAAATTGTGACATTAAAATGTTTTTTATAGATATACTGTATTACTTATTACACTTAAGGCTATAGGTATACTGCATTACTTATTACACTTAAGGCTATAGGTATACTGTATTACTTATTACACTTAAGGCCATAGGTATACTGTATTACTTATTACACTTAAGGTTTTGGGTATACTATACTACTTACTATGTCAACAGTAGTAAATAAGTAAATTATTAATAATTAAGATGGTTGTATAATAATACTTATGATTAAAAGGTTAATATTTTAGCTAGTAGCACTAAATAATACAACGGTGAAACTATTATATATTTATTAGCCATAATTTAAAAATCTCTTAGATAAACTAATAGAAAATATCAAGAATCAAGAAAATACACCTTTTATTACATGATACAACTTTACATTACATCATACAACCCTACAAATACATCTTACAACCTGACTGCTATAAGCTAATAAAGCTATAGGCTAATAAATGCAAAGAAAAACTAGCATTAGTACAACAATTACTTCAGTTGTCAAAGATAATTATGAGGAAAACAGTGATTTTTATCTTTATTTGGCTCAAAATTACACCTTTTTACTGTTTCAGTCAGATAGAAGAAGTCAAAACTTAATGGAGGCATTCATATAGCTTGCTAACTTTAGCTCTTAGCATGCATTCTTTCTCGACTGAGATCTTCATTGAAATGACGACTTGAAGACAGTTAAAGTTTGTAATAAGATATTCAACTTCCTTGTAGCACATTGGCCTTCCTTGTACACTTACAGTTCACGTTAATGAAAATCTAACTTTAAGCAGCCATATACAGGGAATCCATAAAATTAATCTAATATTAGTCGTAAGTGCTAGCCTTGAGCTACAGGCTAATAGACACAACCATATGACAACATTGTGACAACATACTGGCAGCGTTGTCAGTACATTGTCACAACAGTATATAATTCTTAATACGTTCTAGTATATCTGCATGGAACTCTATAGAATTTTGCTTGCAAGCCAATAATTAGCTTTAATACCGCATAACGACATTACTTAATAGTGGCTATGTGACAACCTTTTGACAACGTTGTACCAACATTGTAAAAAAATAGAGGTTAACTTTGTGCTAACATTGTGTGTTTGCTGGGTTGTTAAGTGGAGCTGTGAAGTAACCACAACTCTGTGGATGAATGTTTCTCAATGTGTGAGAAACCATAATCCACAAGATATCATACTATAATATAATATCATACTATACTATATTTACCATACCTGATTATTCTATTTGCTTTTAACAGATTGTTTTGGGGATTTTAGTGGATGGTAGCTGTGGATTGAATTTCGGTGTCACTTCAGACCCTGGAAAAAAAGCAACTGGCCATTAGTAAGTCATGAATAATGAGAACGTTTTCCATAATTTTCCATCTCACAATTGATTGAATAATATTAATAATAATAGGCATGTTATCAATCTTGAGATGCTTAGATCAAAATAACATGTTGTGGAGGACAAATTCTGCTGTGTGCAAACACATGTAGCAAATAGTGTCTAATTCTATTCTATAATTCTAATTCTATTCTATGACATGGTAAGTTATTATAATGAAATATGACATTTCTCATTATTGCTATAACTTAGATATATATAAATTATTATATAAAGTAACTAAATGACTAAATTATATATTTTTTTCTTCCAAAGAACTCCTCCGAGTCTGTAGGGGGCAGTGTTTACAGGTCACAGACCAACGTGTTGTTCTCCTCCAGTAAGCCATGTGTTTAGTACAGGGTTGAACAGCCTCGTATACTTCAGCAGGTTTAGATTAAATAATGCAGTAGTTTATATATTTTGCTAAAATCTGTAAATGTAACTCTGTTCCCCGTTTAAACACGAACGTTAGGAGACTAGAGCGTGTTTTTAGGGTGCTAGTAAAACAGCAGCACCGCGATTTCTGTAACAGCGAGTTGAGTGTAAACAGGACTTCTTGCTGTTAATAATTTGTGTTTTTTTTAGTGAAAATGGTCCGTAAACTTAAGTTTCACGAGCAGAAGCTCTTGAAGAAAGTCGACTTCATTAACTGGGAGGTGGACAACAATCTACACGAAGTGAAAATCCTGAGGAAATACCACATCGAGAAGAGAGAGGACTACACGAAGTGAGAAACTATCGGAGTTTTAATACGTAAAGCTGAAGAAAGACGTGGCTGAAGTTAGCTTCTTATTCGAATTTCCCGGTCCACCTTAAATGCTATAGTAGTTACATTCTGGCGTCTGCACCATTTAAGGTGGACCGGGGAATTCAAATAAGAAGCTAAGAAGCTAACGTCAAACTGATAGTTGTAATGCGTTTTGTTATTCATGGTGTTTATAGATACTTTAAAAACGTTGCTACTTGTTTTTCTTACTTGAAAGAAGTACAAGAACGGCGAGTCATTGTTTTCTTGACGATACGATTTAACGGTAGACTTGTACGATTTGGCGGTATTTAAAACGATATTAATATACGACATGTTTCCATACCTCTCATATTATATACATGCTAGGTTGATGGTATTACAGAAGAGTCTGTAACACCTCCCAGCTGTCTCACTGTCCAAAGAAAAACATGAAACATATATTTTTTTCTTCCTTTTTTTAACGGCAAATGAATGCACAGCTGCCATTTACCATGTGTGGAAAAGTTATTGATAAATTGACTAATATAAATGCTCCAAAATAATAAAAATTCTGGTTCCATTGAGGAGATACTTTGAGGGTTTTTTAAACAGTGATGATATGGTTAACATGTAAACAGGCTCCAGTCTAGAGAAACTTACAGAACCAAAATTGATTACAGTGGTGGTGATGGTAACCAGACGTCCGGCTCTGAAGGCTTCTTCACAGGTTATGAATGTCTGACTTATTAGCTTATGATAGTGTTAAGAAAGTGGCCTGAAACATTTTTTGTAAACAGTCCATAGCAGAGACGTACATGTAAGGAAAACAGTCTAGAATATTACAAAAAATTATTTTAAGCTGTGGTAGCCTTTTTAAATCTAATAGTCTTTTTCAGATTCATCACTATTCATCATCATCATCATCATTATCATCAGTATTGTTCCATACAAAAACTGACACACATGTAGTTTCACTGGTGAATGTTTGTGTTGTGGACATGGTGAGCTCAGGTTCTCATCACCACCACTGTTTTAAGTCCGGTCAGTCTGTAAACCCTTTCACAGCCCAGGTTGTTTGGCTAATTGTATTTCTGGCTGATATCAGTTTGTTTAGTTATTAAGCTGTCGACCCAAAATGTTCTTAGGATCAACAACAGGTTCAGAATTCGATGTAGGTCTGCTGGGCATCCTTGTCCCGAGAGCCTGACCACAATGGCTGCAAATGTTATCTACTATCCCTGCAATTGTAATCATTCCATATAACACATGAGCTGGTTTAATGGTGGTTTAAATATTAAATTAAGTGGCTGTATTTGTGTTGTAGACATGGTGACCTCTGGTTCCACCTTTACTTAACAGTAGAGTCTTACATCACACTGAATTATGATTATTCAAATGTAAAATTGGGATAAATCGGGTCATTAAGGGTGCTGTATTTTCACCATTAAATTTAATGAGGACTTATTTTTTGTTGGTGATCTTTCAGGTACAATAAGCTGAGTCGCAACATCAGAGAACTGGCCCAGAAGATACGGGACTTGGATGAAAAGGATGGTTTCAGAGCTCAAAGCACCGCTCAGCTACTGGAGAAGCTGTATGTACAATCTGTGCCCAATAATATTTTGAATATTAGAAGGAGATTAGATTATCAGGTTTGTCCGAACATATTGGGAGAAGAGAAAGAGTGGATATTTGTTCTGATGCAATAACTCTTTCGTTAACAGCTACAGTGTTGGCTTGATCCCCACCAGACAGAATCTGGCTCTGGCGAGTAATGTCAGTGCATCGTCCTTCTGTAGGTAAGTGAACTTTCTGTTTATTTCTTCATGGAAATTAAGCAGTATTTGTTACAGGAAGCAGAAGCTGGGGTGTCTGTATGCTTACATACACGTGTACAGATCAGTATACTGCAGTACACAATACATTGTTGTGCTTTTATACATTTTCTGAAACACAAAAAATCCTTGACTTTATGGCTACTAGGCCGGCAAACACAACTCACAGCACAAAGTCTGAGCCCGCAGTGTTAGTGTAAATTGTGTTAATGAAGATTCTATATTTAATATACATTAACCTATTCTCTTATACTGACTAAGACGCATTAAGTTTTGATAGTTGAAATATGTTACAACCAGTATTTACTGGCTGACACAGTGGCTGAGGTCATCCTCCATAGTGATGCCGCTTGTTTATGACAGCTTGTATATTGTCAGTATTTTTATAAAACTAGTACACTACCAGTCAAACGTTAAAAAACAGTTTTAAATCTTTTGGCTGGTAGTGTACTAAAACGTTTGTCTGGTAGTGTACTAAAACGTTTGACTGGTAGTGTACTAAAACGTTTGACTGGTAGTGTATCTAAAACGTTTGACTGGTAGTGTATCTAAAACGTTTGGCTGGTAGTGTATCTAAAACGTTTGACTGGTAGTGTACAAAAACGTTTGGCTGGTAGTGTATCTAAAACGTTTGGCTGGTAGTGTATCTAAAACGTTTGACTGGTAGTGTACAAAAACGTTTGGCTGGTAGTGTATCTAAAACGTTTGACTGGTAGTGTATCTAAAACGTTTGACTGGTAGTGTACTAAAACGTTTGACTGGTAGTGTATCTAAAACGTTTGACTGGTAGTGTATCTAAAACGTTTGACTGGTAGTGTATCTAAAACGTTTGTCTGGTAGTGTATCTAAAACGTTTGACTGGTAGTGTACTAAAACGTTTGTTTTGTAGTGATCTAAAACGTTTGACTGGTAGTGATCTAAAACGTTTGACTGGTAGTGTATCTAAAACGTTTGACTGGTAGTGATCTAAAACGTTTGACTGGTAGTGTACTAAAACGTTTGACTGGTAGTGTATCTAAAAAGTTTGTCTGGTAGTGTATCTAAAACGTTTGACTGTTAGTGTATCTAAAACGTTTGACTGGTAGTGTACTAAAACGTTTGACTGGTAGTGTATCTAAAACGTTTGACTGGTAGTGTATCTAAAACGTTTGACTGGTAGTGTATCTAAAACGTTTGACTGGTAGTGTACTAAAACGTTTGACTGGTAGTGATCTAAAACGTTTGGCTGGTAGTGTACTAAAACGTTTGACTGGTAGTGTACTAAAACGTTTGACTGGTAGTGTATCTAAAACGTTTGGCTGGTAGTGTATCTAAAACGTTTGGCTGGTAGTGTATCTAAAACGTTTGGCTGGTAGTGTATCTAAAACGTTTGGCTGGTAGTGTACTAAAACGTTTGACTGGTAGTGTATCTAAAACGTTTGGCTGGTAGTGATCTAAAACGTTTGACTGGTAGTGTATCTAAAACGTTTGACTGGTAGTGTATCTAAAACGTTTGGCTGGTAGTGATCTAAAACGTTTGACTGGTAGTGTATCTAAAACGTTTGGCTGGTAGTGTATCTAAAACGTTTGGCTGGTAGTGATCTAAAACGTTTGACTGGTAGTGTATCTAAAACGTTTGACTGGTAGTGTATCTAAAACGTTTGACTGGTAGTGTACTAAAACGTTTGGCTGGTAGTGTATCTAAAACGTTTGACTGGTAGTGTTCTAAAACGTTTGACTGGTAGTGTTCTAAAACGTTTGACTGGTAGTGTACTAAAACGTTTGACTGGTAGTGTACTAAAACGTTTGACTGGTAGTGTACTAAAACGTTTGGCTGGTAGTGTATCTAAAACGTTTGACTGGTAGTGTTCTAAAACGTTTGACTGGTAGTGTACTAAAACGTTTGACTGGTAGTGTACTGAAACGTTTGACTGGTAGTGTATCTAAAACGTTTGACTGGTAGTGTATCTAAAACGTTTGACTGGTAGTGTACTAAAACGTTTGACTGGTAGTGTACTAAAACGTTTGACTGGTAGTGTATCTAAAACGTTTGACTGGTAGTGTACTAAAACGTTTGACTGGTAGTGTACTAAAACGTTTGACTGGTAGTGTACTAAAACGTTTGGCTGGTAGTGTACTAAAACGTTTGGCTGGTAGTGTACTAAAACGTTTGGCTGGTAGTGTACTAAAACGTTTGACTGGTAGTGTACTAAAACGTTTGACTGGTAGTGTTCTAAAACGTTTGACTGGTAGTGTACTAAAACGTTTGACTGGTAGTGTACTAAAACGTTTGACTGGTAGTGTTCTAAAACGTTTGACTGGTAGTGTACTAAAACGTTTGACTGGTAGTGTTACTAAAACGTTTGACTGGTAGTGTATCTAAAACGTTTGGCTGGTAGTGTACTAAAACGTTTGGCTGGTAGTGTACTAAAACGTTTGACTGGTAGTGTTCTAAAACGTTTGACTGGTAGTGTACTAAAACGTTTGACTGGTAGTGTACTAAAACGTTTGTAGTAAAAACGTTTGACTGGTAGTGTATCTAAAACGTTTGACTGGTAGTGTATCTAAAACGTTTGACTGGTAGTGTATCTAAAACGTTTGACTGGTAGTGTACTAAAACGTTTGACTGGTAGTGTACTAAAACGTTTGCCTGGTAATGTAGCTTAGAAACCTTTCAGTAAAATTATTAGCTATTTAAAGCAACTGTACACCCAGAAAAGAGTACATATACATAATTACACATACATTTTATTAATCAGTTTGATTAGTTATTTAGAACCTTTTGAAACTGTAACAGTTCTTACATACAACATTAAACAGTATTTATAATATTGGCTCTTTTTAGAAATAAATATATTAACAGAACACTTATATAAATACAGATATGACTTGTAATAGGGCTGTGGGGATACGACATGTATCATGA
Organism: Megaleporinus macrocephalus; assembly: GCA_021613375.1. Taxonomy (NCBI): domain Eukaryota; kingdom Metazoa; phylum Chordata; class Actinopteri; order Characiformes; family Anostomidae; genus Megaleporinus; species Megaleporinus macrocephalus. Next base: position 41,881,114 of record CM038708.1, read on the forward strand.
TACAGAGCTTACAGTTTAATATAATTTGATACTGTAAGAAATGCAAAATAATGTTTTTTAAATCAAATTTTTGTAAACTTGTCATAATAATAAAAAAAACCGATGCCCTATTTTGCTGCTTGTGTAGGTTTGGATGGAAGAACCTAAACAGCTTCCTGCAGTCTTTGCATGTAAACTATTAATTAAATACGAATACAGTGTTTTTGAGACCATAATATTGTAATGCCCAAGTCTGTCTGTTTTTTTTCTTACACCCCAAACAAGTGATTACACAGTTTTGACTGGTGTTGTGGAATGTGATAAGAGCCTGTGCATCCGTGTTGGGCTTTTTTATGTGGACTCAATTTGTTTGCTTGACCTTAAATCTTTTTTCTCTTATCTCTGTCCTGTAGGAGGCGGCTGCCCTTCATCATGCTGAAGCTGCGCATGGCTCAGAACTTGAAGACCGCCATCACTTTTATCGAACAAGGACGTATCCTTCCTAATTAGATTTTTAAAGGGCTCGTTAATTCTTTTGTTTGAAGGGCATTTCGCTCTTATCTGATTCCTGGTTAGGTGTGCGGCACATGAGAGTTATAGCTTAAGGGTTTCCTAAAGCTAATCCATCATAAACCTTTTCTTTTTTTAAACTGTATGTCACATATTTCTGAACTAAATCAAGAAAGAAACCAAAATACTGATTCTTGATACTACAAGTTAGAACTGTTTTTTTAGCTATGAATATTAAATCTGAAGTAGGAAGCCTGGGAGTGATCTTAGACTCTGAGCTTGGTTTAAACCCCAACACGTGTCAACACATTTACTAAAGTAGCTTTTTAACATTTAAGATATATCACAGTCTATTCTATTTCAGAGAGATGCAGAGAAACTTCGTTGATCACTGTAATGGTGCTTATACTGGGGGTCCTACAAAGCCAGTCCATCCTTACAACTCGTACTAAAAGCAGCAGAGCGGATACTAACAAAAACAAAACAAGCAAAACCGTACTCGTCTATAAAGCTCTAAATTATCTAGAGCCTGCTACGTCACAGAACGTCTCTCTCTGTTTATGTTCCAACTCTGTAGATATACTGACCTTCTGCATCTGAACTGTGAAACTCAGTCCAGCTTTTATTAGACCCTCAGTATCAGAGCTCACTTTTAACAAACAATTAAAAAATATATCTCCTTAATTCAGCATTTAATTATATATTTATTGTATTGTATAGGTGGCACGGTGGTGTAGTGGTTAGTACGGTGGTGTAATGTGTAGTATGGTGTTGTAGTGGTCAGTATGGTGGTGTAGTGGTTAGTACGGTGGTGTAGTGGTTAGTATGGTGGTGTAGTGGTTAGTATGGTGGTGTAATGTGTAGTATGGTGTTGTAGTGGTCAGTATGGTGGTGTAGTGGTTAGTACGGTGGTGTAGTGGTTAGTATGGTGGTGTAGTGGTTAGTATGGTGGTATAATGGTTAGTATGGTAGTGTAGTGGTTAGTATGGTGGTGTAGTGGTTAGTATGGTGGTGTAGTGGTTAGTACGGTGGTGTAGTGGTTAGTATGGTAGTGTAGTGGTTAGTACGGTGGTGTAGTGGTTAGTATGGTGGTGTAGTGGTTAGTACGGTGGTGTAGTGGTCAGTACGGTGGTGAAGTTGTTAGTACGGTGGTGTAGTGGTTAGTACGGTGGTGTAGTGATTAGTACGGTGATGTAGTGGTTAGTACGGTGGTGTAGTGGTCAGTACGGTGGTGAAGTTGTTAGTACGGTGGTGTAGTGGTTAGTACGGTGGTGTAGTGGTTAGTATGGTGGTGTAGTGGTTAGTATGGTGGTGTAGTGATTAGTATGGTGGTGTAGTGGTCAGTATGGTGGTGTAGTGGTTAGTATGGTGGTGTAGTGGTTAGTGTGGTGTAGTGGTTAGTATGGTGGTGTAGTGGTCAGTATGGTGGTGTAGTGGTTAGTACGGTGGTGTAGTGGTTAGTATGGTGGTGTAGTGGTCAGCACTGTCTCCTCACAGTAAGACAATCCGGGTTAGATTCCCGGTCCGGGTGGTTCTGTGTGGAGTGTGTATGTTCTCCTGGTGTTTGAGTGGGTTCCTCAGGGTACTCTGGTTTCCTCTCACACGTCCAAACACATGTATGTTAGGTTGATCGGTATTGCCGATATAACTCTATATTATAACTCTGTATAGTATAACTCTGTATTGCCTGTAGGTGTGTTAGTGTGTTGGCCATGCGATGGACTGGCGTACTATCCATGGTGTACCCTGCTTTCGCCCAATGGCGCTGGGATTGGCTCCAGCCCCCCTGTGACCCCTGGATTAAGCGGCATATAATGGATGAATGGATGGATGTATTGTATTTTATTGAATATTGTTATTCGTTTTTCATGTAACCGTTTTTTTTTTAAATATCAACGCTGTTCTAACCGATTGTCCAGTCTGATTGTGTGATTCGAGCTTGTGTACAGGTTGTTGATTGGCTGCATGGATTCCGGGAAACAATCAATTTCTTTCCATAGAGAATGAATGGCATAGAAAAGTGGGCGCCAATCTACTGAACTTCTGCTCGACCCACAGACACCATTTCACATACACTGACTAAAAGCAGACCCCCTACTACCCTCTACTGTAGTGTTGTTTGTCCCTCTTTTCTTTCCCCCCCATAGCGTCCCATTTATTTTCATTCACACTCAAACCTCATGGCTTTTAACCTGCTGCCTCCAAACTACACTCAATCAGGGCAGATCCCCAAACACTGACCCACAGACATACTGTCCTGCACTCCTCTATTTGTCAGACAAGCTGTGTTGTGTTGTTTGGTTTGAATCTTATTTTACAGTCTTTATCAGACCTCAGACCAGAACTATCACAGTTCCTTCACTGTATGGCAGATATTCGTGTTGGGACAGAGATTGTCACGGATCCTGCTTTTCTTGTCACAAGGTCAGTTATAATTTGTATAAATAATTCACAGAACTACTTCTAACAATCTCAAACGTGATCTGATCATAAGTGGACGGTGGCAGATTTTTGTTTTGGATAGGGGTGTAATATTTTAGGCCAGCGTCTTCAATTCTCTTCCATAAAACTATCATACAGTGAACCTCTGGTGTCCTGTAAAGACCTTAGAACCATTTAATACTATGTTTTTTTTGGGGGGGGCTGAGTATAGAAGCTTAAATGAATCGGAAATATTTGTTCACCTGATCGTTTAATTAAGCAGGAAGTTTGATGTTTTCTATACGTGTGTATTTTTCCTGCAGAGTCACTGATTATAGTTTTCATCCTAATCTAAGATCTTATATCTGGACTGAACTGCAAATTGTTGTTTGGTTACCTAACAAAGACCTGATCTTGCAGGAATATGGAGGATTTCGTGACCTGGGTGGACTCTTCGAAGATCAAACAGCATGTCATGAATTACAACGAGGAGGTACGAAACTCTGATGATGCTAATGGGTTTTCTGGACTTTCTCCAAGTCACGTTTGTACACAATGGGGCTTTCTTGCTTTGGCAAATCCGTTCAGCTTACTGGGATACGCTGTTGAAACGTTAATGCCAGTTATATCCAGTGGATCAGTACCTATCAAACAGGGATCCCAGCCATTTTTAAAGGTTTATAAACAAACAAACCAGGGATCACAATGTCTACTGTATAAAAATAGCCTTTTTCATTTACCATCCCAAACAACCAGTGAACCTACCTAGTGAACGTGTCTTTGGGGTGTTCATGTGTAACACTGAGGATATTAAATAGCGTGAAAAATATCTTGAAAACAAATGATTTTGAACACGTTTCAGGTCAGAATGTTCTCAAATCTATTGTAAGCAATGACTCAATGTAAGGTGGACGCCTGGTTTCCTTTACCACAGTGTGCAGTTCTATCTCTGTATGTTTCTAAACAATGGAGCATCTCACAGCAAATACATTACACATGTTGTAAATTAACCCATTGTAGCCTGAACCATGAAACAATTGCTTGAAAATTCTATTTCTTCAAAAAGAATGAGTGTTGATTGTTTTAGACCTTTAATAAATAATAATAATAAAGAATAACAAACAGCAACAATAATTATAACAATAATAATAAAATTAAATAACACTTTGCATCTATGAGTTTTGTATCATATTGCAGATTTTTGCTAACAAATGAAAGCTTTCAGAACAGTGTTTTAACCCTTTATAGTCTGAGATTAGTTTAAATGTTTAGTCATTTCTAACTTAGAAATGAACATTTCTTTATATTGTACAGTGTTTTACACATTCTGTGTGTACTATAGTCTTTAGTTCTTCACTAACGTTTAGAACAAAGTGTGGGTTTAAGCAAAGTTTAGGTGAACATCAGGTTTTTTAGAAAAAACAATAATAACAGTGATGATTTACAACCCTCAAAAACTTGTGTATCAAATTTGATTCACTTGGTGTTAAAGGGTTAAGTGGAATCTCCCTTTAAAGTCAAATGCTGTGCAAAGGTTTTGGTAATCTTCTATCAAGTAGCCTATTCTCTGTAGGCCACAATGCCTTATTATTCTATTTTAGGTCTTCAAACAAAGTTCTAGACCTACTCTTAGGTGCCTGGGTCCTCTGGAGCTTATGAGATAAATCATGGCCTGTGTTTTGTTTTGTTTTTTTTCTCCCGCAGCGCGATGATTTTGATCTTGTGGTTTAAAGCTGTTGGATTTACTTGAAGTCCTTCATCGTGAGAGACGAAGGACAAGTCAGAGGCCGCTCTGGATCTTCACCCGGCAGAGTGATGTAGAAGAAGGGCAGTTAGAACAGGGACCATCATGAAAAAGTGTTCTTGCTGAGGGAGAAAAATGTACCTGCACATTACAAACCTCTGTGATTGCAAAAAGCAAGACTGTACTGTGGAGCGAGATAAAGGCATTGTGTATATTTATTATCCACTGAGAAGAAGAATACTTTTGGTTGGTTGTTATTTGTAAAGAACTTGTTTTGTAAGGAAGAGTGTGGCATTTGTAAAGACTTGCACATTGTGTATTTCTTGTGTTAATACTTCTGTAAGCTTCCTAGCTGCTAGTGTGCTAGCAATTCAGCTGGAGTAGTAAATAGAAATAAGTAATAAAGTAATAAATACATTTCCCTAATGTCATTTTGCAGTTTTATGTAGTTGTTATATATAAAACAATATGTAATTCTTTTAATACCCTTTAATGCCTTTAATACGTTTTTGTCTATACATATATATTTCAGTATGTATATGTATATATATATATATATATATATATATATATATATATATACAGGGGTTGGAAAATGAAACTGAAACACCAGGTTTTAGACCAAAATAATTTATTAGTATGGTGTAGGGCCTCCTGTAGGTCCTGCACAGTGCTCAGAGGGATTTTAAGCCATTCTTCTTGCAGGATAGTGTTCTGGTCACTACGTGATGCTGACTCGCTCCTCCAAAACACCCCGAAGTGGCTCAATAATATTTAGATCTGGTGACCGTGCAGGCCATGGGAGATGTTCAACTTCACTTTCATGTTCATCAAACCAATCTTTCTCCAGTCTTGCTGTGTGTATTGGTGTATTGTCATCCTGATACACGGCACCTCCTTCAGGATACAATGTTTGAACCATTGGATGCACATGATCCTCCAGAATGGTTGGGTAGTCCTTGGCAGTGACGCACCCATCTAGCACAAGTATTGGGCCAAGAGAATGCTATGATATGGTAAACCAAACTATCACTGCTCCACCCCCATGCTTCACTCTGGGCATGCAACAGTCTGGGTGGTACGCTTCTTTGGGGCTTCTCCACACCGTGACTCTCTCGGATGTGGGGAAAACAGTAAAGGTGGATCATCAGAGAACAATACATGTTTCACATTGTCCACAGCCCAAGATTTGCGCTCCTTGCACCATTGAAACCGATGTTTGGCATTGGCACGAGTGACCAAAGGTTTGGCTATAGCAGCCCGGCCGTGTATATTGACCCTGTGGAGCTCCTGATGGACAGTTCTGGTGGAAACAGGAGAAGCTGAGGTGCACATTTAATTCTGGCCTGATTTGGGCAGCCGTGGTTTTATGTTTTTGGATACAATCTGGGTTAGAACCCAACATCCCTTTCAGACAGCTTCCTCTTGCATCCACAGTTAATCCTGTTGGATGTGGTTCGTCCTTCTTGGTGGTATACTGACATTACCCTGGATACCGAGGCTCTTGATACATCACAAAGACTTGCAAAGTCTTGGTATATATATATATATATATATATATATATTGTGTGTGTATGTGTGTGTGTACATGTATGTTCACTTTGTTACCCTGTTCTTCAATGGTCAGGACCACCACAGAGTAGGTATTATAAGGGAGGTGGATCATTTTCAACACTGGTCCACTCTATTTGACTAACCTGCCTTGCTGGTCCAGCTTGTAGATGTAAAGTCAGAGACAATAGTTCAATAGTTTTAACATCTGTCGTTACACAGTTTGTGTTCCTCTAGTCCTTCATCAGTAGTCACAGGACGCTGCCCACAGGACACTGTGGTTGGTGGGCTGTCCTCAGTCCAGCAGTGACACTGAGGTCTGGAAAAGCTCCAACAGCAGCACTGTTATGTCTGATCCACTCATACCAGTACTACATCAGTGTCAGTGCAGTGTTGAGAATGATCCACCTCCCTAGTAATATCTGCTCTGACCATTAAAGAGCAGAGTAACATGGGATAATCACTGTATTCAGCAAATCAGATGAACTACAAGTGCAAATACAAAACAACCAATCAAGTCGCATGAGGCGTGTTTGCCTCAATCCGGGTGTCACATTCAATACTTCCCGATTGGGTGTTGCTATCCCATTCCAAACGTTCCTATTCTAGATTGTACTGTCTTTGCTTTTTCAGCTCTCTGCTGCTGCTTTAACTCGCTGTAACAATATTTCATCTACTGTACAATCCAGTCACCCTTTTAAATCAGCCAAGGTAGCAAGACCAATATTTATACATTTTATACAGTTCAAGCCTATGGGATAAAAATCACATTCGCACCTCGGTAAGTTTGGAAACCGTCGTTGTCTGCTAGCCAAACACGGCGTTGTTTTATTGAATTCACCGCCGCTTTGTTTATTTATTTATTTGTTAATTTTTATATAGTAAATAACAATCGGGCGTCAATTTGTTAGAGATAAAACACACGTACAGGGTAAAATCTCGCACCCCGGGTGTCTTTGTTCTCCCGCTCGATTGCTAATGTCTGGCTGCGATTCCCATGCAGGACACGAAGCAGCCGTTTTCGTAGCTGACCGCTGACCACAAATATCAAGTTTTCGTAAAGGTAGGACTGCCCGAGCGAGCCCAAATGTGGAGTATGTATTCCTCTGTTTGTCCTTCTTTGTGTGCTACAGGGACATTTCGGCTAAATGGCTGATTTGGTGCTCGTTTCTATTGTTGTTTGTCTTCATTAGCACCGCCTTTGGCTGCTTGTTCGAAATTTTTCCGCTCCACCTTAAATGGTGCAGCAGTTACATTAACAGCGGCACCATTTAAGGTGGAATGGGGGGAAAAAATCTAATAGAAAGCAGTCTTGCAGCTGTAGTCAGATATATTATTCAAATCCGACGTGTCTAAAGTGGGTTTAGAAAGCACGCCCCTGTTCATTAAAACTTGATAAATCTTTGTTTTTCTTTCGCTTTCCTTTGCTCTGGTTGGTACCGAGCTAGGCCACAGATTTGCCATAGCTATCAAAGAATCAACAGCAGTCTGTAAACGAGGCTGAACTTGACTTCCTCCTCGCCAGCTTCTCGTTCGATTTTTCTACTCCACCTTAAACACTGTCCGCTGTTATGGGAATGCTGCACGATTTAAGGTGGAGCGATTTAAATTCGTCTCATGATCTGTGGTTTGTTTACTAGCTCAGCAGTGCTGGGCTTGTTTTGAACCTCTGAGAATGTCTCAGTTCAGTATTTTACCATCTTTGATGCAACCTACTTCCTTCCCAAGTCCTTCATGCTGTTTGGATGTTGTGGTTGTCCCAAAGTCTCAATGTCTCTCCATAATAACTAATAGCAAGGACAAAAACTGGCTTTAATTTTAATGTAAGTCAATGGAACCAGTTTTTTTTTACCTCAAGCTATTTTGGAGCGTTTCTATTGGTCCAGTAACCACAAAATCTTCACTCAGAGTAAACATCAGATGTTGTTGTTTCTTTAGACAGTGACGATATGTTCCAATGTACAACCCTCAAACTCCTCTGTGATGCTTCTGATGGACTGGTGGATTGGAATAAATGGTGTCTTGTGACTTCTTGACCCCTGTTCACTCTCACACTGCTGGGCGTCTTTAGTTTTCCCAAACTGACCTCAACTTTAAATAAGTTGTTGTTAGCGTGAAGACGTGTCCATGCGTTAGTTATATTGTTCTGTGATGGCCTGGCACCCGCCATGAATGGACATTGGTCATGTCAGTGGTGGTTGTTCCCCCCTCAATAAAAGAGTATTCACTTTAAACCGTTATATCTTACTTCACACTGAGGCTACACTGGTCTCAGAAGTGGGTAGCACAGAGAGGTGGCAGTACCGCAGACTGATCCTAGCCGAGGGCTCCTAAGAAGGAGCAGCCCATTGAAGCTTGAGGACACTGGGATCATTGCTGGGACCTGCAGGCAAAGCAGCATGGCAGCCTGGGGCCGTTAATTCCCACCCTCTAGTGGCACTTTAAGCAGGCACCAATAGTGTGGTTGGGTGGAGCCAAGAGTCTTTGGACAGTGATGTTGTGCATTATAACAAATGGGCCTTCAGATCGAACCATGAACGTCTAAAGCCACTTCTTCAGTGATGATAATTTCTGCTAGAGCACCTATTCGATTTTTAGTGGTATAAAAAAAGACATATGTTTTTATCATTACTATCGTTATATGTATTTATTTAAAGTTTGTAACACGTAACTTTGACACACATTTGTATGCATCAGTTTTCCAGTGACTTCTCCAGTAAAGAGTCCTGGCGTAGAGCTGCTGCCACTGTATACTGTTCCAAGCAACTAAGCAATACTGCGTATAGCTCATACAGCTCATATTCACAGTCAGTGATGTTTGTAGAACCTCCAGAAGGACTAGAGTGAAGTTGATTACTTGATTGCATGATAAATTGATTGCTTAGTTTCTCTGTGATTACTTTAATATGTTGGTGATTAATCTAATGCTCAACATACACTAGAAGACTTTTAAAAGACTCTGAAAAGACGTTTAGTAGATTAAAGTCTGACACCCTCTCACGTATACAGACTAGACACAGACTTTTAGTCACAGACTAGTCACAGGCTATGATTTTGCAAAGACTGGGGGTCTTTCAGAGTCACTTTTCAAGACTGCTACTAGATTCCTTTTCAGGTTATTTGCCATTTGTATGATTGAAGCTAGCAATATTCAGATAAAAGTACAGTTCGCTTGTAAACACTGTAGCACCGTTCGGCTGGGATTTTGAGGGCTTCTGCAATTTCTGTCCACCTTTTTTTCTTTGCCACTCTGTCGTGGTATAAATGTGAAGACATGTCAAAGAGACACTCTTGCTCACTCCACAGCTCCCTCCATAGCTCCACCAGTTTCTTCTCCATTTGTACAGTCTAGGAGAACCACAGTTTCTGAACCCTCGCCATGCTCCCTCCACGTCCAACTTTGTTACCCACCAGACATTCCTGTACTTGTCTCGCGGCTTCCCGTTTGGTGGTGAACAGAGCTCTCCTATTGGTTGTCGACAATGTTCTTACGATAATCTTAAACATGGTTTATTTTATCCGAACGCTAGGATGAAAAAAAGACTGACTTAAACCTGCAGTCCTGACCACCTCACACTAAACGATCGAGATGACACAAGCATGACTCAACTTTGTCTGCGACCGTGAAATCGTCTGGTGTAAGGCCAGGACTTTCTGAAGTCCTAACCAATGAGAGAACTGGCTTGGCTGGATCTATCTAGATACTGCAGGGCAAACAGGTCCTGGTTCCCCTGCGGTATCTAGATAGATCCAGCCAAGCCAGTATAGTTTCTATTAAATCCTGTAAGTTGGGGCTGAACTAAGTGTGAGTGTATTGATTAGTATTGTGATTTAAGCTTTAGTCTTGTGTTTTTGGCCAGGAATACCACAGTATCCTCTCTCTACTGTTTTATGACTCAACAGTGAGGGTATTGTTCCAGGCCGAGGGTTATTGTTGCGGTCTTTGTTATCTAAAATAAACACCCCCTTAAACCTCTCAAGGCTGCATTGTTAATAACGATGACTGTAATTAAAAATTGCAGCTCTTGCTATTTGAAAATTGCACGTCTTCAAAACATGTTTACAGTGTATCTTTCAGGCCTTATATACACCACCGAAGCTTAAGCATTGTTTAAAAGTCTTATCTTAGTGATAAGTGTATTTTCACCAGCAAGAACACCAGATATGATTAGAACAGATGTAAACAATCATACATACAATACAAAGTAACATGAATATCTTATTGTGAGAGAATTTGATCATATCTTGAGCTCCAGTTTAAAGAACAAAGTGTAGTTCCAGATTTCTCCTGGACGCCCCAGACATTGTATGAATGTGTTTAGTTCCTTCAGCAGCAATCTTGATTTAGCTTAATGAAGTACTGAGCAGTCAAAGCAGGTATTAGATGAGAACTGTAAATAATACTGGGTTGTTTATAGAAGGAGAAGCTTGGAAAGTATGTAAAAGCACTACCTACCGTATTAATACTGTTGGAATATTTAAAAAAATAAGTTTGCTGAGCAAATGCAAGCTTCCTGTCTGGGAAAAATATATTTTTAAAAAATATTATAATGTCCCCAAGTACCTAAAACCTTTGCTCTTTACTATAAAATATATAAAAAAGGGCTTTAATGGGCAGAATCGTTGCAATAAACAATATCACAATCCAAATTGAGTTACATCACACAATGCAATTGCATCTCAGCAAGAAACGAGACTGAAAGATTGAAAGATCATTTGCTTTAATATCATCTCTTTATTAAATGATCATTTATATACAGAGTCGAGCCACATTATTATGACCTCCAGCTAATTTCCAGAGTGAACGCCGTGTGCAGCTAGACAGGTTGGTAGACTCCGTAAGGTCCTGGTAGGTGGTCACAGATATCTGGAGTCATGCTGACTGTAGTGCATCCCACAGCTGCTGGAGGGAGCATGGAGGAGAATCCATAGAGCCAACACCACCATCTAGGCGGTCCCACAGACGATCAACTAGGCTCAAGTCTGGGGAATTGGGGGTACAGGGTAGTACTTGGAAGAGCCTGGTCAACTCTTCAAACCAATGTGGGATATATCTAGTCGTGTGACGTGTTGCTGGAAGATCCCATCCGCCCCAGAGAAGACCATGACCATGTTTGGTGTGATCTGAAGGATGGATGCAGACCCAAATCGGTTAAAGAGTGTCTTCCACATGGATGGGTGGGTCATAATACTGTGACTCATCTGTGTATATAATATCAATAATTGGCCCAAAGTCAATCAAATTAAGACACATGGATTACTGAACATCTCCATGTGGTTTGAAGTGAGTGTGTGACGATTTGGGCTTTAAACTTGATATGGATGTATCAAAGTATCTGTAACGCCAGGCTTTTCTGCAGATCAGATTTAATGAGTACAGTAACTGAAATTCGAGGCTGCAGTTTCATGCATACCGCTGGTGTTTTGGTTGGTGACTGTTGATGAGCATCAGCTCTGCTTGCTGGGGAACATTGTGAGACCTCAGAAGCTTTGTTCCAAAAATAGGTGAAAGTTCAGTGACGTACTGGGTATTGTCTTTCGCGGCAGTGCTTTAGAGAAGCAGCGCAGCATCCGGTTTCATATTTAGACTCCTGCAGGTTAGACAATAGCAAATGTGGTGACGTCACTAAAGCTTCACGCGGATCAGACAGGAGAGACTTGTAGGCGACGAAGCCTCATACAGAGTCACAGTGACAGAATGTTTTAATTGGATGGTGCAAGAACTTAGTGATCCAATAAGCTGCTGATCGCTTGAACAGGAGATACTCACATTTTCATATCTCCACATAACTAATCACTAGGATGTAAACAAGTAGTTCACAGTGGTGCTGAAGGGAACCAGACGTCTGAAGAGATGCCTACCTATCTTTCTATCTCTCTCACCCCTCTCTCTCTCTCTCTCTCTCTCTCACCTCTCTCTCTCACCTCTCTGCTTCGCTCTCTCTTTCTGTGTTACTCTTTCAATTCTCTCTCCCCCTGTTCTCTACTCTGTCCCTTGTTCTTTCCTGTCTTTTTCCCCTCTCTCTTGTTCTTTCCTGTCTCTCTCCCTCTCTTTTCTACTCTCTCTTGTTCTTTCCTGTCTCTCTCCCTCTCTTTTCTATTCTCTCTTGTTCTTTCCTGTCTCTCTCTTTTCTACTCTCTCTTGTTCTTTCCTGTCTCTCTCCCTCTCTTTTCTATTCTCTCTTGTTTTTTCCTGTCTCTCACTCTCTCTTTTCTACTCTCTCTTGTTCTTTCCTGTCTCTCTTTTCTACTCTCTCTTGTTCTTTCCTGTCTCTCTCCTTCTCTCTTTTCTTCTCTCTCTCTTGTTCTTTTCTGTCTCTCTCCGTCTCTCTCCCTCTCTCTGTTTTTTTTCCTGTCTCTCTCCATCTCTCTCCCTCTCTCGTTCTTTCCTGTCTCTCTCCCTCTCTTTTCTACTCTCTCTGGTTCTTTCCTGTCTCTCTCCCTCTCTTTTCTACTCTCTCTGGTTCTTTCCTGTCTCTCTCCCTCTCTTTTCTACTCTATTTTGTTCTTTCCTGTCTCTCTCCCTCTCTTTTCTACTCTCTCTGGTTCTTTCCTGTCTCTCTCACTCTCTCTTTTCTACTCTCTCTTGTTCTTTCCTGTCTCTCTCCCTCTCTTTTCTACTCTATCTTGTTCTTTCCTGTCTCTCTCACTCTCTCTTTTCTACTCTATCTTGTTCTTTCCTGTCTCTCTCACTCTCTCTTTTCTACTCTCTCTTGTTCTTTCCTGTCTCTCTCCCTCTCTTTTCTACTCTCTCTGGTTCTTTCCTGTCTCTCTCCCTCTCTTTTCTACTCTCTCTTGTTCTTTCCTGTCTCTCTCCTTCTCTCTTTTCTTCTCTCTCTCTTGTTCTTTCCCGTCTCTCTCCCTCTCTCTGTTTTTTTTCCTGTCTCTCTCCATCTCTCTCCCTCTCTCTGGTTCTTTCCTGTCTCTCTCCGTCTCTCTCCCTCTCTCTGGTTCTTTCCTGTCTCTCTCCTTCTCTCTTTTCTTCTCTCTCTCTTGTTCTTTCCTGTCTCTCTCCATCTCTCTCTCTCTCTCTGGTTCTTTCCTGTCTCTCTCCGTCTCTCTCCCTCTCTCTGGTTCTTTCCTGTCTCTCTCCCTCTCTTTTCTACTCTATCTTGTTCTTTCCTGTCTCTCTCCCTCTCTTTTCTACTCTCTCTGGTTCTTTCCTGTCTCTCTCCCTCTCTTTTCTACTCTATCTTGTTCTTTCCTGTCTCTCTCACTCTCTCTTTTCTACTCTCTCTTGTTCTTTCCTGTCTCTCTCCCTCTCTTTTCTACTCTCTCTTGTTCTTTCCTGTCTCTCTCCCTCTGTTTTCTACTCTCTCTTGTTCTTTCCTGTCTCTCTCCCTCTCTTTTCTACTCTCTCTTGTTCTTTCCTGTCTCTCTCCCTCTCTTTTCTACTCTCTCTTGTTCTTTCCTGTCTCTCTCCCTCTCTTTTCTACTCTATCTTGTTCTTTCCTGTCTCTCTCACTCTCTCTTTTCTACTCTCTCTTGTTCTTTCCTGTCTCTCTCCCTCTCTTTTCTACTCTCTCTGGTTCTTTCCTGTCTCTCTCCCTCTCTTTTCTACTCTCTCTTGTTCTTTCCTGTCTCTCTCCCTCTCTTTTCTACTCTCTCTTGTTCTTTCCTGTCTCTCTCACTCTCTCTTTTCTACTCTCTCTTGTTCTTTCCTGTCTCTCTCACTCTCTCTTTTCTACTCTCTCTTGTTCTTTCCTGTCTCTCTCACTCTCTCTTTTCTACTCTCTCTTGTTCTTTCCTGTCTCTCTCACTCTCTCTTTTCTTCTCTCTTGTTCTTTCCTGTCTCTCTCCCTCTCTTCTACTCTCTCTTGTTCTTTCCTGTCTCTCTCACTCTCTCTTTTCTTCTCTCTTGTTCTTTCCTGTCTCTCTCACTCTCTCTTTTCTACTCTATCTTGTTCTTTCCTGTCTCTCTCCCTCTCTTTTCTACTCTCTCTGGTTCTTTCCTGTCTCTCTCCCTCTCTTTTCTACTCTATCTTGTTCTTTCCTGTCTCTCTCTCTCACTCTTTTGTACTCTCTCTTGTTCTTTCCTGTCTCTCTCCCTCTCTTTTCTACTCTCTCTTGTTCTTTCCTGTCTCTCTCCCTCTCTTTTCTACTCTCTCTTGTTCTTTCCTGTCTCTCTCACTCTCTCTTTTCTACTCTCTCTTGTTCTTTCCTGTCTCTCTCACTCTCTCTTTTCTACTCTCTCTTGTTCTTTCCTGTCTCTCTCCCTCTCTTTTCTACTCTCTCTTGTTCTTTCCTGTCTCTCTCAGTCTCTCTCCCTCTCTCTGTTTTTTTTCCTGTCTCTCTCCATCTCTCTCCCTCTCTCTGGTTCTTTCCTGTCTCTCTCCCTCTCTTTTCTACTCTAGCTTGTTCTTTCCTGTCTCTCTCACTCTCTCTTTTCTACTCTCTCTTGTTCTTTCCTGTCTCTCTCCCTCTCTTTTCTACTCTCTCTTGTTCTTTCCTGTCTCTCTCCCTCTCTCTGGTTCTTTCCTGTCTCTCTCCTTCTCTCTTTTCTTCTCTCTCTCTTGTTCTTTCCTGTCTCTCTCCATCTCTCTCCCTCTCTCTGGTTCTTTCCTGTCTCTCTCCGTCTCTCTCCCTCTCTCTGGTTCTTTCCTGTCTCTCTCCCTCTCTTTTCTACTCTATCTTGTTCTTTCCTGTCTCTCTCCCTCTCTTTTCTACTCTCTCTTGTTCTTTCCTGTCTCTCTCCCTCTCTCTGGTTCTTTCCTGTCTCTCTCCTTCTCTCTTTTCTTCTCTCTCTCTGGTTCTTTCCTGTCTCTCTCCGTCTCTCTCCCTCTCTCTGGTTATTTCCTGTCTCTCTCCCTCTCTCTTTTCTACTCTCTCTTGTTCTTTCCTGTCTCTCTCCCTCTCTCTGGTTCTTTCCTGTCTCTCTCCTTCTCTCTTTTCTTCTCTCTCTCTGGTTCTTTCCTGTCTCTCTCCGTCTCTCTCCCTCTCTCTGGTTATTTTCTGTCTCTCTCCCTCTCTCTGGTTATTTCCTGTCTCTCTCCCTCTCTCTTTTCTACTCTTGTTCTTTCCTGTCTCTCGTTCTTTCCAGTCTCTCTCCCTCTCTCTGGTTCTTTCCTGTCTCTCTCCATCTCTCTCCCTCTCTCTGGTTCTTTCCTGTTTCTCTCCGTCTCTCTCCCTCTCTTTGGTTCTTTCCTGTCTCTCTCCCTCTCTCTTTTCTACTCTCTCTTGTTCTTTCCTGTCTCTCTCCCTCTCTCTTTTCTACTCTTTTATTCCTTTCCCTCTCCCCCCTTTTTCTCTAAGCTGTCTCTTATTCTGTCCTCTCTCTCTCTCTCCCCTCCCTTTTCTACTCTCTTTTATTCTTTCCTCTCTCTCTCTCTCTCTCTCTCTCTCTGCTTTCTGTCTCTTGCTCTTTCCTCAATCTCACTCTTGCTGTTAACAGTTTCTTATCAATTCTTCTCTCAATTGTAGTCCTCTCTTACTCACTCTTTCCTCTTTCTCTCTCTGTCCCTCCCCCTCTCTCTCAGGTGCTGTCGACAGTACGATGCCGGAGGTGACGGTGAGGCAGTGAGGCGATGGGCTGCACCTCGGCCAAGCCGTTATCAGCCGTACCCGGAGACGAGGAGGGGCGGGGCAAAGCGTACAGCAATGGGGACGCCTTCTCAGGTCAGTCCTGACTGCTTTCTGATCATAGTGATAGTCTGGTGAGGAATCTGTGCAGTGCCAGCTCTTCATCACCACCAGAGACAAACTAAACACACTGTGAGATGTTTTACGAGCTGAGAAACAGTAGAAATATGAAATATATGATATATGAGCGTCTGATATATGATTTAATAGTTGTGGTTATTGGGTGAAATAAGGTTGCCCGGGTGATTAAACCTGTTTTAATGTCATCTTTCTGAAGAGCCTGACCATAATAACCACTGGCTGAATCCTAACTAACCGTAATGGAACATCAAAGCCGTCCTGAAAGCCACTGAAGTGTGTAATTTAGGAATTGACTATTAGCGCTGCTGTTTAAAGCTGTGTCTCATACCGACCCGGGGGCGGGGGGGGGCACTTTTCTCCTCAGATGAGTACAAAATAAAGGGAGTTGAGAAGGTGAAGTATGAACATGGAGAAGAGGAGCGAATGAACACGCGCAACCAGGAGAACATGGTAACGTAAACACATCAGAGAGCTGATTATCTTAAAGGGGCAGTGTGTAAGAGTTAGCAGTAACAGAATGTGTTACACAGAACTGTGTTCTCATTGGTGTATAATTACCTGTAGCTTACAAACCACTGTGTTCTCATTGGCTTAGACTGAGAGGCCGTCATGTACAGCCGCAATGCGTCTACGGCAGCCCAGAACAGACAAACCACACTGACTGAGTTTCTATCACGTTGTACAAATTTAGAGATGCTATAGAACCGACTGGAACACGTTTGATCTGCTGTATCTTTCCCTCTCTCTCTCTCTCACTCGTTCTTCTCTACTCTGTCTGTTACTCTTTCCATTTTCTCTCTCTCTCTCTCTTGTCTGTCTCTAATTCTTTCCTGTCTCTCTCCCTCTTCTTTTCTATTGTCTCTTATTCCTTCCTTTTTCTCTCCCTCGTTCTTCTTTTCTCCATCTATTACTCTTTTCCCTCTCTCTCTCTCACGCTCTCTTCTCTACTTTGTCTCTTATTCTTCCCTGTCTTTCTCCCTCTCTTTTCTATTCAGTCTCTTATTCCTTCCTCATTCTTGTTGTTCTCTTCTCTATCTGTCTATTACTCTTTCCTCCCTCTCTCTCTTCTCTACTTTGTCTCTTATTCTTCCCTGTCTTTCTCCCTCTCTTTTCTATTCAGTCTCTTATTCCTTCCTCATTCTTGTTGTTCTCTTCTCTATCTGTCTATTACTCTTTCCTCCCTCTCTCTCTTCTCTTCTTTGTCTCCAATTCTTTCCCCTTTCTGTTTTCTACTCTATCTCTTATTCCATTCTTTCTCGTTGTTATCTTTTCTGTCTATTACTCTTTCCCCTCTCTCTCTTTCTCTCTCTCTTTTCTCTACTTCTTTCCCCTCTCGCTTTGTTTTCTCTTATTTCTAGTCTTATTCTCGTATTCTTTCCTCTCCCCCTCTTATCTGTTCTGTCTCTTATTCTCTTTTTTCTCTCTCTCGTTATCTTCTCTCTACCTCTCACTTTACTGTCTCTTTTTCTTTCCTCGCTCTCTCCCTCTCTTTTCTCCTCTCAAATTATTTCCCCTCTCTCTTCTGTACGTTGTCTGTAATTCTTTTCTCTCACTATTCCTCTCTCTTCTCTCTCTCTCTCTCTCTCTCTCTCTAGTAGTTTAAACTACGTCTTATTCACCAGCTTACTGTTTAGACCTTCTTAAAGGGTACAGTATTTAGATTCTAAACAATCTTTTATTGAAATAAATTATCAATAAAAACACAAAGTTTGATACTTACTGAATTACTTTGCTGCAATTAGAGTAGTAACTTTCCATGGGAACTTTGGATATATTCCAAAATGTAAACTTGCCATGGACATTTTGGAAACTTTGGGAATTTATTGTAATTAATAGGAAATATTAGTGTATGATAAGGAGCTATATCATACACTATCTGTTTGCTTGTTTTTTTTTTGTCAACAGCAGACATGTAGGCATAACAATACAAATAATAACTATAACACACAGTTAGTTGCAAGCAGAACGTTATAAATTAATTATAAATAATTTATAAGGTAGTTAGCCTATGCTAGCCTTGGAAGAGTCTCTTAAATGAAATTGCTCATTAAGCTTTTCTGATTTACCAGATAGCAAGCACCTCTGAGATTACACCTTGATCTAATAGTTGCTTAAATGTTCCAATTCTATTACTGTCAGGAGTGTCAGATTTCTAGAAATCATCTGGATGTATGCTGTACATGTGATGGAGGAATGAACAGTGTATGCAGGGGTTGTGGTCTCAATAGCCCTTCAGTGAGGAACTGTTTTGGTACCATATCTAATTATTTTAGCCAAGATTATGCTTCTATATACATTTTTTACCAACTATATGCAAGTTTCTCACATTTAGCTTTGAATTTTCCCGTTAATTCCCATAATTACCTGTTAATTTCTATGGTAACTTCGAGAATTCCCAGAATTTTGCAGCCCTAGTTGTAATTATATTAACATGCTAGCTAAAAAAACGGTGCTGGATTACCATTTTGCACTTAAAAAAATGTGAGAACTCTTAATTTGATAAATGAAAATGTATTATTTAACACCGAACACACAAAAAAAGGTGGTGAAAGGTGAAACATCACCATCAAAAAAACAAAAGTCTGAAGAAATAACATGAAATCAGGACACTGAGACACAATAGGAGAAAAACCACTGTAGTTTTTAGGGAAAGGAAAGAAGGGGACGAGCTGGTTCAGTATGTTGCAATGCGCCTCACCAGTAGAGGTCAAGCACTGCTTCACGAAAGGGGACTTCCACTGATTTCTCCCAATTTCTGTCCGGTTAAGTCATTCAGAGTGGTTTGCATTAAAAATCTCAGTGCTAAGGAACCTTACTTACTAAGGAGTCAGAACTGTTTACAGTGGTGGTGATGGGAACCAGACATCCACCTCGAAAAGCTCCCTCACAAACTTCATATTGACCTAAAATGATTATGAATATGCTGCCTGGGACCTTGTTATATAATAGTTTTGGCCCAAACCCTGTTTTCTAAACACATTCCTGGCAGCAGTTTTATAAAATAGTCCCAAAAGGAAACATTTTTGAATCATAGCAGTTTTACCAAAACACTCGAAATGACTTTGTTTATAGTTCAGCTGAATTATTAAGTCAATGATATCATTCCTTAATTGGCAAGGGAGTCAGGGATGCTTTGATGTGGATGTATTTTGAAATGTGATGCACTGTAATTTCAAACGAAATGATTGTGAGGAAGTTTTCTTTGGTGTTTCAGGAGAAGAGCACATTTTTGCACAAAGGCAAACACAAAGATGTCGGTGGAAACACTAATAAGATAAGGTGAGTGAGGATCACGGCACGCAACCATACAGAACGTGTACTTAAGTAGTCATATATGAGTGTGAATCTGTGAGCTGAACGTTTCTCTTTATGGATATATTTTGAAGTATCCACTCCTCAGAGAGCCAGCAGGAGTTCTTCAGGATGCTGGACGAGAAGATCGAGAAGGTGAGCTCATGTCTTGTTGTGCAAGCGACTCTATTGCAAAATAAAAAAGATTCCTAGAAACTGAACAGCGGTCTATTCGCTGACTGCCAAACTAAACCCAAATCATTGCATCATCAGATTTTTGGTATAGACTGAAATACAAGATTCAAGAGTTTTATTGTCATATGCACACAGTACAATAAAATTCTTGCTTTGCTGCTCCTCCTTTCACCAATAGATAAAGATAACAAATAAATAAAAAATATACAAATTAAATAAAGTATAAGAAAATATTGTAAGTTGAAGTAAATAAAATTAAAGTAATTTTCTTTTATTAAAAATAAGTGTTTTTATGTGCAAGTATAAAGAGCAGCAGCCATAAAGTGCAAGTTGCAACATTGAGTGCACTTACCTGCTTCATGTTATTATTATCTGAAATGGGCAAAATTAATTAATTATTATTTATATTATATTATTTAAAATTATTTGTTTGTTTGGAACAGCAATCTGCCACTTCTAATTATCTGTGCACTAGTTATTATGATGGTGGTGTTGGTAATATTATTATTATTACTATTATTATTACTAACAACAGGGCTGGCTTATTGAAATCAAACACAGATCACAATGACATTGTTAATGGTTCAGCAAGTAAAGCTCCACAATGTAACTGCAGCACCATTTAAGGTGGAAGGGATCCATTCAAACAAGAATCAGTCAAAACAGAAAAAGATGTCTTGAAACTAAACAGTGGTCTGGTTGGAGAGAACATGAGTGTGAGTTGGTACAATGTGGTGTTCGCTGACTGCCAAACTAGAGCCCAAATCATGGTATTGTAAAGTTTGGGTTTAGATCAGGGGTGTTTAATTAGAGTTCAGTAAGGTCCAGTTAGAGGAGATCTCCTCAGACCAAGGTCTGGACCACCATCATTTCTAACTTGTGTTCTGATTCAGTGGTGTATCCTGTTTACTGAAGTAGCCTAGAATCAGCATCTTATACCATCAGCTACTGAAACACCAACACATCACACATACCGTTCAGTATATTTCAGTATATTTACTGTTTAAATGCTGAACTGAATGAATTATATAAGACTAATATTTACATATGATAAAAGATTTTTTCCTCAAAACAAGAGCTACATTTAAAACATCAAAATGCTTACCTAAAAAAAAAAAGTAAAGCACGTTGTCTAAATGAGCCTTTCTCCGACTCGCTTTACTCTCCGACTGCTGCGTTCTTGCCACAGATCTGCACAGATCTGATTGGCTGAGGAGCACTTTTGGTGATCTTACAACACGCCTGATTGGTCTGTGAGGCCGTATATCGTAAAGACAAGTAAAGCTCCGCCTCTTAAAATATAAACACTGTCAGAATTAAATCGCTCTTCAATAGTTTATCACTTTGGATCCCATTGGACAACAACGTCTGGGTCCGGACCCGGACTGTGGTCCACCTATTAGTGACCTCTGCTATAGACTGAAAGACATTGAGTTCACTTACCTGCGTCATGTTATTTACCTTCTGAAATGGACAAAATGAAAATAATTCTTAATAATAGTTTATTTGCATTAACAATCTGCCACTTCTCATTATGATGGTGGTAATAATGTTAATAATAATAATAATAATAATAATAGTAACGTCTGTCTTGTTGTGATCTGTGTTTGATTTCAATGATCAATGATTTCTTTCAGGGTCGGGACTACTGCTCTGAAGAAGAGGACGTCACATAGCGCGGTCCAGCCCAGCTCGGGCCCAGAGGAGAACCCGTCCTGCCCCGGAGTTCCTCGTATCGCTCCTTTCCTCGTCTTCCTGCCCCTCCGAGCGAGAGAAAACACCGCGCGCCAGATTTGAGCCCAGATTCTCTCCTGTTTACATTTTTACCGCAGCGGGGTTGCCAGGTCAGCGCTCCAGCCTCCAGACCAGGAAAGGAACGGAACGGAACAACCGACGAGTGGAACGGAACCCGGAACACGGACCGGATTTCCAAGGGACTGTCCTTTATCGCCCCCTGCCTTACAGCTACCCCAGCCCATAAATAAGCCTTCTCCTGCTCGTAGACCCGAATGGAATCCGAAAGAGCCATTGCACAGACTTCTTTATGTCCAGCTTTTTGGAAAGGACGCGGAGACGGACGTGAACGAAACACAGAGCGTGAGATTCAGAACGCCACGTGAAGCGCCGTGCCCGTTCAGATGGTTTGGTGGTGGATTTTAAAAGACCAGATGGACTTCAGTGGACTTTTCCTCACATTCCAAGAGTCGTTTTATGTATGTTTGTTTGTTTGTTTGTTTGTTTTTATACGTCGGCAAAGTATTTTTTTGTTCATTCTCGATTTTGTTAAGTGTTGAAGCATTTTTTATTACTTTCTTCTCTCCAGACGTTCCTTTTTTTTTTTTTTAAGTGTAACACTGCTCAGGACTGTAGTGCTGTTATTTCTGACTGTTAGTGGGGGGAGGGGTTGGGGCACGTACTTGGTTAGCTTCCTTTTAGGACTTGAGGGGGCGCCATCGTGGATTTCGGTATAGCCGAATAACCAACGGATGGAGGATATAGCGATTAGCATAACCTTGTTTAGAGGGGACCACTTATAAAGCATCATTACGACGTCATGTAGCTTCGACTGCATATCTCCGTGTCTCTGTAGCGCATCGACGGTTTCATATCACACGTCCGCTGGACTGAAACGTAAGAATCACAATCTGGACCTGGGGATGCAGGTTGCTCAACAGAATTTTGGCTCAGCAGAGGCGATCAGACACTACGCACCAGGGATGCACGATGATATCAGAGTCGTATCAGCATCTACAGATAATTCAACATCTGTATTTTATTCATTGAATGCCTTCTTAAGCCTCGGCAAATAAATATATTTCTCTCAGATTATTATAATGGGGTGGATTTGATCAATAATAAATGGTTACGTATTGGCAGACGAATACATGGACAATATCGGATATCGCCAGCAGCCCACAAGTTCCATATCGATGCTTCCCTACTAATTCTGACACGGCAACGCTAATCCTGCTTCACGCAATCAAAACACTCGCTTTTAAGGGCCCTCTGCTGGACAGAATCTCTGTTGGCAAATTTGCAGACCAGCCTTTATCTGAATTCAAACAAGGAAACGTTCTATTACAGGACTGAGAAAACACAACATTGGGTTACTGTTCATTACAGTTCACTGCTCGGACGTGTGTAACAACTAGAGCCTGACTGATTAGTTTGGAACTGACGCATAAATCTAGCTGCTATTATAGAGTGATCATTATTGATTATGTACACAGTCACGTCAGTCTCTGATGGCTAGTCTCTACATGCAGATAGACCGTACAAACGTCTCGTGATAGTGAAACACCTACATACATTTAAAGAGGACACAACACATAAGGGTTGGGCGATATGGCAAAAATATTATATTGCGATACCTTAAATATCAATTTTTAGCGGTAGAGCTCATTAATAAAAATACTATAAATTGAATACATTGATTTATTTTCAGTATTTACACAGTTAAACAGGACTAATCTTGCTTACTTTATAATAAAACATGCTGTCGGTCAGTCCTCTATACGTACTGATGATGTGCATGTTCAGAAATTAATTTTATCGCATTGTGGCATTTGGTTATTAAGATAATAATATATATATATATTGTCATATTGCCCAGCCCTGCAATACATATCATAATATCTTGGCATAGACAAAAATAGTCACCATTTAAAAAAATATTAAAAAAAAAAAACATATACAATGATTTCTGTTCAGTGTTTCGCAAACTGTACTGCAAGAATGATCCAACATGTATTGAATAGTAATGTCATCACTGTAACACACAGTGGGGTTCATAAGTCTGAGACCACTATGTCATTTAATACAGTGAATTGTCAGTTCAGCAGAGTATTTGGTGCCGTGCGCTCAAGCCGGCATGGATTCCAAGAGAGTCTCTGGTCAGTAGATCAAACCGGATGTTTGGACCTCACTGTACGATCATGTTAAGGACCTTCCCATTTCTTTCCCTCACAGAGCTACTCTCTCATACGTTCAAGGTTTGGTTACGAGTGTGATGATCAGTCCAATCTGTCTGTACACCGTTATACTCCATCAGCCTTAGCTTTAAAACCATCTCCTGGTATCTACACACACTGTCCATGTTATCGGCTCCACTGACCATACAGGTGCTACACTCACAGACTGTAGTTCATCTGATTCTCTGTATACTTTATAACCCTTGGTCCTCAATAGTCAGCCACAAAGGACCACCACAGAGCAGGTATGATATGGGTGGTGGATCATCTCAGCACTGCAACACTGATATGATGGTGGTGTGTTAGTGTGTGTTGGGCTGGTGTGAGTGGATCAGACACAGCAGTGCTGCTGGAGGGTTTAAACACTGTGTCCACTCACTGTCCACTCTATTAGACGCTCCTACCAGGCAGGTCCAGCGTGTAGATGTAAAGTCAAGAATGACAGCTCATCTGCTGCTGCACAGTTTGTGTTCCTCTAGTCCTTCATCGATGATCACAGGACACTGTTGACTAGATGTTGCTGGTTGGTGGACGATTCCCAGTCCAGCAGCAGCACTGCTGTGTCTGATCCACTCACACCAGCCCAACACATACCCTGTCAAGGTAACTGCAGTGCTAGGAATGATCCATCTCTCTGATAGTACCTGGGGGAGTCTTGACTGTTATAGAACAGGGTACAAGGGGATCTACAAGGGGATCTGCTCCTGTTGATAAAATGGTCAGTGTGTGTAGATATAAGGAGATGGTTGTAATGTCATGGCTGATGGGTGTGTATATCAGTCAGGCTCCAGCGAAGAAACACAACAATGTTCTGTTTGCTTTCCCTTTAGTAACTCATACCATGCGTATGATATAAGTGCCCAACACTGTCTGTTCTGAATTCTTGCCAAAATGAAATATTCAATATTGAAACTGTGGTTTGAGCTTTGCTTCACTTTCACTTGCGCTATAAGCTGGCATGCTGGTGTAGCTGGCTCAGAAAAGAGGTTTCCCCAAACTGGATCTATCAATAAACTGAATAACTTGAGGTCAAAGTGAGGACAGCAGTCAGGCAGCTTGTGATAACTGTGACAAGCTTACTATCCAATATGAAATATAAACACATGTTCCTATTGGATCTGCAACCCTGGAGAGTTCAGTGTTAGCACACCAGGCTCTAATGTGTAGATGCCTCTTAAGGCCTTCAGCAGATCAGGACCAAGTGTGTTAGATCAGAGCTACACTCTGCAGTGGGGGGGAACCACTACTACTCAGGTACCAGCATCACTGTAAACATACCTGCTCACATCCCAGACTCTAGATCAGTGGTCCAGAGATATGTCTTTAGATGTTCTTGACTGGCTGGATCAGATGCAGTAGTGTTAGGTAAGAGACATGTTAGATGCTGTCCAATAAGAACACATACTGGACAGTAAGCCTAAGTACAGTTATTTTTCATATTGGATTGTATGATCCGTTTGGCTGAGACTCGATTCGTGGTATACGACCTTAATGCTTATGTTTGACAGCTAATATGTTCTTTGCATCTGGGAAATCATATTTAAGATGCACAGCTAGACATTAAAACCATAATTGGTACCTTGATAAAAGAAAAAATGTACCAACACAGTACCTTTCATACTGACATTTCATGTCAGTTGGTGACAAAGACAACTTGAAGGCATCACAACAGGCTTTATGGATAAACTTCACTTTATAGGCACTTTATATGACTACCTTTGTGAAATGGCTCTCAGGAGAGCACTGGGCAGAAATATTATGAACACATAATATGTGTTGATAATAATATGTGATGATATTGTTTTGTAATAGTGGCGATAGTCTTTGCGATACGTTGCACGATGCTGGTGTTCTGTGAGCATCCTGACCAGATTATGAGACCAGTGCTTCTGATAAATCCAGGTGTTCATGTAATCCAACAAAAGGAAATTGACTAGAGGTGTAAGAAAATTCCAAAATATAGAATATTGTGATATGTTTAGTAATACTGTATCAATTCTCAAAAACATAGTATTGATTATCAATGTATGTAATGAATATTTACATGCACAGATTCCTGGCAGACAGTGAATCATTGTGTGTTGTGTTTAAACCTCTGACCACTAGATGGCAGTGTTGTAATCCATTTTCAGCTCCACTTCAACATTAACAAGCAGCACAAGGACGCAATTGTAAGCTTTGGCAAACTTGTTCACATGGTGTGTTTTTATACCACCCTTTTAAAGATCATATATATATATATATATATATATATTTTTTTTTTTAAATATCATAGATATAACTTTGCTTGCAGTATCGCGATACATATCGTGATACGTATCGTATCGGCAGGTTCTTGCCAATACACAGCTCTAGTAATGACGTAGACTTGACTCAGAAGTGGGTCTTTAATGTTCATTTGTTGCAGCTCTGTTGGCCACAGTAAACAGCAGAGTCAGTGAGTAGAAGCCTGCAGAGGTAATTCCGTCGAAACCTTCATAGAAGTTGTAAAACAATGGAACAAAATCATGTCCATCCTGTGTCTCCTCACGTTTGTAGTCTCCTCTTGCGATGCTGTCGGCGACCCTGGTCCTGGATGTCTACCGGGGGTTCAGGTGTCAGCAGGCCGTCACACAGCCGCTGGTACACCAGAGTGGAGTCTGAGGCCACCGCGCACAGCAGCATTGGGCGTCCGGAGTCTAGTACGCATCGCAAACTGAGACAAATGGACACGACTCATGAGGTGCTCTTGCATCTTCTAACAGGGAGTTTAAATGATATGGACAATCACTGTGACCATCACATCCGCAACTATACTGCACAGGTTCCCAACGGTGGTACTGGACGACCCCTGGCTTGCATGCTTTGATGCTTTCCTGGCTTGCAACTTCAGGTCTTACCTGGCTTTCTAATGAACTGAGGAGTTGCAGAGAAAGGGGGCCTTTAGGACAAGTGGTGGGAACCACAGGGGTGCCCAGTCCTGGAGATCTACCACCCTGGAGAGTTCAGTTGCAGCACATCGGGCTCTAACGTGTAGATGCCTTGTAAGGCCTTCATCAGATGGACCAAGTGTGTTAGATCAGAGCTGAAGGGTGGTAGATCTCCAGCACCAGGACTGAGCAGCCTGCTTTAATACTATGTTTACAACATCACTGTAAACATACCTGCTCACATCCTGGACTCTAGATCAGTGGTCACCTGATCCTGGAGCTCCAGTCACACCTGCTCCAGCTAACTATCACCTGATCCTGGAGCTCCAGTCACACCTGCTCCAGCTAACTATCACCTGATCCTGGAGCTCCAGTCACACCTGCTCCAGCTAACTATCTTCAGATGTTCTTGATTGACTGGATAATGGACATGATGTTAGGTACAGGTTAGGATTACTCTATGCAGGAAAAGCAGATATCACGGAAAAAGGTTTTTGACCACTGATTTAGAGTGAGATTTTCTAGCTGTGGTCCTGGTGATCTACCACCTGGCAGAGTCCAGATCCAAGCCTACTGCTTTCTTTTATGCCTGATTTATGTTGGAACTCAACTCTCCAGGATGGTAGATCTCTAGGACCTGGACTAGGCAAAGTCAACATCAAAGCAAAGCCAAATTAAAGACATTTTAGGCTATTTAGAAAGCCTGGATGCATTTCTTGTGTCCCAAAAAGAGGAACTTAACAATTATCCTAATTTAACAGGGACATATTATGCTTATTTTTAGTGGTTCATCATTTCAGAATAGATTTACGTGCTTCAATTTGTCCTCAAAACTTGGTATTTTGCTTATACTGTACATCTGAACTCACTCAGCGCCTTTACACCCTACCATCCAATGAGCCGAGTGTGTTCTGATTGGTGAGCTAGTCCACTGTGTTCTGATTGGTCAACCAGAGTTGCCTCATGCTACAATTTCTGCTCCCATATCACAGTGGCTGTTCTGATAATGGCATAGGGCCTGTCGTATTAGTTTGAGACAGAGTCTGATCCTGAAAAGATAAAGATCCATCATCACAAAAGGGTTTAGGATGGACCTGTTTTTGCTCCCTTCTATACCGGGGCGTAAGAAAATATTGAAATATCAAATATTGCGATATGTTTTGTGATACTGTGTCGATTCTCAAAATCACAGTATTGATTATTAATTAACAGTTTACATGCACAGATTCCTGGCAGACAGTGAATCATTGTGTGTTGTTTTTAAACCGCTGACCACTAGATGGTGTTGTAATCCATTTTCAGCTCCACTCCAACATTAACAAGCAGCACAAGGGCGCAATGCTATTGTAAGTATTGATAAACCTGTTCATATAGTGGTGTGTTTTAATAGTAGGATTTGAAAAATCTTATATCACGATACATATCGTATCACCAGGTACTTGCCAATACACAGCCCTGTTCTATACACACTGTGTACATATAACTGTATACAATGGAGAGAATAGAGTAACAAGGTAACTGGTGAGCTAGCCCCTTAGTCTAGTGTCTTGGTTCTAAATAACTTTTGAATACCACAGAAGCCTTTCTGTCCACTTACTCTTTGTGGCTGACCGTTCTGTGTGCAGGCAGTGGATAGACCACCTGAACCGGTTCTCCTTCCTTCTCACGGCCTTCCAGCAGGACCGCCTGCAGTTCTGTGCAAGCTACTCCCACCACATCCTCCCAGCCACGAACTGCAACACACCTTAGCCATGACATCCTGCTTGCAATGTATACAACAGAAATAATGAATCTAATCCTTGCAGAACACTTAGGTTGTCTCTCACCTTCTGTCAGGTTCAGGTAAGCCAGGAATGCTGCGTAAACTTGAGCTTCGTCACCCACGTCCAGATTCATCAGGTCTTGGTACTGAGAGGGATTGCAATGCATAAGTCGGAAGATCCCACCGTTCATTAAGGGTCATGACACATGACCACTTGGGAGCAGATATTATTTAGGTGGTGGATCATTCTCAGCACTGCAGCGACACGGTGGTGGTGTGAGTGGATCAGACACAGCAGTGCTGACCAAGTTTAAGCACCTTGGTGTCACTGCTGGACTGAGAATAGTCCACCAACCAGCAGCATCCAGCCAACAGTGTCCTGTGGGCAGCGTCCAGTCATCTACAAGGTGGAGCAGCAAGGTAGGAGTGTCACTGACATGGTGGTGGTGTGGTAATGTGTGTTGTGCTGATGTGAGTGGACCAGACACAGCAGTGTTGCTGCTGGAGTGCTTAATCACCTCAGTGTCACTGCTGGACTGAAAATAGTCCACCAACCAAAACTATCCAGACAGCAGTGTCCTGTGGGCAGCATCCTGTGACTACTGATGAAGGACTAGAGGAACACACACTATGCAGCAGCAGATGAGCTACTGTCTCCAACTTTACATCTACATGGCTGACCAGCTAGGTAGGCGTGTCTAATAGAGTGGACAGTGAGTGGACACAGTGTTTAAAAACTTTGATCACTCACACCAGCGCAACACATACAGTCACTACAGTGCTGAGAATAATCCACCACCCAAATACTACTTATTCTGTGGGGGTCCTTGCCACTGAAGAAGAGAACATACTGAAAGGGAGCTAGCCAATGGTTTTCCAGTGGCTGTGTGACGTATTTTAGCACTGCATGCTGGGTAATGTAGTGAACGACGACGAGGTTGCATTTGGCTTCGTATTCTCCAGCTTCTTACTCGAATTCTGCCTTAAATTGAACTATTAAAGGTGGATTAGGAACATTTGAACAAGAAGCCAAATTCAGCTTTAAAACACCAAAAAAGACACAAAGCTGAACTCAGTGTAGGTTGAACAAGTTACAGTAAGCCAAGCCACCGCTGAGCCTAAACATGATGTTTACGTACTTACTACTACAGAATAACAGGCTCCAGTGACTAAACATCTTTAGATAAACCTGGTCACATTAAAATAACAAGTAAACATACCGCGGGATGGTGTTTTATCCAGTTTGAACGAAGCACTGTGGCACCTTCGTCCATCACTGTCTCTCCCGGCGTTCCCAAGCACTAAGTTTTCAAATGCGGCTGTGTTCTAATTAGCGCACTTGCGCGCTACACACTCGTACACTAACTAGTGTAAACCTACTAGACTGGTCATTAACTTACCAACAAGCAGTAAACTAACGACACACAGGAGACACCGCTGCAATTATTTAATACCAAGTAAGATACAATTTAAAGAAACTTGATCTGACTTCTGTTTTATAGGGTTAATTTATAGGGGTCTAGAATATAAGTACACTTTATAGTAAGCAATAATTCGCAGATTGGAATGCACCTCACGTTGTCGCCTGTTATTGTGCGTCCTTATAAATGTACTGTGAGGAAACACGAGTGCGGTCCAAAGGTTCCGAATCGGTGCTCCACGTGTTATCTTCAGTTTTATGCATTTATTATATTAACCTTAAAAATAATGGTGTAATGTTTTGCGAGATCTTCCTCCGTGAACCTGTATTTGTATAATTAATAGATAGTACGTTAATACACCAAGTAGTTCACAACATACTTTTTTATTCAAGGTGAATGCAATCAATAGTGTGATATCAATCGTACCCATTTAGAACCGTATAGCAAAATAAATACGTTAAAAACAAACAAATAAATAATACTCTGATATCAGCCACATTTAAAATAGCTGTTGTTCTATACACTCAGCTTCTTTTATCCTGCTGAGAAAGGTATATTAATGAATGTATACTATATGCCAGATATAATCCTTTCCTAATCTAAAATACATAATTCTCTAAGAAGTAACAATAATTGTGCAGTGTCATGTACCAGTACATAGCATTTTTAAGGATATTATATATATTTTTTATATCATACAAGTACAACTGTCCTAGTACACATAGATATTATAGTACTCTAAATATCACAGCAACAGTAGAGTTAAGTCTGAGGAGAAAAACTGCAGAACTGCGCCATCTACTGGTTGCGAGCAAAACATTTCAAATGGCCATTCATTTCGCTGACCTTTTTGATAGCGGGATAAAAAATACAGCCGGAACTTCAGTGAAACATTCACGCTTTTGTTAAACACCAAACAAGCACTGCAGATACAAGCACAACATACCAGAATATTTTGCTGAGACATATAAAACTATCGTAGCAATAGAACTACAAATCCCTTGGCTCCGTGTGGGCGCCGCATTGTGGAATGTCAGTACGTTGACGTCATCGAGACGACGGGCTTTGTAGTCCATTTTCGGGAAACACGCGTAAAAACGATTTTTCTTTGTTTTACTAACATTTAATCTTTCAGAACATAAATCTGAGTAAACATGAGGGTGACACGGCACGCTTCGTTTTATGTTTAACCAGTAACCATCAACTTTCATTCACTGTAAGCCTACGTTTCCACCTCAGACAGCAGGTGGCGATGTGAGCACATTGTTTCGCTTATACGTCAGTCAAAATCAAAACGTGTTTAGACTGATACCTACTGTACAAGTTGGACAAACTGAATAACGTAGTTGAAGCCAGCTACGTGCAGTCTTTTTAAATGTGCTTCCATTTCCAATAAATATAATCCGAAGTGTGTTTAAACTATAAAACTTGACTGTGGTATCTAATGAGGCACCGCTGTTAAAGGTGAGCAGATGTGTTTACAACAGATAAAGCAATGGTTACATTTTTTGTTCTGCGTTTTAATATTTTGCAGACGGATAGCCTGCACCTTAAAGGAGCAGTGTGTAACCACCAGTGGTACAGTTGTGCATAGAAACCATGTGGAGCCCATCTTCCCTTCATTAGAGACTTCAGTGGTTATCAGATGTTCTGCCATTACCTCGGTTCTCGGCCCAGTTTCATTTAGCTTATTCACATTTTCTTCCAACTCTTCTTTACTTCTGTTCTTTGTGCTAAATAGTAAGTAAAGTGCTCCAATTTTTAAAAAATGGGCTCTCTAACAACACAGAAGGGTTAACCAGCACCGTTAGTGTTCTAACAATTGATTCTAAACAGCAAGAAGTCCTACCGAGCTTGCTTGTATCATTAGTACAGCCTCCGATAGACTGATTATTCTTTTAATACGAGTAACATTTTCCCATAAGGACATTCGCCAGCTTCTGCTTCAACTTTTTCCATTCCACCTTAAATTGTGTTACGGTTTTATTCTAGTGCCTGAGCTGTCAAGTGTTAATTAACTGCTGCACCATTTAAGACAGACTGGGAAAATTTAAACTGAGTAATGATCCTATGAATAATATCTTACCAGGAATTGTATGTACAGAGCCTTTAATAATGCGCTATATTCTTTTTCTTTCTACATCTTCCATCAAGTGCTATCCTCTATAGCCAGTGTGTGGTTGGGGTTGTGGTTCTGGCCTACTGTAGAATCATGGAGGTGTCAGCCTTTGTTGCAGGACGACCCAGTTCTATATAGATATGAAGGGTTTATTCCTACCTTAAACATAATTATATTCTTTTTCTGCCAACAGATCTCATAGATTTTACATACGGCTCCTTTAATGCTAACCCTGAGAAACCTGAATGTTTGCAGCAGAAGTTTCCAACCTGGCCTTTATTTTATCCTCCTGAAAGAGAAGAAGCAACCAAAATATAAAACATAGAAATTCATCATCAGGAAAATTTTTTTAAGGCATTTACACTGCATTAAAACTAACCTTCTGGTCTTCTGTAGATAAAGCTGCACCAGCCAATGCACAGCGAAAGGCCAGACTAGTGCCAATGCTACGGTGATAGGAGATACGTCCAGTGGCCACCAGTGTGGTCTCTATCCAGCAGACAGAGAAATGGGCACAAAATGAATTAATTACAGTTGAGATCTGTTAGAAATATGAGATTATGTGTTAGTATTAATCCTTCCTTTACAATGCACTGCAAAAAATGATATCTTGGCAAGTGATAACATCTTAAATGTCATCAGTATATCTAATATTTCTCAATATGAGATTGCTGTAAGCATATTATGAGATAGTTCTACCAGTTTCTGTATATTTGTGCTTATTTTAAGCAATTTTATCCAGTAAAAGTGTTTCATTCCATTAGCAGTACATTTTACTTGATTCGAGAAATACTTATTTCAAGAAATTATGCTTAGAAGTAGGCGGCATGGTGGTGTAGTTGACAGCACTGTCGCCTCACAGCTAGACAATCCGGGTTCAATCCCCAGTCTGGGCCGTTCTGTGTGGAGTGTGCATGCTCTCCCCGTGCTTGAGTGGGTTTCCTCCGGGTACTCTGGTTTCCTCCCACAGTCCAAACACATGCATGTTAGGTTGATCACTCACTCTAAATTACCCGTAGGTGTGTGCTGGCCATGCGACGGACTGGCGACCTGTCCATGATGTACCCCACCTTCACCCCATGACACTGGGATTGGCTCCAGCCCCCCCATGACCCCGACTAGCGGGATAAAATGAAAGATAATGGATGGATGGATCTTACAGTGTTCGTACAACCATTTCATTTTGAGAAACATTAGCTACAGTGAGCACATGTAAGATGTTTACACTTGCTAAGAGCTCTTTTTTTGCAGTGTGCTGTTTATAACTCTGCTGAGAACTTGGACATACCTTCTTTACTGAGGAGGAGCGAGGATCACATTCTAGAGGGAGTGTTTCAACCTGAGAAGAATATAAATAAATAAACCAGAGTTTCTACTGGTTAAGACAGAGTCCAACTATATCAGAACAACACTGAGAATCATAGTCTAATTCAATATATATATATCATCACTGTCCAATGAAAAACTAGTATTTCCAAAATAGTTTTAACTTTCGATAGAACCAGAGTTTCTTTTCCAAGTGATTTTGGAGCATTCCTATTCGTCCATGCATCATGAAATTTTCACACAATGTAAACGGCAGCTGTTGTGTTGAAATGATGTAGAAAAATGAACATTGACAAAACTATAGATATATGTTTTTCATTAGACAGCGATATATAAGATAAGATAATCTTTTATTAGTCCCACTGTGGGGGAAATTCACCGTGTTACAGCAGCAAAGGGATAGCAAGACACTCAGTACAAACAATAGATAAATAAAACAGTACAGTATATACAATATAAATAATAAAAGTCAAAAATTCTTTAAGATTGTATTTACAAATATTGCACATTATGTTACACTGAAAAAATTCTATTTTCTGTAAGTGTGTAGCGCTTGAGTGTGTGTGTATGTAGTCCGCTGTTTATATCATCGCTGTCCAATGGAAAACAAGTATCTGCAAAATTGCAACTTTACAGGAGAGACCAAAAACATACTTTACTTTCAATGTAAGTCAATGGAACCAGAATTTTTTCCAAGCTATTTTGGAGCACTTCTATTGGTCCATTCGTCATGAAATTTTCAGTCAATGTAAACGACCATTGGCGTTTTCAAATGATGTAGAAAACTCAAAATCGACAAAAATTGAGATACATGTTTTCTATTGGACAGCAATGACATGTGGTCTTCTTGGAGCAGTGCTGATTGTAGAGTCTAACAGCAGCAGGAAGGAGGGACCTGCGATACCACTCCTTCACACACTTGGGGTGAAGCAGCCTGTCGCCGAAGGAGCTCCCCAGTGCTGCTAGAGTCTTATGCATGGGGTGTATATATAGAATATAAAAAAGTATCTAATATATAAAAGTATCTAATATGATGCAAAACCTCATGTTCTGAATATTATTTAAGAAGTGTTAGACATGATCTAATAAAATTAACACCCCAAAAAAAAGATTTAATTAATTAATATCTGGTATAAAGTCCAATTAAAAAGGAATATAACTTATTAGAATGTATAAAAAAAATCCAGATGTTCATTTTCTTAGAATTATATTGTGGATATTACTAATAAATTGATATTCTGATACATACAGAGGGGCTCTCGCTTGCCTGCGCTGCAGTCTGAGTCTCCAGCGTGTTCAGCCTCTGCAGAACTCTCTGCATGTCATCCTGTAACTGTGACAACGCCTCCACAATCTGTGTGTTCACACTGCACTTATTCACCGCCGGACTCTCCGCACGCTGCACGGCTTCACGACTGCTGAGTGTCCCGACAGCATCCCAGATCAAACGAGATCCTGCTGAACTGCATCCTGAAACGAGAGAGGAGGAAACTTACTGGGACGTTATCGTCGCCTTCAGAGGGTAAAAACACAGGCTGTGCATGCGGGAAACATTAATATTAATATATATATATATATATATAAAAATATGCTGCAGGTTACATTCAGCCCAAGACCAAAAAATCTTATTTCAACAATATTTTTCATGATATAATCTTTGGTAACTCTGGATGTGCCCGGTCCTGGCTTTCCTCGTATCCTACAATAGGCATACCTAACAATATGTCTGCTATTGAGAATCATAATTGTCCTACTGTGTCTAGTACTGTTGGTGTCCCACTGGGCTCTGTTCTAGGACCACTACTCTTTATCACATGCATGCTGCCATTTGGCCACATGGAACACTGCTGGGGTTGAAATTTCCACTGTAATGCAGGAGACACTGAAATTAGGTAGTGGCCATCCAGCTCAGACCACCATCACCATTTAGCTCCATAATACTACATGTCTTTGGTCAACCTTAAGCTTAGTAACACTTACACATGCATCCATCTATTTCATACCACATAAAGCTCTGTATGAAATGGTAATGATTACTGATAATCCAGTAATAGGACCAATTCTGTACTGTCCTCTATAATGTAGGCCTTCTTCAGGCCTTCTATAGGTGACTGGTCATAGCAATCCCAGTCTATCATTTAAATCTCTCCAAAAGACCTCCTAGTAATAATGATTTATTTATATATAATATTCATAAATGTCATTATATAGTCGTTCAATTGCAAGTACACAGTTGTGATATATGTACCTATATATGTAATTAGAAAGTTGTAGATATTTTAATCAACATTTAGAAAAATCGCAGCTTTAACACGTTTACACTTCTCAGATTTTATTATCACTGCTTTTACTGAATATAATGTGTTTCACTATCATGTCTTTTGTTGTGAATGTGTTTCCTCTTGGATTAGGCGCTGAATAAATAATAATAATAACTACAGAGGGGAAGTTCATGAATGAACTTCGAAGTTGGCTTGAAATCGCCCGCTGTTAGTAGTGTGTGTGTGTGGTGTCTGTGTTTGGTGAAGGTGTGTTTTGTAATCAGTGTGTGTAGTGTGTGTAATGTGTAGTGTGTGTGTGGTGTAAGGTGAAGGTGTGTTGTGTAGGGTGTTCTGTGTGTAAAGTGTATTGTGCATGTTGTGTAGTGTGTGAATTGTGTAGTGTCTATGTTGTGTAGTGTGTGTGTTGTGTAATCTGTGTGGGGTGTAGTCTGTGGTGTGTAGGTCTGTTTAATGAGTGTCTGTTCTCTCAACATTCCGCCATTCATTCCTATGGGGCCAAAATTCCCTGTTTGAATGCCGTTTTCCGGAAAACCGTAAGTCGGATCGCTTAGAAAAGCACAAGCATAAATCTGCGCTGTAGGACCTACGATCCTGCCGATTTACTTTTTTGAGCATAGAATAATAATAATAAAAAGAATAATAAGAAGATTATAAAGAATGTAAAATTAATAGTAAATGTATTTCATTATGTAGCCAATTATTTTCAAACAGTATAACACAATTCCTATAATAACACCAACCTTTCAAGCGAGTTTATGTAATATACTGGCTATACTGGCCACCAGCATACTGTGTAGTGCACTATTTGGGGTATCAGCATTGTTGTAGACTATCTAAACAGCGCTATAGATATTAACCTAGCAGTAATTCCACTGTAAGGCTATGCACTGCAAAAAGCTATCGAGTAAATACAATTAGAACGAGACATCTGAATGGAAAGTTATTGACAAAAAGAAGCCCCCCCACCTCCTCCTCTGCTCACTGACAGTCTTTTAGCCAGTACTGGTCCAGCTGCCGCTGGGTTGGGGAGGGGGGTTTCCTGTTGATTTCCATCCTGACTCCCTCCCGGCTCCTCCGGCCTTTTGGCTTCAGCTGCCTGGGGCCCTGCCAATCGGACCCTGGAAACCCCTGAACCCTGCAGGGACCATCATAAACCATCACACACACTCATAAACCCTCACAGACCCTCGTTTATATTATTCTGACATGCTACGACATCATAAACAAATCTCTCTCACTCTCTGTCTAGGACGAAAATCACAAGAGCTATTAGGCTGCCCAAATAATGGTCGTCCTTCTCTATCATTCTGCCAAGCATCATATTTAGAACTGTATAAATAAGCACCCTGGCTGACTCTAAGTGAGGTATGAGCTCCATGGACTCAGTTCATAAAATCTTCTGAGGCCAAAAAATGGCGGGGTCAGTTGCTAAATGGTGGGGTATAAGCTTGCATTACTTGTTATGAGACATTAGCCTCATAGCTCTAGTGTCACCAAATCTCCAACAGCAATTTTCCCACATGAATTGACCACCGCAGAGTCCTGCCATTTA
Organism: Megaleporinus macrocephalus; assembly: GCA_021613375.1. Classification (NCBI taxonomy): domain Eukaryota; kingdom Metazoa; phylum Chordata; class Actinopteri; order Characiformes; family Anostomidae; genus Megaleporinus; species Megaleporinus macrocephalus. Next base: position 41,917,807 of record CM038708.1, read on the forward strand.
CCCCATTGAAAGTTTCTGGGATGTGCTGGAGAATACTCTACATAGTGGGTTGACCCTCCAGTCATCAATACAACATACCAGTCAAAACTGAATGCAGCTGTATATGTAAACACACACACACACACACACACACACACACACACAAAATATGTATATATATGTATACACACACACACATATATATATATATATATATATATATATATATATATATATATATATATATATATATATATATATATATATATATATATATATATATATGTGTGTGTGTGTGTGTGTGTGTATATACTAGCAATTAGCTCTGGAACCAGCAAAACAACCTGGTGGCAAGCAGTCTAAGCCAAAAGTAAATTGGGGAACTCAAGCCTACCTTACCAGCAGAGAAGACAAATCCAATCAGCTAGTGTTCTGATTGGATTTGTCTTCTCTGCTGGTAAGGTAGGCTTGAGTTCCACACTAATTCTAGAAGGGAACCACCCCCCCAATATATCTGCCTAGTGGCTAGTAAGGCCACTCCCAGCAGTTCACACCTTGAGCTAACCTGAAACCACACCTGGAACTAATACTAGCAATTGGCTCTAGAACCAGCAAAACAACCTGGTAGCGAGCAGTCTAAGCCAAAAAGTAAATTGGGAAACTCAAGTCTACCTTACCAGCAGAGAAGACAAATCCAATCAGAACACTAGCACTAGCACTATATATATAAACAGTATGTATGTATAAGTGTATGCTACAGTTTCTAAAATTTGGGCACACCTGGTCAAATGCAATGCTTTACTGATTTTGTAAGCATTTTTTTTTTAATGGCCAGTTTTAAACATTAGAAATTGCCACCAAACACAGCAAAACCATCGCTTGTCAAGTCAAATCCTATTCAATTTACTCAATATCTCTAATATAATCTCACACTAAGATGGTTGCTTATTGTAAAATTATTTAGACATTTAATTTGACCTGTTTTAGGTAATGTTACCTCCCCATATTGACAAATAGGTTTGCTTGTTTTAGTAAATAAACTTAAACCATGCCAAATGATCTGCCAATATAGTAAAATAAAATGAATGAAGCAATCATAAGAAACAAGGAAAGGCACAATCCCCCTTCTCCCTCTTCACTCCTTACCAGCCTAGAGGAACTGTTGCAAGTTTAACATTAAACTTCAGTAGTGGAACCTGCTTCTATTTAAATAAATTCTTTTGTTTGCAGCTGAAATATAATTTGTTGTCAAGAGTGGTCTACAGCAGTGGTCATTATGTGGTGGCTTGAGATGTCTCCAGTCATGGTTGCATTAACTTTGTCTTTCGTTGACTATCTGTCTTTAAATGATATAACTGCAGGCACAACAAGAGGTTAGAATATGCTATCGTGGCAATTCTTTATCCTCTCATGTTGGACTCATTCAACTTGATGCTACAGACTGCAGCCACTTGAAGTACCACAGCAGGATTGGGCCAGGGTTAACTTCAGTAGCTATCTCTGCAATGCGGTCCATTGTCCCATTCTATTGATAGTTGTTTAAAACAATAACAAATGTTTACACCCTACTATTACAATTCCACTGTGCGGCAAATCTGGAGTTCTAAAAAAGGGTCTAGTGAGACATAGAGACCAGAGTGTTAACCAATAGAAGCTTTGCAAGGTCTCAAATCCATGTGAGTGCAAATTCTGGTGACTATTCCAGGCATCCATCTAATACCTCTCTGGCTGCTGGATGTTCCACTGAGTCACTGTAAACGTCCCTGTCGGAGTGATCACTGTGCGGCCCCTCCCCACTGACATCATCTGTAAGGAAATACAAGATCATCAGTGAGGTCATCATTGAACCGGCACCAATTTTGCAGTTAGAATATTGATTTTTAGCCTTTTCCCCCTAAAAGGCTAGACATGTTTCCACACATCTCATGCTTTTGCTTCAGACTCCAAACATGTAATGTAAAAATAGCAGTTGGAAACATGTTCGAAACATGCCGTGGAAGCCTTTGTATGCAACTCCGAAAGTTGTATTTTTCCGGTGTGGCGGTGACCTAATCTTGACCTAATCTGGCTTTACACTCACATAACCTGCTATACTTAGAACTGCTCCGCATGATGGGATGTTCCTGCAGTCCATCCATGCTTATCTGCCTTTACCATGAGGGTCCAGGCTGTTTTCGCTGCTGCAGGCCAGCTCCTCCTCGTCTTCCTCCGTGTTCAGGGAACTGTGTGTGCCGTTGGTTAGAGAGGAGACGCTGTGTGTGTCTGCATTGCCGTTACAGACTAGCAGTAACCCTCTCTTAGCATCCTTCTCCACCACTGGCCTGTTCACGTCTGTAGAACAGAACAGAACTGAAGTCATTCCTTTTAGATCAACTCTGAAGTTGTGATTCTTGCACTCAATATTATGTTATTTTCTCTTTTCCTGATATCAAACTAATTTTATTTCTAATAACACTTACAGGTTGAATATGTGATAAGTGTTCCAGGTTGTTACTAGTGTGCACTAGTGCAGCCTATGGCTTGACAGTTTGCAGGTGGTGGCTATGGTATTGCTAGGCCGCTGCTCTGGTTTCCCAGGTGGTTGCAAGGGTGTTGCTAGATGGTATCCCAGTTGGTAATAATTGTTATATGGTAATAATACCATAAGCACTTTGTTTCTTATGTAACTAGCTCTGTTTTATTATGTAACTATGCAATCACACATAAATAGTAGCGTAACATCAACTGAACATATAACAAAAATATCTGTTGTAGGTCTCAATACAGATGAAAAGTAAGTTTCATACATTCACTGCTGTCCTCCAGCTCCATGTAATCTTCTCCATCATCTACTTCATCAAAACCATCACTCTCCTCATCCCCCTCTTCCTCTTCATCCTCCTCGTCGTCACTGCTTCTCTCCGATTCTACAGTCAACCAACACACATCTTTTAGTTTTACACAACTGTACACGTGACAGTTTTCTCACGTGGCTGAATGCAATCAAGTAGTCACAGCAATGTTCCAACATCTAAAACCTTCCCAGAAGAGTAAACACTGTTACTGCAGCAGAAGACGAATACAGTCCATATTACGACCAGTAATTTCAGAAGAAATACTAAGCAGTGTAGATAAAGTACCAGTTTCCAATATTGTGGGTTCTCTGGTCACTTCATTGTTCTCATCGTCCACTACTTCATAAAAAGGTTCGAGCTCGTCCAGCAGTTCAGCCACTTCTTCTGTAACCGGCATTGTCTCCAAAATCTGAAATGAAACAGAGTATAGTAACTTTCTCAAACTGCTCTCTTTGTCATTGCTTTGAATAAAGATATACACAGTTGAGTCACATTATTATGACCACTTGTCCGTTTCCACGGTGGCAGCAGATAGATGGTAGCGTTCTGGTCTGGGGAATGTTTTGGCAGCATTCTCTGGACCCACTCATTCATGAGAAAGGCACTCTCAACCAATTTTGGTATGTATTTGGTATATATATCCATTCTTGCAGATCACGTACACCATACATGCTGATGGTCTTCTCTGGGGCTGATGGGATCTTCCAGCAAGACAATGCGTCACGTCACGCGGCTAGAAATGTCCCACATTGGTTGGAAGAGCTGACCAAGACTTCCAAGCACTACCCTGGAGCCATAATTCCCCAGACTTGAACCCAATTGAGCATCTGTGGGACCACCTGGATGGTAGTGTTGGCTCTATGGATCCGCCCCTATGCGCCCTCCAGCAGCTGTGGGATACACTAGACTCTAGCTACCTGTGACAACCTACTAGGACCTTATTGAGTCTCCGTCTAGCTGCTGCCTGTGCTGCACACGGTAGTCACTCTGGATATTAGCTGGTGGTCATAATAATGTGACCGACTGCGTCAACTTAAAGCTACTCAAACTACACTCTCAAATATCTTACCAGCTGGATTTCCTGAACATACTCTTTCATGGCTTGCTCCTTTGTCATTTCTCCCAAAGCTTTCCACGCCTCCCTGTACATATATTCAGACGTTAGATGGACTGCAATGGGACCTGTCCTGCTCATTTTCAATGTTCATTTCAATATTAAACATGCTACAAACTGTGCCTCCACACTACTGTGGCTTACAGTGTGCTTACAATAGTGTCGGAGCTGCAGTATCAGTTTGAGTCAGAGTCCGATCCTGAGAATCAGGTAAAACAAGACGGTGCTACAAGCTGGACTGAAGCAGTGTGTTTTAAAGTGGTAAGTTTTTACTGTTGTAGATCTCTGTGTGTTGCACGAAGGCATGTCAAGCTTGCAGGAAGGCAAGCAACAAGGACTGTGTTACGAAATCAGGCTGGAATTCTAACAAGGTACATTGAGTTGACGGCACACTGAAGAAGAGAAAAGTTCAGCCGAGATTAACTTTATGCAAATGAATCCAGCAAACGCAATGCGTCTATCCAATGAGAAGAGGGCGGGTGGTCATGTGATGAACGTCCTCAACGTATGAAATATTCGTTCCATATTCAGAACTAAATTAAAACACCCTCTTTTATATTTACATCTGATTCAAATATTTAAAATGAAATAAATATGGTATGAAAAAGCCAATGTTGAACACGAGCATTAATCACTGCTGCCGCATCACCCTGGAAATGCACATACCTGATTCCATTGGACGAAGCAGGGAACACCCTTTTTACGCCCACATGCGGCCAGCTGAAGAGGGGGAGTGCGTTCGCGGAGCAGTGTAAATGCAGCGTAATAGGTTCACTTTTTACTTTGCATTTATATGCAATAGTTTGGGCACCCGTGGTCAAATGACACATTTAGCTGATTATAGGCGTGCCCAAACTTTTGCATATGACTGTATGACTGTGCAACCACAGTCCATTAAGTTAGCACAAAAAAAAACAACTTACCATTTGGCTTTACCGATTGAGTCCCATGCGTTGGGTTTTGTGGTATTACACGGCCCGACTGTTGCCTGCTTGTAGTAACTGTAAAACATGACCAGCACGTCATCGGATGGCTCGAAGGTACCTGTGAAGAAAAGAAAGGGTAACTAAACTGCTGGCCCAAGCAGCAGCTCCTGACACGCCAACAGCCTTGAGACAGATGACCAGGTGTTTAAACTGTCATTTGTATCCCTATATAGGCCAAAACATCAGCATCAGTCTCCTCCAGTGCTCTCATATGTGTGTCCTATATACAGGAGATCTCAGATCGGCCTCGCCAGCCACCTCCAGACCCACTGTTCCCGCCCTCAACCATGAAGACAAGCAGTCAAAGACTGAACAACAACAATATCCCACAAAGGCCTTTGAAGTGTACAGTGAAAAGACTCCAGATAAGCCTCCAGCGCTGGCCAGTCACACTGGCTGGACTGGATCTCTCTTGTGAGATGAAAAAACATTTGCTGGTTTTATGCTTAATAAAACGTTAATCAACAAACATAACTCACACAACACAACCCTCCTCCTCTTTCTCGCCCCGAACATAACCAACCCACCATTTAGTTTTGAGGCTGATATAGTAGAAGCCTAAGTCATTCAATAGCTCCTTTTTTATATGCATAGACTTACTTGTTAGCTACATTCATCTCATAGTGTCTAACTGCAAAGCCTATGTTGTTTTTCTTTGTTTGGCAACAGAATGTCAAAATATTATTTGGCTTAATAATAATATGTTTTCTGTTTATTGGGAAAACAAGAAAGGATTTACAAACAGCAGTAAGATAAATACACAGATGTTTTTGTTATTCCCATCAATTATCCTAAATGTACCATCCCGACCCCCCAATACACTCCTACCCACCCAACATTGAATTATTATTATTGAATTAAAACTGAGAATAAAAATGAGAAAATAATTTCTCAAGAATTGATCACTTATTATACCGCTTATTATAAAATTACTTTTCTCAAGAAATTCTATATTGCAATTATTCCAGTAAGTCATTATAATGAGATACTAAATCATCATAATAAGATACTAAGTCATGATAATGAGATATTAAATTATCATAATGAGATAGTAAGTCATGATAATGAGATACTATATCATTATAATGAGATACTAATATATTCAGAATATAAGTCAATATATTCAGAATACACGTCATTTTTTTGAGAAAGCAGGCAAATATTTTGAAATACTTGAGCAATATTTTCAGAACATAAGTCACCATTTTAAGACAATCAGTCATAATTTAGAGATACTATTTTTTTCTCTACCTGGTGAGAGTGGGGTTTCATAGTTAAGGGGGTTGGGAGGGTGTCTTGGTGAGGGCTGTGTACATTTGATTTTTCGGTGAAGCATTCCCTTAAGTGCATGTTAGGTCCACTAAACTCAGTTGAAGTTCTTACCATCTTCAGGCAAACTCCTCATCACTTTAACAGCTGCTTCAAACCTTCTCTCGTGGATGGCTTTATCATCTTCCATTGCCAAACACACAGTCTGAGAGGGATGATCCCATCTGAAAGGAAGAGACTAACACTGACACACAGCAGACAATACAGGCTTCTGAAACAATACATTAATTTTATATGCTAATTGACGTTTATAATAGGTTACTGTTCATTTGACTCTTCAAAACCTGCATTATGTAGTAATAACTGTGTTATGAAACTAAGATTTAGGTTGTTTGAGGAAACATTTGCGTAAATTACTACTGAGAGAAAAATGTATTAACTCTGTTAGTGTAAAAGTCTAGTTCTAAACGAAACATAAACAACTCACCACCTGCGTGTTGTCCATTTAGTGTAAAGCCGCTATGTATAACGTGTTACTGGCTTTAAAGCGAATGGCTTCATGGGAAATGTAGTTTTGTTGGTACGGCAACAAAACTTCGACGCCTAAGAACACGGGGAGCGTTTCTCCTACAAGATCCACAATTCTTAGCGGTGTGGAAGCCCGTGGCCAGCAATGTAGACAAATCCCACAGATTACGGCAGACTGATTTATTTATTTAATTGAATTTATTTTATTGGCGAAGTAATGTTGAACGTTATGGGTTTTTTTTATCGTAATAGCATGTTAACATTAGCGATAGACTAATTAGAGTGAATTAGATATTTCGTAAATGTGCAATTAAATAATCAATACCGTTAGTGTTACTCTAAAATCACTGTATTTTACTATTTGTGTCAAATATTTCTGTTAAAATATTGTAATATAATCATTTAAAAATATTTAAAACGTTCACCTAGACTAAACGGTATTTTTATTATGATTATTATTATTTATTTCAACATTTTGATATACTTCCCGACCTAATAACTCAATCTGTTAAAAAAATAAACAAAGCATGCTGTTAATAAGAAATAAAAATTTATTCGCTTTACATTGACATTAAGAACGAAAATAAAAAAGTAAAAAATAAAGAAATCGAGCAGTCGTTGCTTTTCCCATCGCTGGTCGCCGCAAACTCTTCTCCTATTGGACGAAAGAGTCCGATCCAGGGAGCGCAGCCAATCAAAGTGCAGATCGTAGAGCTCCGAGTTGAGCAAAGGCGGGGCTGGAGAGTCCAGCCGGTCTGTAAATGAAAGCAGGAGGAGGAGGAGAGCGAGAGAGAGGAGCAGAGACGGAGGGATGTAAAGATGGCAGAGCTACAAATGCTTCTGGATGAAGAAATCCCGGCTGGGAAGAGAGCCCTACTGGAGAGCTACCAGAACCTCTCGAGGGTCGCCGAATACTGCGAGAATAATTATGTGCAGGTAAGCAGCGGGCTCGGCTCGCGCGGTGGTCGCTCGGTTATTGTCCGTGTAGCGCCCGAATGCTGCTGTTATTTGCTGCCCCTTTTTGTCGCGCGAGCGAGAACCGGGCCCGGATATATGCCATTATTCTGGATTTGCATCGAATTTGCACGCTGGGCTTTGTAGCGCGAGCTCAAATGTGGTGGAGGAACACCCTCAGCTCGCATGCATTCACACTCACTGTCTCACTCTCTCACTCCCCCTCGCTCTCTCTCTCTCTCTCTCTCTCTCTCCATGCACACACAGCAAAGCTACAAAGCTGCCCGGAGGGTGTGTCTGTCATTTTTTTGCTTTCTGCAATGCATGCGAGCTGAGGCTGCAAAAAAGAGGCAAAATGTGGAGGAAAAGGACGCAGCACGCGCCTCGGATCGGCTCGAGTCGTGTTTTAATAGTGAATGCAGTTGTGATAAAGCACGGTTCATTTGCAGCCCGCAGCTGGGAATTGGTACTGCAAGCTCATTTCTGCATGGCAAACAAGCCCTGGCTGTTGCTGACAGGCTCTGTCATCATATGCCAGCCCCATAAAAAAACACATTGGCTTTGCATCCATGAGATCCCGTCTGTGCGTTGGGAATGCGGTGGCCTGGCCCTGCAGATGATCCCAGTCCAACTTGCACATCAGATAATATGGTCCAGCTATTAAAGTGACTGGTTTACATTTGGCATGCGTGAGCTCACGAGCCTTCCCACCGAGTCGTACAGGTAATGCAATCTGTCAGCAAAGCTGTGTCATCACGGCTTTGCTGCTTGCTCCGTATCCAGGGTGCCCAGCCGTGTCGTAATCTGGATTACACCTGTCTGGATTGGAAGCGTTCACGCAGTCGGAGGAGGCTTACCTGTGACCTCTTCCCGTCTCAGAGTCATTCAGATCACACAGGCAGGCTGGGATGCGTTGTCTTGGCCGGACAGGCTTACAGTCCTAAAACTGGTAGATCTCCGAGGGTTCTGTTTAGAACCGTAAATTCTATTTAGAACCATTTGCAAGCTGAGTTGTCTCTTTGATTGGTGAAATGCTTCTTGATGGAGAATTTGTTGTGTATGGTTCCGAATAGGGTTTCTTATACAGCAGGACCCTCTCCGTCGCACTATAGAACCATACATAGAACCATATACAGCAAATTCCCATGGAAATCTGATTTCAGCACGCAGAGAAACATGTTCTGTATAAAACTCATGGAGAACTCATGTTCTCTTGAAGATCAATATTTTCTAGGAGTGTGTATAGAACAATTTCATCATACAAAAAAAGCTTACAAGCATGTATATGATTCTGTATATAACTCATGGTTCTAGGTAGAACCATTGTCCTTACTAAAAACCCTTGAAGAACCATCTTTTTTAATAGAATAATTTCCAACACATTCTCCATTAGTCTGAAGATCCATTTACGCATGCAAATTGTTCTTTGAGTGTGTATCAGTCTATATAGAACCGTTTTTAAGAGCGTATAGAACCATATACAACATATTCTTTAACTATCTGAAGAACCATTTCATATATATATATGGTTCTGTATAGAACTCATGGAGAACTCATGTTCTCTTTAAGATCCATATTTTCTAAGAGTGTGTATAGAACCATTTCATTATACAAAAAAATGTAAGTTCTATATAGAACTCATGGTTCTAGGTAGAACCATTGTCTTTACTAAAAACCCTTGAAGAACCATCTTTTTTAATAGAATCATTTACAACACATTCTCCATTAGTCTGAAGAACCATTTCACCATACAAAGAAAACTAGAATTGTATATATCAACTCATAGAGAACTCATGTTCTCTTGAAGATCCAGATTTTTTAAAAGAGTGTGTATAGAACCATTTCATCATACAAAGAAAAATGTAAGCATGTGTATGATTCTATATAGAACCGTTCCCTTTAATATAGAACCTTTGAAGAACTGTCTTTTTAAAGAGTGTTTATAGTATTTATACACGTTCTCCTTCTATCAGAAGAACCATTTACGCATGCAGGTTGTTCTTTGAGAGTATATAGTTCTAATATACATGAGGGTACAGAGCCCTTTTGTAAGGGTATAAAGAACCTCATACATCAATCTGAAGAACCATTTAACCATACAACAAAAAATTAAGCATGTATATGGTTCTGTATAGAACCATATACATACATGTCATTTACTAAGAGTGTTATTGTGTCTTCAAGAGAATATATAGAAACAAATACAACACATTCTCCATCAGTCCGAAGAACCATTTCAGCATGCACAGAACCAAGTCACCATACAAAGGTTCTATAGAGAATGCATGATGATTCTAAATAAAACCATCATTTGTATTAAAGCACCATTGGAGAACCATTTTTCAAAGGAGGCCTCAAACCTCTGTCTGATGTGGCTAATCACAGTTTCTACATTTTATAAATGTTTATGTATCGACAGCAGAAACAGTTTAGATGAAAGCCATTGAATGTTGGGTTTGGCTGACGTGCCCAATTTGACTTGTTGGAAATCAGTTGAACTCAGTCGAGTAAGCTTGGGTGTGGTGTTTTCTGTTCTCAGATGTTCTCAGTTGAGGTTCTGTGGGTTTGGTATTGAATTAAAGCATTACCAGAACTCATTTGGGCCAAAACAATGCAGACCAATGTTTACACTTGCTAGAAGTTGGTATAGTGCATTGTCCTTATAGGAACGTCTGTTCACTTCAACCTAGTGACGTTATTTCCAGTCATATAAGACCAGCGTCCTAAACTTTTGAAATTACATAAATAGTTTGGCTCTAATAATGTACAGTGAAAATAGTTACTAGTTGTTGTTGCTACTAATGTTGCTACTAGGGGTGGGCGATATGGCCCTACAATATTATCACAATGTTTAATGGTATTCTTGCGATAACGATACTCTTGGCGATATGACATTGGTGATAAAACATTGAATTAAAAAAATATATATACTACTACATATATACACTACTGCAACAAATTGAAAATTTAATTTTATTATTGTATACGATATGATATGGCACACCCCTAACTGAGATATTAAAAAATACAATAATTTTCATCAGATTGTAACAGAAGTCAATAATTCATAAAGTCACAATACTAAATAATGCTCTCCAAATATCTCCATATATCCAGGACTGAAGTAAAGTGAAAGATACTGGAGATAAAATCTGTCTCTAGTAGATATATAATGGGAAATGAGAAAAGTGTGAATTTATCTTTTGCTAAAAACAGTAAAAAGTAGTATCTGATGTGATAATTAGTGATGGGTGATATGGCACGATATTTCAGGGCATAATATCGTTCACCATATTCAAAAATGTTGGCGATATTATTGTGTGCGATACGATATGGCACACCCCTAGTTGCTACTAATGCAGTACCAACAAACTAATTGGTTCTTTCATGTAAAACCACTGCCACATTATGGGTTTCTATTAGGAGCCATTGAGTTGCATTATCATATCAACATACACAGTCAAGTCTCATTATTATGACCACTTCCTACTTGAGACGACGGCTGCGTGTAGGTTGCACCGTTATGGCCTGGATAATGTTTCCGTGTCATTCTCTGAACCCACTCATCCATGTGGAAGGCACTCTCAACCAATTTGGGTCTGAATCCATCCTTGCAGATCATGTACACCCATACATATAAGATCTTCCAGCAAGACAATGAGACATGTTTCAAACATAGGTTTGAAGAGCTGATCAACACTTCCAAGTGCTACCCTGGACCCCTAATTCCCCAGAACCCAACTGAGCATCTGTGGGACCAACTGGATGGTGGTGTTGGCTCTATGGATCCCTCCAGTCAGCATTGCTCCAGATACCTGTGACCACCTACCAGGACCTTATTGAGTCTCCCAGTCCATATAGCTGCACATGGTTACTCTCAATATTAGCTGGTCATAATAATAAGACTCATCTGTTTGCTTAAAAATAGTTTGTGCTGCATTTGGAACACAACCAAAAGGAGTTCTATAAAATAATAGACTATTTCTCCTTCATGTTGGTCTAAGTACACGTAGTTCAGGTTGTTGGTGTAATGTATATCAGCATCGGCCCAGAATTCCCATATCGATGGATCCCTGTTAACGAGGTATTTGTGAGGGATACATTCAGATGTAGTATATAGTGCCAGATCAGCTTTCAGTGGGCTCCACACACAATGGTTTTTGGGACTGTATTACCCGTATGGAGCTTTCTTCTCACCCAGGCCAGGTCTGATGAGATTTTAGTGGAGATGATGACATTAGAACGGGGTATTGCTGACCAACATATCACAGTTTCAAGCAGATTGTGATTAGGTTCTCCAATCTCTGAGAGGCCGAGACGGTCGATGTGTGGCAGCAGACAAGATCATTATTACCAAATGAGTCATATGTGTTGTTTAGCCAGTGACTCCTAACGTTACTACACTTAATTACATACAGTTATATAATTAAATACGTTCACATTTATTTTACAGAAGAGCTGAAGGGAGCAAAGAACAGCAAACCCAACACACAAAGAATCAACATATGCCTGAGAATCGACTGCTTCAGTACGTTTTCCATGGCACTCCAGACCAGCTATTGATCTGAGCGAATCCTGTCAGGCAAACTTCATTACTAAGATTTAAGATTTAATCCAAAAGCTGAATCCGCCTGAATATTCCTGACACTGGCCAGTCACACACTGACCTGAGACACACAGCTGAGAGTCTGAGACCTTTCATCATTCCTCAGATGGGCTGCTGGGAACCCAGCTGAGAGCCTTTCTAGTAATTCAATCATTTTGGTGGCCTTGCTTGTGTTGCTTTTTCAATTTTTTCATTCAGTCTTGTTTAGATTTATGAAAAAATTAACTTTGATAGTCCACACACGCTAGTTCATCACTCTCATTAGCTGGAGAATTTACACATTAGCAATATAGGAGATACATAATTATCAATAGTAGATATGAAACAGTTTACAGTCAATACTTATAATAGTTAATGAATAATTTATAGTATATACTGAATAATTCATACCATACACTGAATAATTTATAGTAGCCACTAAATTATTTATAAACTACACTAATTAATTCACAGTCAAAACTGAAAGTTCTGTAGTAGCTACCAAATAATTTATAGGCAATAATTAATAACTAAGCCATTGTAGTAGTAGCCATCACTGAACAATTAATACGTAATACCTGATAATTAGTAGTAGTTAATGAATAATTTGTAGTCTATACTGAATAATTAATACCATGCTCTGAGTAATTATAGTCAACAATTAATAACTTAGAGCGGGCACGTAATCAGTCATAGCCAGTACTGAACAATTCGTAGTTAATACCGAATAATTTATAGTAGTTAATGAATAATTTATAGTATGTACTGAATAAGTCATACCATACATAGCCACTAAATAATTTAGAAACTATAGCCAAAACTAAGCGTTCTGTAGTAGATACTGAATAATTTATAGTCAATAATTAATAACTTAGAGCCAGCACTTGATCAGTTGTAGCTAGTACTGAACAATTCATAATTAATGATGGCTAATTTATAGAAGTTATTGAACAATTCATAATTTATAAGTAGGCATTAAACATTTTATAAACTACACTAATTAATTCACAGCCAAAACTGAATGTTCTGTAGTAACTACTGAATTATTTATAGGCAATAATTAATAACTTAGAGCCAACAGTCAACCATTTGTAGTCAGTACTGAACAGTTCATAGTTAATACTGTATAGTTGATAGCAGACACTGCTATACAGTAATATATAGCAGGCACTACATAATGCATAGTTAATACTGAATAATTCATAGTAAGCACAGAATAATGGATAGTCAGTACTAAACAATTTATAGTTATCCACAAAACAATTCACAGTTAATGCTAAATTATTTATAATTGTTACTGAACAATTCATGCCCTGCACAAAATAATAATTTATTAAGCAGCCACTAAATAATTCTTAGTAAAAATATCTATAATAATTAACACAGAATAATTCGCAGTCAAAACTGAATATTTGATAATAGATAATGAATAATTTAGAATCAGTACTGGATAATTAAGTATTTCATAGTCTATACTGAGTAATTCATAGTCAGTACTGAATAATTATCTTAGCTACTGAATAAGTCAGAATAGATACTTAGTAATTCATAGCAGTTTTAAATAATAAGCTTTAAAATAACTAAATAACAATCTAGCAGAAATAAATACTTATTCATTTCAAGCCACAAGTCCACAACCCACTTTTGATGATTATATTAAGTTGCATGTTAAAAAAACAGAAGACAAAAAACTGTTAAGTTAAAAACAGTTTGAAACTGTACATGTGTCCAGCATGGTGGAGGTAGTGTCTAATGTCATGGGCCTGTAGAAATGGTACCCTTGTATTTATTGATGAATTGACTCTTGACAAAACTGTGTAGGGCTCTGTTATCTGCTCAGATTCAGCTTTAAACTCAGCGAGTTGTGTTCTTCAGTGCGTGCTGGACATATAGCACTCCTGAAAATGATTCTTTGAGGGTTCTTTAGTAAAGGAAATGGTTAAATGTAGAGATGGAAAGATCGCTCAGCTATATATCGGTATCGGCCAATATTTCTCCAATTAATTTCTATATTTCCAGCTAGCGTTTCATTGAAAACCCCTCCGTCCACAGCCTTGCAATTCCTATCTGAACCACTAGGTGGAAACACATACCCTTTCATTTTCCACAGACTGACTAAAGCAGTTTGCGTTTACGGCATGTGCTTTCCGTCTGGCAGTTTGTTAACGTATGTGACGCAGACTCATCCAGGGTGTTTAGTAAAATCTGTAAAATCATCGTGTCTCGCTGGGGAACCAAGACAAAGCCATTTAACACTACTAATCTGATACGCCTTAAGAGTACACCTGCGGCTGAATACAGTGAGTATCAGTAAACAGCAGAGCTAGCACGCACAGCTGGCACAAAACAAATAACCCAGAACACCGTACAGACCAGACCTGACCGGTACGAACAGAACAGCAACCACAATTCAAGATCTCAGAGTCTGTGTTTAATGACTGCAGCTTTTACTGCATTTATTTAATTTGAATGTTTCGTTTTAAACATTCAATAATTGCAGTATTGGCTATATTTGATTTAATTGTTTATTTACTGTTAATTTTGTTTAAAATATTACGCTGTTTCATATGAGCTCGTTAAAAAAGGTGATAAACCAGTTTAGACCATGTTTTATGACTTGCTTGCGCTAATAACTACATGTAGGCGATCTGAATTGGCCTTAAAAAAGCTGATCGGTCCATCTCTAGTTAAATGGTTATATTTAGAACCATTAGTAAGCGTAAAAAAAAAATTTAGACATGTGGTGAAATATTTATTCTTGTTTGATGGAAAATGTGCTGAATATGGTTCTATGTAGCACCAACACCAGTTCTGCTATTGCTACAATGCCTGGGTCTATATAGAACCATGTATAACTACATCAGTCAGGAAGAAACGTTTTACAATGCAGAGAAGCGTTTAAGCATATAGAACCAGTGATTTTTAATAAAGAACCCTTAAACACTCTCAATTTTAGACTGTCACTCTTTTTATTGTTGTGTGAACATACTATAGAGTTGGTCTCCGAAGTGTCCGATGAATTAACTGGCTGATACTGATTCTCGGAGAGCACAGCTCATTAAGAAGTGTGCTGACCCACTGACCCAAACTCCATTGTCTCTCTAAACGACCTACTTGGCATGAACTGCTGAACCACTGATGTTTGATGGGTACACTCGCTAGTATTTGAGGAGCTGGACATCTAACCTAACAGAGCTAACCCTAGCAAAGGAAGAGAGATGTGTTGTAATGACTTTTCATGTGCAGAACAAGAGTTCTACAGTATTCAGTTCAGAGCTGGAGGTGCATTCCTGCAGAATCTCTCGGCTCCTGTAATTACAGCGTTTGTTCTCAGAGTCCAGCATTCGTTAATTGGTTTTCAGTCCAAGTCGCATTTAATTACAGTGTTGACGGGAGCCTGGTCAAAGGTTAACTGCTTCACTGGGAAGTTCTTGGAAGACGTTTGTTGGTAAAATATTGTGAATATCACACGACGTTACTGGTATTTTGAGTGTTGCTGTGTTTTATGTTGGATACAGTTTTCTTTAAATATTAAAAATGTCTTATTTCTGCAGAGCATTGTAATCAAATTGAAATTGAGATGTAATATTCACACACATTTTATATCATATAAGCAGCTTCTTAAGTTCAAACTTCAAAATTTTCACTCCAGTTATGTTCTCTGTATATTTCAGTCAGCATCACCATCAGACTGATAATGTTAACAAGATGAAAGCCCTTTGGGAGGCTGACACTGGTGTTAGAATTCAGGCTGATGAATGGAAGGATGTACTGTATGTGTACTAGCTCGTATACTAGCTCATAACTCATTCTGGGAAGTGCAGCTCAAACTACTACTTTAATAACATTTCACACTTGTTTGTCACTCTCTGACTCACTGGCTGATGCAATAAATGTATAAATTCTGAAGGAACCCATGTTCACTGTTTTCAGAGTAGCTTAGAGATTGTGGTTGAAGATGGTAAGAGAACTTGAGAAAATATTTAGCTGTTCTGTTGAACTGGGTCCAGAGCCTGTATATTAGGTACTAGAAGGAATTTATCATTGTTCACCTTCTACAGGGTTTTCTTATACATGGTCAAGACCCCTATACTACACTATTGTTACTAGTAAAGCTTGGCTGCTCTAAAAAATAAACCATATGAATCATTCAAAATGTGGGCTGAACCTAGCCTGGAGACTTCTTCAGGTCTGATATATATATATATATATATATATATATATATATATATATATATATATATATATATATATATATATATATATATATATATTCCGCTTTATGCTGCTAGTCGCAGTCACAGTGGGGGCTAGATCAAATCCCAGCTTCATCGATCGAAGGCAAGGTACCCCATGGACAGGTGGCTAGGTCCATCACATGGCCAACACACACTCACACCTACAGGCAATTTAGAGTGAGCGGTCAACCTAAAATGCATGTGTTTAGACTGTGGGAGGAAACCAGAGTACCCGGAGTATATATATATATATATATATATATATATATATATATATATATATATATATATATATATATATATATATATATATATATATATATATGTGTGTGTGTGTGTGTGTGTGTGTGTATATGCATAGAAACCAACTTCCATTTTTGCAAGTTTTTATTATTCTACATCTTTTAAACACAACAGTGGCCATTTATATTCTATGAAAACTTCGTGATGAACGCACCAATAGAAATGTTCCAAAATAGCTTGAAAAAACTTCTGGTTACATTGACTTACATTGAAAGTGAAGAAGGTTTTTGGCCTCTCCTGTAAATTTACTATTTTGAAGATACATGTTTTTCTTTGGAAAGCGACGATATGTTGACATATATGACTTATGACACCTATACCACATTCAAGTTTGTTCCCTATAGAGGGTGTGTTAAAGGAGCGATATTTAACATTTCTGGTTAACAACATTCCAAAAATTAACTCAAGTTATCAACAGAATTAAATAACATTTTTGGTGGTGTTTCAAAACTATCCATGTCCATTCCGGTTCCATTGACTTACATTCAAAGTAAGGACAGTTTTTGGCCTCCCCTGTAAAGCTGTCATGAGATACTTTGTACTTTGACGATATATAAATTATATATAAAATTAAAACTTTACAGGACAATAAAAAACATGCTTAGACTTATTTCAAGTAATTTTGGTCCATTTATTATGAAGCTATATTTAAATTATAGCAGGAACTGAAACAGTTCCAACAACAACAATACACAGTATACATATCTTTTAATGGTTAGCAAAAAAACCCCAAACATTTAATTTCTCCCTTTTCTCTGATAGGACGCACCTAGATGTCAATCAGTGATACAACTCAAACATGAATCCTTTCACTATTTTTAATGCTGTACTGAAATTATTACACTCCTAAATAATAGAAATGTATTTCCCAGTTTCAGTTCCTTTCTAGCATATACTTAATACGAAGAAAGTCTGTCTTCTGGAGACACTCTGAAGTTTGCTGACACTTTCTAAGGGCTTCAGATGTTCTGCAGAACAATGTTCTTTAGCTTTACCCAAGCCGTCCTCCTGAGGAGAAGAAATTCTTTGTTGTTTTTAGAGCATCGCTACTTCTCAGCTCTTTCCGAGATATTGGTTTGACAAACAATCGGCAGTCTGACAGTAAAACATTTTATTTTCTTTCATCAAAAAATCAGGAAAGGCTTAAAATAGATCTGAATACTTTAAACTAAATCACATAGAATGGCAAACTCATCTGCGATTGGACTTGGTGTGCAATTGAAAAGGCTGGAGAAAATATCTACAAAGCTCTTAGAGCTTCTCGGATCCAGATTTGTACTAAGCCTGGATAAATTAGAATTTCTAATGGTAAATCAATATTTAATGTTGCAACACATTGATAGCAGTGGGTGATATTTCTTCCATATGTTTGGGATAAGGAGGGAGTGCTGAAAGAGCTAAATATGGTGAGTTTTAGGGATGTTATATTCTCATATTAAAACAAAAATTTAAATGCAGTAGACCCTCGATCATCTACTGATATCTAGCACACTGCTTTTGAAGTAGTGCACTTTGTATTTGAGGCAGCAAGCATAAAGGAATGGCTACCATTATGCTACTGTAATAGTTTCCAAATCCCAGTACTGAATCAAAATGACTTGAGGAATGCAACAAACCTCAAGTCCCGTTCCACCTTAAATGGGGCTGTAGTTACATTTTGAAACCTGTACAGGTGCCAGAAAGCTGTAGGTAATGCAATAGGTATCGTGATACAGCGGTCACGATTCAATATATCATTATATATTTCGATATTGCAAGCTCCTATTAAAACACACCACTATATGAACAGGTTTGCCAATGCTTACAACAGCATTACGCCCTTGTGCTGCTTGTTAATGTTGGAGTGGAGCTGAAAATGGATTACAACACCATCTAGTGATCAGAGGTTTAAACACAATACACGATGATTCACTGTCTGCCAGGAATCTGTGTATTGATACTGTGTTTTTGAGAATCGATACAGTATCACCTAAAATAATATCCTGATATTTGATATTTCAATATTTTCTTACACCCCTATTTCTCTGTATAGTGTTCAGTTTAGTTTTTAGATTTTTTAATAATAAAGATATTTTATTGGTTGTTAAAAGTGGTTCCTATAAGTGAAGAGACACCCCGGAATAATTGATTATTTGAAAATGCCTATATGCCTTTATATAATAGGGGTTGCACAGACTGTACAGCTCAGCGATGACATTCTAAGCTTCATGTTGGTGAGAAGCTGATCATGTCATTATAGCACTAAATACATGGACCCCTCTGAGAAGACCGTAGGTGAGGAGGCTGCTGATTTGGTGGTCCGTATCTCTGGTTTCCTGAACGTGATCCAGGGCTCGTTGGAAAGGGCTCAACAGTGATTCAACAGTGATCAACCGCTGATCTACAGTGATTTAAAGAGTAGATATTAGGGGTCATTTTCTCTCGTTTCCAGAAGACTGCAGTGAAAAGTTGTGTGTTGTTGTAGAGGGTGCATAGTAGCCTAAAATCCTGTTTAAAGTTGGGTCCCGTGATTTTAGTTCTGAATAGTGCTCTAAATTTCTCTGGCTCTCCAGACCTCCGCTGCCAGTGGGTGTCACAGCAAGGCTTCCTTGGGTTCCCCAAAGTCAGGTACAAATGTGCAAGATCCTGGGGTCCATATCTGCAGCTCCCCGAAGGCTAGCAATGCGATTCATTAGAAAGGGTGCATCATCCTGAACTGTGGAGTTTGGCTTCATCACAGATATTTTAAATCGCTTTTGGCAAAGCCTACCTTCCTCTTGCGGTTTTATTCATGACATCATCAGAGACTTGTTGACACTGACTCAAGTTTCATCACATAACTAACGCTCTTGTTCACATAGGATAGAAAAAAATCTAATGGTGAAGAACACGGCTTGCTAGTGGTCAGGGGTTTAAACACAACACAAAATGAATCACTATTTTCCAAGAACCTTTGAATTATGGATGTGCAATATACCATCTATGATAATATCTTAATTGCTGTGTTAATGATGTGCGAGCAACAACAATCAGAACGTCTTGACTCCACGTGTTCACTACTTCATGCTTTAGTACGGGCTGCAGTGAGTGCACACTGAGAGTGCCCATACTGTGTGCTAACATAGGCTAAAGCTAGCATAGCTGTCTAAACAACACACCTGAAGCTGAAACAAACACACTGCACCAGGAAAAGAAACTCAGACACCGGCAGCCTCAGAGTCTTCCGCCTTAGATTTAACTCCTAGACGAGGATCATCTTCACTCGTGTGGAGCTGGTCTGGATCTGAAAAGACTGACGTTATTCAGAAGACAGTAGTTTACAGACTTTGTAAGAAAACAGCCGTTAAAGATCTACACAGCTAACCTGTTCCATCATCTCCCAACAAACCACCACACAGTAATGAGGAGTATAGACAGAGTATGAGGAGTATAAAGAGAGTATGAGGAGTATAAAGAGAGTATGAGGAGTATGAAGAGAGTATGAGGAGTATAAAGAGAGTGTGAGGAGTATAAAGAGAGTATGAGGAGTATAAAGAGAGTATGAGGAGTATGAAGAGAGTGTGAGGAGTATGAAGAGAGTATGAACAGAGTATGTGGAGTATGAAGAGAGTATGAGGAGTATGAAGAGAGTATGAAGAGAGTATGAGGAGTATGAAGAGAGTATGAGGAGTATGAAGAGAGTATGAACAGAGTATGTGGAGTATGAAGAGAGTATGAGGAGTATGAAGAGAGTATGAGGAGTATGAAGAGAGTATGAAGAGAGTGTGAGGAGTATGAAGAGAGTATGAGGGGTATGAAGAGTGTGAGGAGTATGAAGAGAGTATGAAGAGAGTGTGAGGAGTATGAAGAGAGTATGAGGAGTATGAAGAGAGTGTGAGGAGTATGAACAGAGTATGAGGAGTATGAAGAGAGTGTGAGGAGTATGAAGAGAGTGTGAGGAGTATGAAGAGAGTATGAGAAGTATGAACAGAGTATGAGGAGTATGAACAGAGTATGAGGGGTATGAAGAGAGTATGAGGAGTATGAAGAGAGTATGAGGAGTATGAACAGAGTATGAGGGGTATGAACAGAGTATGAGGGGTATGAACAGAGTATGTGGAGTATGAAGAGAGTATGAGGAGTATGAAGAGAGTGTGAGGAGTATGAAGAGAGTGTGAGGAGTATGAAGAGAGTATGAGGAGTATGAAGAGAGTGTGAGGAGTATGAAGAGAGTATGAGGAGTATGAAGAGAGTATGAGGAGTATGAAGAGAGTATGAGGAGTATGAACAGAGTATGAGGAGTATGAAGAGAGTATGTGGAGTATGAAGAGAGTATGAGAAGTATGAAGAGAGTATGAGGAGTATGAAGAGAGTATGAGGAGTATGAACAGAGTATGAGGAGTATGAAGAGAGTGTGAGGAGTATGAACAGAGTATGAGGGGTATGAACAGAGTATGAGGGGTATGAAGAGAGTATGAGGAGTATGAAGAGAGTATGAAGAGTATGAGGAGTATGAAGAGAGTGTGAGGAGTATGAACAGAGTATGAGGGGTATGAACAGAGTATGAGGAGTATGAAGAGAGTATGAAGAGTATGAGGAGTATGAAGAGAGTGTGAGGAGTATGAACAGAGTATGAGGGGTATGAACAGAGTATGAGGAGTATGAAGAGAGTATGAAGAGAGTATGAGGAGTATGAAGAGAGTATGAGTAGTATGAAGAGAGTATGAGGAGTATGAAGAGAGTGTGAGGAGTATGAAGAGAGTATGAGGAGTATAAACATTGCATGAGGAGTATGAAGAGAGTATGAGGAGTATGAACAGAGTATGAGGGGTATGAACAGAGTATGAGGAGTATGAAGAGAGTGTGAGGAGTATGAATAGAGTGTGAGGAGTATGAACAGAGTATGAGGAGTATGAAGAGAGTATGAGGAGTATGAAGAGAGTATGAGGAGTATGAAGAGAGTATGAGGAGTATGAAGAGAGTATGAGGAGTATGAACAAAGTATGAGGAGTATGAACAGAGTATGATGGGTATGAAGAGCTTCGGGAGCGTGCTCTCCAAGACAGACCTAAACCAGTTAAGGAGTCTGACTAAACACATGCTCAGTTAACTTCAGCGAGTCATTCACTAAAAAAGAGCCTTCAAACGATGATACTGGGATTGACTCAAGTGGAAAATGATGGATGGATATTAATATCCTTTAAGTATTGCAAGCTATTCAAATATAAGAATTTTACAAACACATTTTTAAATAAAGCAAAATATTGTTTATTAACGTTATCGATAAAATTACAGAAAATATCCAGATATCATTTTTTGTCAATATCGGACAACCCTGCTGTAAACTACTGATTAATAATCGATACTGTGCTTTTGAGAATTGATTCGATATTTTGGATATTTTCTTACACCACTGATATTCACATAATGAAACCTCCATAAATGTTATTTATACTGTGATAAAGTTTTTTGGCTGCTACTGCTTGGTATAATACTGGTTTTACTGGTTTCACAGCATGGAGAATAGCATTTTATCAGTTCAGTTTATACCACCAGTTTCCAAGCCTGGTCCTGAAAAGCTTCCTCTCTGCATTGACTAGTTGTAACTACAGTCTGCCAAACTGATTCAGAAGTTCTTGGCTGGATCAGATGCATCACTGTTAGGTAAAAGGAGGGGCAGCTTGCTAAATGAAGGCTGGGACTAAACTCTGCTGTGGTTGTAAACCGCTAATTTGAACATTTCAGAATCTCAAACATCCTTATTTTTAATGGGGAAAGTATCCTAGCCTCATCCACATTGGTGTCATCTCATGTTTGGTTTCTGTCTCTTCAACCGTCTCTTTCTGTTTTTGCTCTCAGGCGCAGGATAAGAAGAAAGCCTTGGAGGAGACCAAAGCCTACACCACCCAGTCTCTGGCCAGCGTGGCCTACCAGATCAATGCCTTAGCCAACAATGTGCTGCAGCTGCTGGACATCCAGGCCTCACAGCTGCGCCGGATGGAGTCGTCCATCAACCACATCTCCCAGGTGAGCCAGTGCTGCCACAATACATAAAATGGTTCTTCTCCTGAAGCCTTTGGGCTGTTTTTGGGGCTTTAGCCTTTAAATACATTATTTCCTGTTAGTTAACTTACGGTGGGATCTTGTGAAGAGATGATTCTAAGTTTGGAGAGATGACTGAAATATTTTATGAATTTAAAAAAGAATCTTGTTAGCTATGCAACATTGTCCATGTTTATAGAAAACAGGGGGTCATATAGGGCCAGACACCACGTTAGCAAGTTCATTAGATGTTACCGAACAGCTCAACCTGGTTTAAGGCCAGAGTATAATAATAATTTACATGCTTTTAAACAAGGGTCTCAACATTGGTAAAGACACAAAATTGGTAGGGGACGTGCCCTATGTCCCCACATTGAACAGTACACCCCCGGGGCTGTGCATATTGAAACATGTCTAACGCAAAACCAATAGGCAGGAAGAGCATGCAGTCTCTGCAGAACCACATTGATGATACATTGAAGATACATTGAAGATACCTATGAAAATATGGTTAATCTTGGGGATTTTTGAGGGCAATTTTAAAATGTGGGTGAATCCAACTTCTACTGAAGAAAGAAAATGACCAAATATTTAAACTTCTGAAGATTATTTTGGCTGAACATCCTCAGATTCATTTGTAATTTGTAATCCTAATACTCCCTATAATCCCAAACTAAGATACATAATTAAAACCTTACCTAAATCCCTGAAGATGCACCTGTTTAACTGATTATGGTTGTGCATGGCAAAGCAATACAGACGTACTGACCCGCACTCCTCTATTTGTCGTTCACACATCCCCAAACACACTGACCCATGCTCCTCTACTCGTTTATTCATCCCTCTTTCTTGTGTCTCCTTCAGGAAATGCACTTTTCTACTTTATTAATGGTAATTAATGGCTATACCATTGTAGCTTTAGGCTGAAGCTACAGAGGCAAAATTCAGACTCCAACTAAGGTTCTTTCAATCAATTACATTGGTGTAAAATGTTAAACTGTGAAAGAATATTAATTAATCACACTTGACACTATGTTGGATGTCAGTTAAGTCCTCTGTGAGTAAAAACAGCACTGTTAGCTTGATGCTGTCATATAAAGGTAACTTCCTAGTAGGCGCTAGTAGAAATTAGCATTATGTTAGTGCTATGAACAATAGACAACAGAGTTTTACACAAGATTTAAAGAAGTGAATGTTTAAATGATGTATTTACAGATGTATTCACTAAAAATACAAAGAAAAAGTCTTGCTAAAAGTCTTAATATCATGGTGGTGGGAAAGTAAAGAAACAGCACCATTAGTTAGATGCTAACATATATTGCTATAGTTATAGGAGCAGAAATTAGCATTACGCTAAAGGGGGTAGACACATAAACAATAGTTGTTTAGGATTATGCAGAGCTGCTAACTTTAAGAAGTTGGTTGGAGGGAGATTTGGCCTGATGGAGTTAAACCAGTTACACTTCTAATCCAGTTATACAGCATAAATCACTCCATTTACTCTGCAGACGGAAATCACAAACAATCTTTCACAGAGACACAACAAACCATGTTTTCGGATGAAAAGCTAGCATTTAGCTGTGCTTCAATTCCAGTTTTGAAAATTTGCTGTATTGCTGAGAACAATCCACCACCCAAATAATACCTGGTGGTCCTGTGGGGGACCGTTAAAGGACAGGGCAACAAAATATACTAAGAAACAGATGAACTACAGTCTGTAAGTGTAGAACTACAAAAGTTTGTATATGATAAGTGGGGCTGATGAAATGTATAATGAGTGTAGATACAAATCGGTGGTTTTAATGTTATGGCTGATATAAACTTTCTACTCAGAGGTCAGAAATGCTCAAATTCTGAGTGTGGACTGCGGCATTTTAATACGTAGTTAAGTAGCTTTACTAGGGGGCATCACATATCTCTTTAGTGCCTCGTCTGCGGCATTTGGGTACAAGGCAGCCAAGAAACTCTCAACAACAAAATAAATCTTGTCGTTTGGACATATAGCATTTGAAATAAGTGGATCCTATATTTCAGTAATGTACAGTGGGCAGACAACCAGTTTGACAACCAGTCAGCTGCACAAACCACCTCCTATCATCCAATTAGCAACTTGCTTACTGTGTGTCTGGATACTTGGATCTGAATTTTACTTAGATGGAATTGCAGGAGAATATACAAGTTTGGTGGGAGACCAGACTGACTTGTGAGAGTTTCCGAGCCAATGCGGGAGAGTTGGCAGCCCTGCCAAATGTAGTGTAATTCCCAAAAGGTGGCTAGAGGAACCCATCATATGAATCATATAAGGATACATGTTAGGCCTGAGCGGTATGATGATATCTACTGTCGTGATAAATTACAGCGCCACATTAGGCCACAATTCAGAGTTGTTTAAAAACACTCATATTTTATTACAAAGAAAACATAGTTAGTTCTGTTTAACTGGATTTAATGCAGCTCAAAGTGTAAAATATTCCATACAAATCGTTGTTGACTACAGTGAACTGCTTCTTTTTGCTGGACCAAACCACAACGTCCCCTCCCTGAATGTCTAGACATGACCGATCAAATCGCAACCGACTCTTTCCAAAAGGTTGAATTGAATCTCTTGATCATTTGGAGACATTTGGTTGGCATTTCGTCCTTTGAGCTCAGGGACGGCGGGGAAGTGGTTTGTTGATGGCTTTTTCAGTTTGAGACACATCATAATATGTCTGCTGGTCCAGCCCAAAGTGCTTTGTGTGAGCATATGGTAGAAACCCTTCCTTCAGTTTTTCTTATTGATATGTGGTGAAATCAGAATCATGAGTATCAGCAGATATTTAGATTTGATATTCCAGACCAATTTTTTAGGATGTATTTTTTGTCCTCTGGAACTGTTTATTAGCTAATTGTAGCAGATCAAGACCCAATTTTCTACATTGTATGAATGCATTGTCCCACAGTTCCTACAGCTTCTAGGACTTGTCTGGTCTACATGTCAGTAAACTGGATTTAAGTGCTGGTAATGCTCTTTTAATTACATATTTTGGTTGATATTATTTGTGTATGTGAGGTCATGCACTAATGTTGGATAAGAAGGCTTGCACTTGAAGTTCCAATGCATCCCAAAGGTGTTCACTGGGCCTCTGTACAGGCCACTGAAGTTCCTTCAAACCTAACTCATCACACCATTTCTTTATGTCCTTCACTTTGGAAATTGGAAGAACATAATTGCTTAAAATGTCTTTCTGTGCTGTAGCATTAACAACACCCTTCAGTGGAACTTAGAAGCCCAAACCCTAAAAATCAGACCCCTATTATCACTCCTTAACCCAATTTTACTCTTAGCACTCTGCATCCCAGTAGGTAGTGTTCTAAACTACCCAGGTTTATCCATTAAACCGCCAGATAGTGAAGCATAATTTAGCACTCCAGAGAACACGTTTTCACTGCTCCAGAGTCCACTGGTGGTGCTCTACAGCCCTCCACCCGACGCTTGCCATTGCGCATAGTGATCTTAGGCATGTCTTAGACTTTCTGTGCTGGTGTTGCTTCCGGAGGCAGTTTGGAACTCTGTAGTGAATGATGCAGCAGAGAATAGACATGCTACACACGTTTGCATGCTTGTGTGGTCTGCCACTTTGTGGCTGAGCTCTTCTTGCTTCTACGTATTCCCATTTTGAAATAACAGCCCTTACAGTTGTTGGCAGCTCTCGTAGGACAGAAACTTTACAAATTGACTGGCAAAGGTGGCACCCTAAGCCTATGGTTCTGTAGTGCAACCCGTCCTACTGCTAATGTTTGTCTATGAAGATTGCATAGACACGTGCTTGACTTATACACAGGTTAGTGCAATGCGTGTGCCTTAAACACCTGAACTCAATAAATAGAAAGCATGTCCACATACTTTTGGCCATACAGTGTATATCGCTTGTCTTTATAGACAGCCCTTACACTGACCTTTGCAAAACTGATGCTGCAGAAGGCTGCAAGATGCAAATGAGTCTTCCAACATATCACTGTGTTCGTTTATTTAATATTTAGTGGTCTAATACAAGGGCCGTTTCTTGTAGCTCAAGAACAGGTTCGTGAACTAGGTTGATTTTATTTTATGCTATGAAATGCTCAGTATGCTATTGTGGCCAGCAGTGTATGTGCACTCTCGGTTTTGATTCTGCCCACATTTGCGTGTGGTAGACCCGTTTCCTGTGTCCCCTGTATACACACGTGTGAACCGACTACTTCTACACAGGGACGCATTTTAAAATGTGCCGAGTGACACCTGAGATCACGAACTATCGATATCTATGGAACTATAAGAGAGCCTAAACCAGGATGTGGTGGCTTAGTGGTAGTAGCAGCTATATTTTGTCACTGTGGTGGTGATGGGAAGCAGGCGTCCAAAGAGATGTCTAAAGTGGAAAGTCTAAATCTAGAAGCTGCTAGAAGACCAGAATTGGAGGACCTTAGCTTGCTCGACTAGGGTATGAAGAAGTAACACAGCAGAAAGATAAGTAACAGACACGGACAGCAGCTAGACGGACTGGCGAACTCAATAAGGTTCTAGTAGGTCGTCACAGATATCTGAAGCCATACTCACTAGAGTGCATG
Source organism: Megaleporinus macrocephalus (assembly GCA_021613375.1). Lineage (NCBI taxonomy): Eukaryota > Metazoa > Chordata > Actinopteri > Characiformes > Anostomidae > Megaleporinus > Megaleporinus macrocephalus. Next base: position 41,945,187 of record CM038708.1, read on the forward strand.
CCACAGCCAACACCACCATACAGTTGGTCCCACAGATGCTCAATTGGGTTCAAGTCTGGGGAATTAGGGATCCAGGGTAGTACTTGAAAGTCTTGGTCAGCTCTTCCAATTAATGTGGGACATTTCTAGCCGTGTGACGTGTCTCATTGTCTTACTGGAAGATCCCATCCACCCCAGAGAAGACAATCAGCATGTATGGTGTACATGATCTGCAAGGATGGATTCATACTCAGATGGGTTGAGAGTGCCTTCCCCATCAGCTTGTGTCACCACTGAAAGGAGGAAGTGGTCACAATAACGTGACTCGCCTGTGCATGATAACAGGTAGACAGTGTTGGATGGGGGTGATATCGGCAGATTTCTTAGTGGTTCCAAAGATGCAGGATTTGGGATGTATTGAGAATGATGAGTAGACCCCTGCGCATCCAGTAGGTGCTTCAAAACGAATTCTGGCGTGGTTTTATTGATATAGACCAATACAGACGTCAAAATAGAGTGAAAGACAAAAGTCCTTCTCAGAACTACTTTGAGACTTGAAAAAGATTGTGATGCGGTTTGTGTTGTATCATCTCTTAATGAGCTCTGAATCAATAATTATAGAACGAATGGGTTTTTAAAGGAGGCGTGCTGGAAGTCTTTATAAAATGCTCCATATACATATTTGACTGCACGCATAAATGATGTATTATCTTATAAGGTGCCAATATTTGCTGTATAGGCAGAAAGACTGTGTATTGGCAAGAACCTGACTATACAATACGTATCATGATACAGCGGTCACGATTCAATATTGTGATTTTTCAAATCTTACTATTAAAACACACCCCCTATATGAACAGGGTTGCTAGTGCTTACAATAGCATTGCACCCTTGTGCTGCTTGTTAATGTTGGAGTGGAGCTGAAAATGGATTACTATGCTGCCATCTAGTAGTCAGAGGTTTAAACACAACACACACTGATTCACTGTCTGCCAGGAATCTGTATATGGATACTGTGTTTTTGAGAATCGATACAGTATCACCAAACATCATATCCCCATATTCCATATTTTGATATTTTCTTACACCTCTAATAAGCAGTGAGAAATCACCCTGTTCTGCATCATGCCAGACCACAGTAACACAGGAAGCTGTAATATCACAAGACTGATAAAACTAGACATCAATAAAACCAGCAAGCCCAGATGGAACAAACATTAACATGATTCAGAAGCTTTGGTAGACATTATATGATATTATATGATAAGTATGTCAGCGTGAGTGCTAAATGAACCAGATCCGTTCTACTTTATATCATTTTCTGATTTGGTCAGTACTGAGAGGACCCAACTCTATAAGTATATTCACCTTCTAAGGGACCTTCACCAAACCCAGTATGCACCATGACAAAGTTTGTATGTTCTTAGTAGAGATGGACCAATCACCTTTCAGCGCGATCGTGGTTATCTAGAACTATAAACTCAATTACTTTAGCTGTAATTCCTTCACCTCCCTGGCTGTTGTTGCTGCTGTTCTGTTCATACCGGTCAGATCTGGTCTGCACGGTTCTCATTTGTTTAACGCCATCAACTGGCTCTCAGGATCGGCTAAGCTGGAGAGATATCGGCCAATCACTGTTCATATATTTTGATTAAAAATAGTCTGATACCGATACATAGCTGATCGATCCCTCCATCTCTAGTTCTTAGAACTATTACACAACCAATCAGAGAACCACAATGTCAAGCACCCCTGCTGATGATCCACCACCCTTATAATATCTGCTCTGTGGAGGTCCTGTGGGGGTCCTGCCTATTAAAGAACAGGTTAACAATGTGTATAGAGAAACAGATGAATTGCAGTCAAGTAAATGTAGAACTGTAAGGTGCTCCTCTGTGGTCAGTGGAGCTGATAAGATGGACAGATGGACAGCGAGTGTAGAGTGTTAATTAGGGACGCACCGATACCACTTTTTCCTTACCGATACCAATACCGATACCACCTTTTTCAGGTATCTGTTGATACCGAGTACCAATACTGATACCAACTCTGACTTAAATGCTCAATATTTGGCTATAAATCCTGATATTTATAGTATTCCACTTTTTATATGTTGTAATTTTTTATATCTTATCCTGAATAAGATATAATAACCTTGAAAGAACACCATTTACTGGTTGAGTAACTGCACATTAAAAAGTTTCAGAGCTATGAAAAAATAAAAATGGCCACAATGCAGAAACACATGCAGCCATTTAGTCAATAAGCTTTATGGTATCGGCGCTCTCTATTGCCGATATGATACTGTATGTAAGTGCCAGTATCGGCGCTGATACCGATACGGTATCGGTGCAGCACTAGTGTTAATGTTAGGACTGGGGTTTTATGCACTGTAGTGTTAATAGTGTTAATAGCTCTGGTGCTCTGGAGACGAGGAGTTGTCTCCAATCGATACCAGCAGCATCTTATCCACTCACCAGTATAGCCAACCATTGTGTGTATCAACTAACTTTTGCACATGACTGTATCATAGCATAATGCAATGCTACCCCCCCATAATCACTTCTGTGTTTGCCCACTCTAAACCCTAATGGTAACATTTCACTTGTAAGTGATCTGTGTCCTTCTTCTTTTGCAGACTGTGGACATCCATAAAGAGAAGGTTGCGAGACGAGAGATCGGGATTTTGACCACTAACAAGAACACGTCCAGGACCCACAAGATCATTGCCCCTGGCAACATGGAGCGGCCAGTGCGCTACATCAGGAAGCCCATAGATTACACCCTGCTGGACGATGTGGGGCACGGCGTCAAAGTGAGTGTGTCACGTGGTCTTGGGCCAATATGTTGTTTAAAATGATCCAAAGTGATTCTTTATTTGCGAATTATCAAAAATATTGAATTAAATATTTTACTCATCTAATTAAAATTTTAATTATTATGCCATTTTTGACACATTCAATTGTTATGTTCATCGTCAGTTTAGTTTCTTTATTTTGTTCAGGTAGACCTGTGTTAGATTACACATCCAACCCTAATCCTGCTCACCCAGAGGCCGTGTGGTAATAGTGCCCGCTAGGTTTCATTTAAATGCTGTCTAAGGCCTTTGGTGGTGAGCCTTGGCCTAAAGCTCCTGAGGGGATGCCCTCACACCTTGAATATGTTGTTAAAGCGTTTGGCCTAGTGCTTATCAAACATGACTCTCATGCCAGTCATGTCTAAGTAGCATCCTTACCTTGGTTGTTACTCATTTGGACAGTTCTGAGTTCAGTCAGATACTGGTCTAGCTCTAGTCATCCATTGTTATGCATGCTAGAGTTATTTCCCAATATATCTGATTGGAAAAGCTAGTTAGATTTAGAGCTACTGACCCGGCCTAGTATCACAAATGCACAATAGGGCAAGGTGTACCTCAGGGACCAGTTCTAAGCCCATTTCAGTTCTGAGAGAGGAGAACAATCCTGCTTGGATTTGTACCCCTAAGAAAACAGACATCTACTTGTGTGTTCTCAAATTAGGTCCCCTGGTATCTGTCGCTTCATGGTTGAGGTGATTAGCAGGTTTTATTTAGTAATTTATTGTCTAATTTCAAATTAATTTAGTCTTGGCTTAAATAACATGCCGGCACCTTCATACTAAATATATTATCTGTCCTGTTAATCTCTCGTATAAGAGTATAATTAAATTAGACGACAGGATCAAATTAAAAGGCGGGACCACGTTCTTTTCTTTAATACAATGAATTAGTGTTTGATACAGAATTCTAATTACCAACAGGCTAGTCGAGTAGATCAGGGCTTCCAGACAATTAGAGCTGACATTTATGTGTTTATCCCTTCATTTGATTTCCAATTAGCTCTGGCCTTTTGCCTTGTAGCCCACTAAGGTGGCAGTGCTTCGTCATGCTGTGTACATAATTAAAAGGTTTTTTGCGTGTGCCCTTCCTCTTTACTCACTTTTCCACATTCATTTTGAAGTTTATGAGTTAACACGTGTCTCTCCTCTTTCTCGCTGCACTCGCGTAGTGGCTAAAAGCAAAGGTAAGCGCACGACTGCATGACTCATAACGTTTTGAGGTTTCTCAGCCATCACCAGCTGCCAAAACCACCAGCTGCTTTTTGCCACCCTGGTTTTTGCCCAAACACTGATAAGGAAATGCTGTTGTCTGTAATTTGTGAATGCATGTATTTGATGAAAAGAAAGCTGGAGCGTCTGAGGATTCTGACTACCTTTATGAACATGGGGTCACGTCCTGCCCTGTTCCTAGCCTGAATGTCATTGTTTTCAGTCCCCAGTCCTGTGTCACGTGTCCCCGTCTCTCCCATGTGCTCTTATTTACATTGTCCTGTCAAGTCCGCGTGGTTTGGTTTACGCTCCCGTCATGTGCTCAGTGTCTCCGCCCTGTACCTGTGCTGTGAACTGTATGCTGTGAACTGGAGCAACTTGCTGGAGCCCCCGCCCACATTGAGCCGCGGCCACGTGCTCTCGTTGTCCTCCTCCCTTGTCGTCTCGCCGTCCTCTCTCGCCACTGGTTCCTGGTTTTATGTTCGTCCTGGTTGCTGTGGGTGTTCTTGTCTCTGTCTGTGTTACTGTCCCTGTCAGTTTGTCCGTCCTTGTCCAGTCTCGTGTTCAGTCCCCTGTCCTGTCTTGTCTTCTTTTCCCGGTTCCGTGTCTTGTCTGGTTCCCGTTTTGTTTTCCTGGCCTTCTCCTTGAGACCGACTCCTGGGGTTGGTGACGGACTCCTGTTAAGTGCTATGTGTCTCCGCCCTCCACCTGTGCTGTGTTATGTTCACCAGGTGTCCTGTGTTTAGCATATCGTCTCTAATAAAAACAAATTGGACCAAAAGTATTCGCTCGCCTGCCTTCACACAATTATGAACTTGAGTTATGTCCCATTCTTAATCCATAGGGTTTAATATGCCCACCCTTTGCAGCTATAACAGCTTCTTCTGGGAAGGCTCTCCATACGGTTTAGGAGTGTGTTTATGGGAATGTTTGACCGTTCTTCTAGAAGAACATTAGTGAGGTCAGACACTGATGTTGGACGAGAAGGTCTGTCTCCACTCTAAATCATCCCAAAGGACTCTGTGCAAGTTCTTCCACACCAAACTCGCTCCTCCATGTCTTTGTGGAGCTACTTTGTGCACTGGTGGGCAGTCATGTTGGAACAGGAAGGGGTCGTCCCCAAACTGTTCCCACAAAGTTGAGAGCATGAAATTATCCAAAACCTTTTGCCCTGCTGAAGTATTAAGAATTGCTCTTTCTGGAACTAAGGGGCCGAGCCCAACTCCTGGAAGACAACCCCACACCATAATCCCTCCTCCACCAAACTTTACACTTGGCACAATGTAGTGAAACAAGTACCGTTCTCCTGGCAACTGCCAAACCCAGACTAGTCCATCAGACAAAGCACGGTTTGCACTCTGGAACACGTCTCCACTGCTCTAGAGTCCAGTGGACTCTAGTGGACTCCAGTGGACAGTCCACTGTGGAATATTTAGTAGTGAGGAAACTTCACCACTGGACTTGTTGCACAGATGGCGTCCTATCACGGTACCACTCTGGAGTTCACTGAGCTCCTGAGAGCGACCTATTCTTTACTAATGTGTGTAGAAGCAGTCTGCATGACTAGCTACTTGGTTTTATACACTTGTGGCCATGGAAGTGATTGGAACACCTGAGTTCAGTGATTTGGATGGGCGAGTGTTTGGCATATGTGTGGCAATTGGTCCAATCATCATGAAAGTCTGATGATTGGACCTGAGCATTACATACCGACAGAAATGATTAAACATACAACATAAAGAGTGCTATGGGCCACATTCTATGGATTAAATGTCCCCCAACGTTTCAGCCAATAAACAGCAATTGTGTTCTCTCGAAGGAGGTATTAACTTATTTCCACTTAGAAAATCAACAAGACGTGATTTGACCTTTTGCTTGCAAGCGCAAGTAGTGCTTTATTGTTACTGAGATTAAACCAATCAATATTAAGTGCTTAATGATCAGAACTGTGCTTTTGAATGAGCTCCCCGACCAAAACAATGCACTCAACAAGCTCTAGTTCAGTGTTTATACATGAGGACATCCAGATTTCTAGAACGCCTCACAGCCTGTACGCCTAGTGTTACACTGGAGAACATCATTATTGCGTTTGAGTAAATGGCTATGCAGTCGTTTACCATTTGCAGTATCGGTCGTTCTTGTTATGAGAGCCGTTTAGAGGCGTAATGTTGTTTCCAGAGGAAGCCAATTCCATTTTTAAGTAACATTCCGATTGCATATATTACAGCACTCATTAGATCACTTCCTTTGTAAATGAATGTGCCGTATCTTCAGACTGAGAATAAGTGCCCGAGGTGTTTTAAAGGGTTATATATATCATCTTGATGGTGAACACGCATCTTCATTTTGCTCATTTTAGGTTTTCTTTCTTTCTTTTTTTCAGCAAGGGAACAGCCAGCCTGCCAGGGCAAGCGGAGGGACCTTATCAAGGTCCAATCCACCAACACAGAAACCACCAAGCCCACCCATGGCAGGGCGAGGCACCCTGGGGTGAGTTATTTCTATGACTGATTATTATGGCTGTCTGTGTAGTAGTTGGGTTATTTGTGTTTCGGTTGGCACCCAGAAGTCTGAAACCACATCTACTTTCCACCAATTTTCCAACATTGCATTACAACATTGCATATATATCAAATGGAGAACTCAGGGGCTGTGATGTCAGATGCATTGTATTTATTGTATGGTATTTAACCCTATGTGAGATTTTTTAAATAGTCATAAATCTGAAAAAAGCTTTTTTAGCAAGACTATTTTTGCATCATGCACATGTTTTAGGCCAGGGGCATCCAAAAAAATTTTTCAAAGGTGGCCAGATTGGACAGTATCAAAATACCTAAGGGCTGGTCTCTCTTTACAAAAGTATTATTCATAAATTAAACATAACACTATATTCAAAATATGAAAAAACACAGATGTACAGAATAATTAATAATTAATTAACTAATTAATTTTATTTGACTGTAACTGCAGCAGCAGGAGATCAACAGAGTAAACAATGTTACAACGTTACTGCACAGTCTGTCTGAACAACATTCCTTCATCCAGTATCTTCAAGTATCACTCACTCACTGCATCACCAAACTTACACAACTCAGTAACAGCAAGTCTTATATTCATTAAATCAGATAATCCATTACGGTATGGAGAGTTTCTCTGCAGTGACACTGACATGGTGGTGGTGTATTAGTGTGTGTTGTGCTGGTGTGAGTGGATCAGAGACAGCAGTGCTGCTGCTGGAGTGTTTAAAAACCTCAGTGTCACTGCTTAGTGATTAGCATAGCCACCTCATAACTGGCTCTGGTCAGGTTCTCCTGCTCCCACGTGTCCTGAAGAGCAGTTGCTGCTGTGAGAGCAGGTGTCTCTGTCCTCTCGTCTCTGAGTATTTACCATATTTAACTCCTTCATTGCCACAATAGTCTCTCTGTATAAGAGACACACGCTTTTGCAGCATCACTCGGAAAAAATGTTCTGACGTCCATCTCTCGTGAAATAGCCAGTTCTTACTGGACTTGGCGCTTTTTTTGATGTAGCCGTCACTGCATGCCGTTCCATAAATTCAAGACCCCAGTCAGAAAAATAACGACTCTCAAATTTAAATACCTTCGATTGCTTACACAGCGGTGAAGCATACTATACATGTACGCACTGCTGCCCCCATCAGGTGAAAGGAATAATTGGCACTAATAATGTATTCTTACGAGTGATGCCGTTCTGCGGGCTGCATTTGGCCTGAGGGCCGGACTTTGGAGCCCCCTTTTTTAGGCCAAATGCACAAAACTATCATACAACGATGTCTCAGGCACAAGGCAACGTATTCATAGCCAATAAAATAATGAAACGATTTTAATTCTGTAGGTTTCTCTTGAACGAAGCACTGGGCGTGACTTTGTTTACATCGTAATTGTTTAATTATGCAGAAATTTGAGAAAAATGGTGGAGTACCCCTTAAAGAACAAAAGTTTTTCATAACAAATTCTACTATTAGCATTGAATAATAAGTCAAAGTGTTTAAATGGTTTATTTTTTATTTACATTTTATTTTTAGAATTTATAATTAAACATTTTATAATCTTTTATTTGAACTATTCTGTTTAATATAACTTAATATTTTAGTATATTAAAGTCCTTGTGCACTACAGCTGGACTTCACACATATGTCTAAAAGCCTTAAAAGTTATTAAAACTAATCGACTTTGTTAATAAACTCAAGTGTGTGTGCGTCTCTCTCCCTCTCAGAAGAAACACGCCCTATAAAACCTTGGAGCCCGTCAAGCCCCCGGTGGTGCCTAACGACTACATGACCAGTCCAGCTCGACTAGGAGGTCAGAACAGCCCTGGACGCACAGCTTCACTCAACCAGAGACCCAGGACACACAGGTACGTTATAATTGTGAAACGTGTGTACATACCACACATCATAAAAAAAAAGTATAAATTACTTAAAACAGATACAGCAGATGAGATGTTTCACAGTCCAATGTACAGACAGAAGCTGAATATTAAGTACAGAGTTTTGGTGTCTGGGGTTTGATTATATTTCGAAAATATCAAAATATGGAATATCGGGATATTATGCTTCGTGATACTGTATCTATTCTCAAAAACACAGTATCGATACACAGATTCCTGGCAGACAGTGAATCATTGTCTGTTGTGTTTAAACCTCTGAGTACTAGAAGTGTTGTAATCCATTTTCAGCTCCACTCCAACATTAACAAGTAGCACAAGGGCGCAATCCTATTGTAAGCATTGACAAACCTGTTCATACAGTGGTGTGTTTTAATAGTAGAACTTGAAAAATCACAATATATCACTTTGCTTGCAGTATTACAATATATCGTGATATATTGAATCGTGACCGCTGTATCACAATACGTATTGTATCGCCAGGTTCTTGCCAATACACAGCCCTAATTATTTGTGTTTTCCAGCAGTTAAAATAGATATATGGACGAATTGATGTGTAAAAAAGTTAACGCATCCTTTCCAGAGAACACACATAAATATGACATATTTTCTCTATATTTTAAAAATGTTATTTGCTTAATAATTGACGTATGGTTGCTGTCCAAAAAAACCATGTGTCCCTGTTTGTCTATTTTTTAGCTTCTCTATATCATTCAAGTGCAGCAGCTGCTGTTTATTTTGTTTACCAATTTCATAACGAATGGACCCAGAAAATTCTGGTTCCATTGGCGTACAGTAAAAGTAAAGTGGGGTATTGGTAAAGGTGGAGTTTTAGAGATGCTTGTGTTTTTTTGGGCAACGACGGTATAATACTTCACATATCGTGTGCCATAACTTTCACGCGAGCTTTAGTGTTTGATTTGATCTCCAGTATGTTACATGGTGTGAATAAACAGTAACTGTGTATTAAACTATGCAGAAGTGTGTAGAAGTTGTAAGATGTAGGGTTCGTATAACCTATCAGCACATCTGAAATTGCCTACTTGTCTCTAGGGCAGTGTAGACGTGTACTCTGGAGTAGGGGTGAGCGATATGGCCCTACAATAATATCACGATATTTCATGGTATTTTTGTGATAGTGATACACTTGGCGAAAAAAAAAAAAAAATCAAGAATACACTACTGCAACAAAATTAAAATTACATTTTATTATTGCATATGATATGCTATGGCACATCCCTAACTGAGATATTAAAAAATACAAGAATTTTCATCAGATTGTAACAGAAGTCAATGATCCAGAATGTCACGATACTAAATAATGCACTCCAAATATCTCCACATATCCAGGACTGAAGTAAAGTGAAAGATACTGGACAGATAAAATCTGTCTCTAGTAGATATATAATGGAAAATTGAGAAAAGTGTGAATTTTTATTTTGCTAAAAACAGTAAAAGTTGTATCTGATGTGATAATTAGGGATGGTACGATATTTCAGGGTATAATATCGTTCACGATATTCAAAAACTTTGGCGATATTATTATGTATGATATGTTATGGCACACACCTAGTCTGGAGTGCATATCCTGCTTTGTCTGATGGACATTCCATGATTCTCATATCAAAGTCAAAGTCAAAGTGAACTTTACTGTCGTTCAGACTTTACAACTGAGTGCATAGCTGAACGAGATTGCATTTCTCCAAACTCCAATATGCAGATATATAAAAACACAAGACATACAACTAACATGACAAATAAATAACAACATGCCAGTGCAGTGGAGAATATAGAAAGAGTGTGTGTGATAAATAGTGAGATATACTCTAAATAAAAAAGTGTTTTTGCAGATGTATTGCACTTAAAGGGAATATATATATTGCACAGTTCTGACCAAGTATTGCACACTAACAATGTAAACATACTGTAAATTTTAAACATTTTAAGGTGTAAGAGTGCTTAGGTTTAGAAAGAAACAATGAGTCTATTGCACAAAATTAGCAGCATTAAGTGGAGGATCACCTGAGTATGAAGTAGGTATATGTTCAAGAGTTTAACAGATCTGATGAGTCTGCTCATCAGGAAGTGTTGAGCAGTCTGATGACTTGTGGAAAGAAACTTTTGCTCAGTCTGGAAGTCCTGCACCGCATGCTGCGGTAGCGTTTTCCGAAGGGGAGCAGTCTGAACAGTCCGTTGGCTGGGTGGGTGGGATCTCTGACCATCTTGGTGGCTCTGCTGTGGCACCGTGATGGGTACAGATCTTGTACAGGTGGAAGTGAGGACCTGGTGATGCGCTCTGCTGTCCTCACCACTCTCTGGAGTGATTTCTGTTCGGTGATGGTGCAGCTGCTGTACCAGACCGTGAGGCTGCTGGTCAGGATACTCTCTATTGTTCCTCTGTAGAATGTAGTGAGGATATCCTATGAATGATTGAGTTCCTCCTGATTCATCTTCTCTGAGCTACAGCGATTACGGACGCACCCACTGACTCTGGCACCCGTGTACTTCAAAGCATTGGGATCAAGCTGCGGTCATGAGGGAAAGGGATGCAGTCACACTTTCTACTGTAAAATGCTGGGGTGTGGCTAAAATAAGGCTCCGCCCACAGACTTAAATGTGTTTAAGTAGTGACGTGAAAACCTGAATTTTTTTGAAAACAATAATATTTTTTAAAATTAATAATTATTATAATATTATTAGTAATAGTAATAATAATAATCTTTATTTATAGAGCACCCGTGGATGCTCAAAGTGCTTTACAGACATCAGTAATAACATAAATTACTTAGTAATAACATAAATGAGTCTTGTTTTAAATTCAGTAGAAAAGAATCTATAATTGATGACATATATATCGGCGCTGTCCAATGATAAACATGTGCCTCTATTTTTGTCGATTTTGAGTTTTCTACATCATTTGAACACACCGATGGTCGTTTACATTGTGTGAAAATATATATATATATATATATATATATATATATATATATATATATATATATATATATATATATATATTAGTACTGTATCAATAAATGCCTGTGGTTTAAATAGTTCATATAAAATCATAAAATCATAAATCAAATGAGGTCTGAATACTTCTCTTCTAGAGTGGTCCATGTGAAAGTGTTGAAGTTTAATAGGGGACTTACTATCATGGACGACAAGAACCTACACTATAAATAACATTATGGGTGTTCAACTGATGAGCCTTGGCTGTGAATGCCTACAATCATAACTGCCTTTCAGAGAATTTGGAGCTCGTCCAATGAGTCCTATTGGTTATAGCCGAGTGGTGGCCATGAATTCCATTCAGTGCTGTCTTCCGTCTCCCAGTGGGCCCATTCAGCGCAGTGAAAGAGGGAGGAAGTCGATATGGCCTGCGTGAACACTAAACCTGTTCAGGCCTTTGATTACAGGCTGCGGGGCTGGTGACAGAATGCTAGTAATGAATGTTGTTGATGTGGTAAAAATAACACAGCAGCATAAACAGCCCATTCCTGCATGGCTTTTCAGGAGTACTTGGAATTTTATAGTTGGGGGAAAAAAGAAACGAATGTTTTCTTCTTTGCAGTGGAAGCAGTGGGGGCAGCGGTGGCCGAGAGAACAGCGGGAACAGCATGGGCATCCCTCTGGCTGTTCCAACACCCTCCCCTCCCAGCATGGCACCAGGTGAGCGTGCTAGCTTTACATCATGTAAGCAGGTTTATATTGTATGGCTGATTTTATTACAGTTGATTTTTGAGGCTGGTGAAGTGGCCAATGTTGGGGATGGAATTCGCCAAAATAAAAGTCCCTATCATCACAGCAGCTGCAGCTGGCTGGTTAGGTAATATCACAGGTGTTGGCTGGAGAAGCGGTGATACTAAGCCGTATGATAGATATTTATTTTATTTTACCTTGCAGTGGTTCCCCCAGGTCCAGGTCTAGGGCCAGTTCCGATGTCCCAGTTCGGCACCATCTCCCGGCAGATTTCCAGGCACACCTCCTCCACCACCTCCTCCTCTGCCTCCATGGTGTCGGCCACAGGCACGTACCGCCGAGCGCCCTCCAGCTCCGCCCAGTTCTCCGTGCCCCAGCCGCACCTCAACGGGGGTCCCACATACCCCCAAAACACAGGTCAGCACCTTTCATTGTTGTGGTGTAGAGTTTTTTTTTTATATATATAGAATGGAACTACATGGACAAAAGTATTGGGACAGCTACATGTTACGCCTACAGGACGTTTTATGACACCCCATTCTAATTGCAAAGACCTAAACCAAACCCAGACTTCAAGACCTCAGACTACCTGTTAGAGGATCGTGATTCATCACTGCTCCGGAGTCCAGTGGTGGCCCTTTAAACCACTACCTCGACCCTCGGCATGGTGCTTGGTAATGCAAGGCTTGTGATCAGCTGTTCAGCCATGGAAACCCATGTGCCGTGAAGCTCCCAGCTGACAGTTTTTCTGCTGATGTTGATGCGAGAGGAGGTTTGGAGCTCTGCAGTTATTAGATCAGCAGAGCGTTGCTGACTTTTAAGCCTCAGCAGGAGTTGCTCTGTTTCCTAAACGCTTCCACTTTTGATCTCACTGACAGTTGATCAGGGAGCATCTAGCAGAGGAGAAGCTCTTAGGAACGACGATGGTTTTATACACATTTGGAAACCAAAGACTGAACGAAACACCTACATTCACTGATTAAGATGTATGTCCCAATACTTTTGCCCATATAGTGAATATGTTTAGCCGAATGTCTAATGCTATATTTGCCTGCCTTTGTAATTTGATTATACTATAAGCCGGTCTGGACAAGACTGTCCTTTACCTACTACTGTTTGCACTCCATTCACACTACCAGTCAAACATTTTAGTACACTACCAGACAAATGTTTTAGTACACTACCAGACAAACGTATTAGATACACTACCAGTCAAACGTTTTAGTACACTACCAGACAAACGTATTAGATACACTACCAGTCAAACGTTTTAGTACACTACCAGACAAACGTATTAGATACACTACCAGTCAAACGTTTTAGTACACTACCAGTCAAACATTTTAGTACACTACCAGACAAACGTTTTAGTACACTACCAGCCAAACATTTTAGTACACTACCAGTCAAACGTTTTAGTACACTACCAGTCAAACGTTTTAGATACACTACCAGTCAAACGTTTTAGATACACTACCAGACAAAAGTTTTAGTACACTACCAGTGAAACGTTTTAAATACACTACCAGCCAAACGTTTTAGTACACTACCAGTCAAACGTTTTAGTACGCTACCAGTCAAACGTTTTAGTACACTACCAGACAAACGTTTTAGTATACTACCAGCCAAACATTTTAGTACGCTACCAGTCAAACGTTTTAGTACACTACCAGTCAAACATTTTAGTACACTACCAGAAAAACGTTTTAGTACACTACCAGTCAAACATTTTAGTACACTACCAGTCAAACGTTTTAGTACACTACCAGTCAAACATTTTAGTACACTACCAGACAAACGTTTTAGTACACTACCAGTCAAACATTTTAGTACACTACCAGTCAAACGTTTTAGATACACTACCAGCCAAACATTTCAGTACACTACCAGACAAACATTTTAGTACACTACCAGTCAAACATTTTAGTACACTACCAGTCAAACATTTTAGTACACTACCAGACAAACGTTTTAGATACACTACCAGTCAAACGTTTTAATACACTACCAGACAAACGTTTTAGATACACTACCAGTCAAACGTTTTAGATCACTACCAGTCAAACGTTTTAGTACACTACCAGCCAAACGTTTTAGTACACTACCAGTCAAACGTTTTAGATCACTACCAGACAAAAGTTTTAGTACACTACCAGTGAAACGTTTTAAATACACTACCAGTCAAACGTTTTAGTACGCTACCAGCCAAACTTTTTAGATCACTACCAGACAAAAGTTTTAGTACACTACCAGTCAAACATTTTAGATCACTACCAGTCAAACGTTTTAGTACACTACCAGTCAAACATTTTAGTACACTACCAGTCAAACGTTTTAATACACTACCAGACAAACGTTTTAGATACACTACCAGTCAAACGTTTTAGATCACTACCAGTCAAACGTTTTAGTACACTACCAGACAAAAGTTTTAGTACGCTACCAGTCAAACGTTTTAGTACGCTACCAGACAAAAGTTTTAGTACGCTACCAGTCAAACGTTTTAGTACGCTACCAGACAAAAGTTTTAGTACGCTACCAGTCAAACGTTTTAGTACACTACCAGCCAAACGTTTTAGTACACTACTAGTCAAACGTTTTAGATCACTACCAGACAAAAGTTTTAGTACACTACCAGTCAAACGTTTTAAATACACTACCAGTCAAACGTTTTAGTACACTACCAGTCAAACGTTTTAGTACGCTACCAGTCAAACGTTTTAGTACACTACCAGACAAAAGTTTTAGTACGCTACCAGTCAAACGTTTTAGCACACTACCAGACAAAAGTTTTAGTACGCTACCAGTCAAACGTTTTTGTACACTACCAGACAAAAGTTTTAGTACGCTACCAGTCAAACGTTTTAGCACACTACCAGACAAAAGTTTTAGTACGCTACCAGTCAAACGTTTTTGTACACTACCAGACAAAAGTTTTAGTACGCTACCAGTCAAACGTTTTAGTACGCTACCAGACAAAAGTTTTAGTACGCTACCAGTCAAACGTTTTAGTACGCTACCAGACAAAGGTTTTAGTACGCTACCAGTCAAACGTTTTAGTACGCTACCAGACAAAAGTTTTAGTACGCTACCAGTCAAACGTTTTAGTACGCTACCAGACAAAAGTTTTAGTACGCTACCAGTCAAACGTTTTAGTACGCTACCAGACAAAAGTTTTAGTACGCTACCAGTCAAACTTTTTAGCACGCTACCAGTCAAACGTTTCAGTACGCTACCAGTCAAACGTTTTAGTACACTACCAGACAAAAGTTTTAGTACGCTACCAGTCAAACGTTTTAGTACGCTACCAGACAAAAGTTTTAGTACGCTACCAGTCAAACGCTTTAGTACGCTACCAGTCAAACGTTTTAGTACACTACCAGTCAAACGTTTTAGATACACTACCAGCCAAACGTTTTAGTACACTACCAGCCAAACGTTTTAGATACACTACCAGTCAAACGTTTTAGATACACTACCAGACAAAAGTTTTAGTACACTACCAGACAAACGTTTTAGATACACTACCAGTCAAACGTTTTAGTACACTACTAGACAAACGTTTTAGTACACTACCAGACAAAAGTTTTAGTACACTACCAGACAAACGTTTTAGTACACTACCAGTCAAACGTTTTAGTACACTACCAGCCAAACGTTTTAGATCACTACCAGCCAAACGTTTTAGATCACTACCAGACAAAAGTTTTAGTACACTACCAGTCAAACGTTTTAGTACACTACCAGCCAAACGTTTTAGATCACTACCAGCCAAACATTTTAGATACACTACCAGTCAAACATTTTAGATCACTACCAGTCAAACGTTTTAGATCACTACCAGCCAAACTTTTTAGATCACTACCAGACAAAAGTTTTAGTACACTACCAGTCAAACATTTTAGATCACTACCAGTCAAACGTTTTAGTACACTACCAGTCAAACGTTTTAGATACACTACCAGTCAAACGTTTTAGATACACTACCAGACAAAAGTTTTAGTACACTACCAGTGAAACGTTTTAAATACACTACCAGCCAAACGTTTTAGTACACTACCAGTCAAACGTTTTAGTACGCTACCAGTCAAACGTTTTAGTACACTACCAGACAAACGTTTTAGTATACTACCAGCCAAACATTTTAGTACGCTACCAGTCAAACGTTTTAGTACACTACCAGTCAAACATTTTAGTACACTACCAGAAAAACGTTTTAGTACACTACCAGTCAAACATTTTAGTACACTACCAGTCAAACGTTTTAGTACACTACCAGTCAAACATTTTAGTACACTACCAGACAAACGTTTTAGTACACTACCAGTCAAACATTTTAGTACACTACCAGTCAAACGTTTTAGATACACTACCAGCCAAACATTTCAGTACACTACCAGACAAACATTTTAGTACACTACCAGTCAAACATTTTAGTACACTACCAGTCAAACATTTTAGTACACTACCAGACAAACGTTTTAGATACACTACCAGTCAAACGTTTTAATACACTACCAGACAAACGTTTTAGATACACTACCAGTCAAACGTTTTAGATCACTACCAGTCAAACGTTTTAGTACACTACCAGCCAAACGTTTTAGTACACTACCAGTCAAACGTTTTAGATCACTACCAGACAAAAGTTTTAGTACACTACCAGTGAAACGTTTTAAATACACTACCAGTCAAACGTTTTAGTACGCTACCAGCCAAACTTTTTAGATCACTACCAGACAAAAGTTTTAGTACACTACCAGTCAAACATTTTAGATCACTACCAGTCAAACGTTTTAGTACACTACCAGTCAAAC
Organism: Megaleporinus macrocephalus; assembly: GCA_021613375.1. NCBI lineage: Eukaryota > Metazoa > Chordata > Actinopteri > Characiformes > Anostomidae > Megaleporinus > Megaleporinus macrocephalus. The sequence goes on from CM038708.1 coordinate 41,962,157, forward strand.
ATTTTAGTACACTACCAGTCAAACGTTTTAATACACTACCAGACAAACGTTTTAGATACACTACCAGTCAAACGTTTTAGATCACTACCAGTCAAACGTTTTAGTACACTACCAGACAAAAGTTTTAGTACGCTACCAGTCAAACGTTTTAGTACGCTACCAGACAAAAGTTTTAGTACGCTACCAGTCAAACGTTTTAGTACGCTACCAGACAAAAGTTTTAGTACGCTACCAGTCAAACGTTTTAGTACACTACCAGCCAAACGTTTTAGTACACTACTAGTCAAACGTTTTAGATCACTACCAGACAAAAGTTTTAGTACACTACCAGTCAAACGTTTTAAATACACTACCAGTCAAACGTTTTAGTACACTACCAGTCAAACGTTTTAGTACGCTACCAGTCAAACGTTTTAGTACACTACCAGACAAAAGTTTTAGTACGCTACCAGTCAAACGTTTTAGCACACTACCAGACAAAAGTTTTAGTACGCTACCAGTCAAACGTTTTTGTACACTACCAGACAAAAGTTTTAGTACGCTACCAGTCAAACGTTTTAGCACACTACCAGACAAACGTTTTAGTACGCTACCAGTCAAACGTTTTTGTACACTACCAAACAAAAGTTTTAGTACGCTACCAGTCAAACGTTTTAGTACGCTACCAGACAAAAGTTTTAGTACGCTACCAGTCAAACGTTTTAGTACGCTACCAGACAAAGGTTTTAGTACGCTACCAGTCAAACGTTTTAGTACGCTACCAGACAAAAGTTTTAGTACGCTACCAGTCAAACGTTTTAGTACGCTACCAGACAAAAGTTTTAGTACGCTACCAGTCAAACGTTTTAGTACGCTACCAGACAAAAGTTTTAGTACGCTACCAGTCAAACTTTTTAGCACGCTACCAGTCAAACGTTTTAGTACACTACCAGTCAAACGTTTTAGATACACTACCAGCCAAACGTTTTAGTACACTACCAGCCAAACGTTTTAGATACACTACCAGTCAAACGTTTTAGATACACTACCAGACAAAAGTTTTAGTACACTACCAGACAAACGTTTTAGATACACTACCAGTCAAACGTTTTAGTACACTACTAGACAAACGTTTTAGTACACTACCAGACAAAAGTTTTAGTACACTACCAGACAAACGTTTTAGTACACTACCAGTCAAACGTTTTAGTACACTACCAGCCAAACGTTTTAGATCACTACCAGCCAAACGTTTTAGATCACTACCAGACAAAAGTTTTAGTACACTACCAGTCAAACGTTTTAGTACACTACCAGCCAAACGTTTTAGATCACTACCAGCCAAACATTTTAGATACACTACCAGTCAAACATTTTAGATCACTACCAGTCAAACGTTTTAGATCACTACCAGCCAAACTTTTTAGATCACTACCAGACAAAAGTTTTAGTACACTACCAGTCAAACATTTTAGATCACTACCAGTCAAACGTTTTAGTACACTACCAGTCAAACATTTTAGATCACTACCAGTCAAACGTTTTAGTACACTACCAGTCAAACGTTTTAATACACTACCAGACAAACGTTTTAGATACACTACCAGTCAAACGTTTTAGATCACTACCAGTCAAACGTTTTAGTACACTACCAGCCAAACGTTTTAGTACACTACTAGTCAAACGTTTTAGATCACTACCAGACAAAAGTTTTAGTACACTACCAGTGAAACGTTTTAAATACACTACCAGTCAAACGTTTTAGTACACTACCAGTCAAACGTTTTAGTACGCTACCAGTGAAACGTTTTAGTACACTACCAGTCAAACGTTTTAGTACACTACCAGTCAAACATTTTAGTACACTACCAGACAAACGTTTTAGTACACTACCAGTCAAACGTTTTAGTACACTACCAGTCAAACATTTTAGTACACTACCAGACAAACGTTTTAGTACACTACCAGTCAAACATTTTAGTACACTACCAGTCAAACGTTTTAGTACACTACCAGTCAAACATTTTAGTACACTACCAGACAAACGTTTTAGTACACTACCAGTCAAACATTTTAGTACACTACCAGTCAAACGTTTTAGATACACTACCAGCCAAACATTTCAGTACACTACCAGACAAACGTTTTAGTACACTACCAGTCAAACATTTTAGTACACTACCAGTCAAACATTTTAGTACACTACCAGACAAACGTTTTAGATACACTACCTGTCAAACGTTTTAATACACTACCAGACAAACGTTTTAGATACACTACCAGTCAAACGTTTTAGATCACTACCAGTCAAACGTTTTAGTACACTACCAGCCAAACGTTTTAGTACACTACCAGTCAAACGTTTTAGATCACTACCAGACAAAAGTTTTAGTACACTACCAGTGAAACGTTTTAAATACACTACCAGTCAAACGTTTTAGTACGCTACCAGCCAAACTTTTTAGATCACTACCAGACAAAAGTTTTAGTACACTACCAGTCAAACATTTTAGATCACTACCAGTCAAACGTTTTAGTACACTACCAGTCAAACATTTTAGTACACTACCAGTCAAACGTTTTAATACACTACCAGACAAACGTTTTAGATACACTACCAGTCAAACGTTTTAGATCACTACCAGTCAAACGTTTTAGTACACTACCAGACAAAAGTTTTAGTACGCTACCAGTCAAACGTTTTAGTACGCTACCAGACAAAAGTTTTAGTACGCTACCAGTCAAACGTTTTAGTACGCTACCAGACAAAAGTTTTAGTACGCTACCAGTCAAACGTTTTAGTACACTACCAGCCAAACGTTTTAGTACACTACTAGTCAAACGTTTTAGATCACTACCAGACAAAAGTTTTAGTACACTACCAGTCAAACGTTTTAAATACACTACCAGTCAAACGTTTTAGTACACTACCAGTCAAACGTTTTAGTACGCTACCAGTCAAACGTTTTAGTACACTACCAGACAAAAGTTTTAGTACGCTACCAGTCAAACGTTTTAGCACACTACCAGACAAAAGTTTTAGTACGCTACCAGTCAAACGTTTTTGTACACTACCAGACAAAAGTTTTAGTACGCTACCAGTCAAACGTTTTAGCACACTACCAGACAAAAGTTTTAGTACGCTACCAGTCAAACGTTTTTGTACACTACCAGACAAAAGTTTTAGTACGCTACCAGTCAAACGTTTTAGTACGCTACCAGACAAAAGTTTTAGTACGCTACCAGTCAAACGTTTTAGTACGCTACCAGACAAAGGTTTTAGTACGCTACCAGTCAAACGTTTTAGTACGCTACCAGACAAAAGTTTTAGTACGCTACCAGTCAAACGTTTTAGTACGCTACCAGACAAAAGTTTTAGTACGCTACCAGTCAAACGTTTTAGTACGCTACCAGACAAAAGTTTTAGTACGCTACCAGTCAAACTTTTTAGCACGCTACCAGTCAAACGTTTCAGTACGCTACCAGTCAAACGTTTTAGTACACTACCAGACAAAAGTTTTAGTACGCTACCAGTCAAACGTTTTAGTACGCTACCAGACAAAAGTTTTAGTACGCTACCAGTCAAACGCTTTAGTACGCTACCAGTCAAACGTTTTAGTACACTACCAGTCAAACGTTTTAGATACACTACCAGCCAAACGTTTTAGTACACTACCAGCCAAACGTTTTAGATACACTACCAGTCAAACGTTTTAGATACACTACCAGACAAAAGTTTTAGTACACTACCAGACAAACGTTTTAGATACACTACCAGTCAAACGTTTTAGTACACTACTAGACAAACGTTTTAGTACACTACCAGACAAAAGTTTTAGTACACTACCAGACAAACGTTTTAGTACACTACCAGTCAAACGTTTTAGTACACTACCAGCCAAACGTTTTAGATCACTACCAGCCAAACGTTTTAGATCACTACCAGACAAAAGTTTTAGTACACTACCAGTCAAACGTTTTAGTACACTACCAGCCAAACGTTTTAGATCACTACCAGCCAAACATTTTAGATACACTACCAGTCAAACATTTTAGATCACTACCAGTCAAACGTTTTAGATCACTACCAGCCAAACTTTTTAGATCACTACCAGACAAAAGTTTTAGTACACTACCAGTCAAACATTTTAGATCACTACCAGTCAAACGTTTTAGTACACTACCAGTCAAACATTTTAGATCACTACCAGTCAAACGTTTTAGTACACTACCAGTCAAACGTTTTAATACACTACCAGACAAACGTTTTAGATACACTACCAGTCAAACGTTTTAGATCACTACCAGTCAAACGTTTTAGTACACTACCAGCCAAACGTTTTAGTACACTACTAGTCAAACGTTTTAGATCACTACCAGACAAAAGTTTTAGTACACTACCAGTGAAACGTTTTAAATACACTACCAGTCAAACGTTTTAGTACACTACCAGTCAAACGTTTTAGTACGCTACCAGTGAAACGTTTTAGTACACTACCAGTCAAACGTTTTAGTACACTACCAGTCAAACATTTTAGTACACTACCAGACAAACGTTTTAGTACACTACCAGTCAAACGTTTTAGTACACTACCAGTCAAACATTTTAGTACACTACCAGACAAACGTTTTAGTACACTACCAGTCAAACATTTTAGTACACTACCAGTCAAACGTTTTAGTACACTACCAGTCAAACATTTTAGTACACTACCAGACAAACGTTTTAGTACACTACCAGTCAAACATTTTAGTACACTACCAGTCAAACGTTTTAGATACACTACCAGCCAAACATTTCAGTACACTACCAGACAAACGTTTTAGTACACTACCAGTCAAACATTTTAGTACACTACCAGTCAAACATTTTAGTACACTACCAGACAAACGTTTTAGATACACTACCTGTCAAACGTTTTAATACACTACCAGACAAACGTTTTAGATACACTACCAGTCAAACGTTTTAGATCACTACCAGTCAAACGTTTTAGTACACTACCAGCCAAACGTTTTAGTACACTACTAGTCAAACGTTTTAGATCACTACCAGACAAAGGTTTTAGTACACTACCAGTGAAACGTTTTAAATACACTACCAGTCAAACGTTTTAGTACACTACCAGTCAAACGTTTTAGTACGCTACCAGACAAAAGTTTTAGTACGCTACCAGTCAAACGTTTTAGTACGCTACCAAACAAAAGTTTTAGTACGCTACCAGTCAAACGTTTTAGTACACTACCAGACAAAAGTTTTAGTACGCTACCAGTCAAACGTTTTAGTACGCTACCAGACAAAAGTTTTAGTACGCTACCAGTCAAACGTTTTAGTACACTACCAGACAAAAGTTTTAGTACACTACTAGTCAAACGTTTTAGATCACTACCAGACAAAAGTTTTAGTACACTACCAGTCAAACGTTTTAAATACACTACCAGTCAAACGTTTTAGTACACTACCAGTCAAACGTTTTAGTACGCTACCAGTCAAACGTTTTTGTACAGTACCAGACAAACGTTTTAGTACACTACCAGTCAAACGTTTTAGTACACTACCAGACAAACGTTTTCGTACGCTACCAGTCAAACGTTTTAGTACGCTACCAGACAAAAGTTTTAGTACGCTACCAGTCAAACGTTTTAGTACACTACCAGACAAAAGTTTTAGTACGCTACCAGTCAAACGTTTTAGTACACTACCAGCCAAAAGTTTTAGTACGCTACCAGTCAAACGTTTTAGTACGCTACCAGACAAAAGTTTTAGTACGCTACCAGTCAAACGTTTTAGTACGCTACCAGACAAAAGTTTTAGTACGCTACCAGTCAAACGTTTTAGCACGCTACCAGTCAAACGTTTTAGTACGCTACCAGTCAAACGTTTTAGTACACTACCAGACAAAAGTTTTAGTACGCTACCAGTCAAACATTTTAGTACGCTACCAGACAAAAGTTTTAGTACGCTACCAGTCAAACGTTTTAGTACGCTACCAGTCAAACGTTTTAAATACACTACCAGTCAAACGTTTTAGTACACTACCAGTCAAACGTTTTAGTACACTACCAGTCAAACGTTTTAGTACACTACCAGACAAAAGATTTAGTACGCTACCAGTCAAACGTTTTAGCACACTACCAGACAAAAGTTTTAGTACGCTACCAGTCAAACGTTTTTGTACACTACCAGACAAAAGTTTTAGTACGCTACCAGTCAAACGTTTTAGTACGCTACCAGACAAAAGTTTTAGTACTTTACCAGTCAAACGTTTTAGTACACTACAAGACAAAAGTTTTAGTACGCTACCAGTCAAACGTTTTAGTACACTACCAGACAAAAGTTTTAGTACGCTACCAGTCAAACGTTTTAGTACGCTACCAGACAAAAGTTTTAGTACGCTACCAGTCAAACGTTTTAGTACGCTACCAGACAAAAGTTTTAGTACGCTACCAGTCAAGCGTTTTAGCACGCTACCAGTCAAACGTTTTAGTACGCTACCAGTCAAACGTTTTAGTACACTACCAGACAAAAGTTTTAGTACGCTACCAGTCAAACGTTTTAGTACGCTACCAGACAAAAGTTTTAGTACGCTACCAGTCAAACGTTTTAGATACACTACCAGACAAAAGTTTTAGTACGCTACCAGTCAAACGTTTTAGTACACTACCAGACAAAAGTTTTAGTACGCTACCAGTCAAACGTTTTAGTACGCTACCAGACAAAAGTTTTAGTACGCTACCAGTCAAACGCTTTAGTACACTACCAGTCAAACGTTTTAGTACGCTACCAGTCAAACGTTTTAGATACACTACCAGCCAAACGTTTTAGTACACTACCAGACAAACGTTTTAGATACACTACCAGTCAAACGTTTTAGATACACTACCAGACAAAAGTTTTAGTACACTAGCAGACAAACGTTTTAGATACACTACCAGTCAAACGTTTTAGTACACTACCAGACAAACGTTTTAGTACACTACCAGACAAAAGTTTTAGTACACTACCAGACAAACGTTTTAGTACACTACCAGTCAAACGTTTTAGTACACTACCAGTCAAACGTTTTAGATACACTACCAGCCAAACGTTTTAGTACACTACCAGTCAAACGTTTTAGTACACTACCAGCCAAACGTTTTAGTACACTACCAGTCAAACGTTTTAGTACACTACCAGTCAAACGTTTTAGATACACTACCAGACAAACGTTTTAGTACACTACCAGCCAAACGTTTTAGATACACTACCAGTCAAACGTTTTAGTACACTACCAGTCAAACGTTTTAGTACACTACCAGCCAAACGTTTTAGTACACTACCAGTCAAACGTTTTAGTACACTACCAGCCAAACGTTTTAGATCACTACCAGCCAAACCTTTTAGATCACTACCAGCCAAACGTTTTAGAACACTACCAGACAAAAGTTTTAGTACACTACCAGTCAAACGTTTTAGTACACTACCAGCCAAACGTTTTAGATACACTACCAGTCAAACATTTTAGATCACTACCAGTCAAACATTTTAGATCACTACCAGTCAAACGTTTTAGTACACTACCAGTCAAACGTTTTAGATCACTACCAGTCAAACGTTTTAGTACACTACCAGTCAAACGTTTTAATACACTACCAGACAAACGTTTTAGATACACTACCAGTCAAACGTTTTAGATCACTACCAGTCAAACGTTTTAGTACACTACCAGCCAAACGTTTTAGTACACTACTAGTCAAAAGTTTTAGATCACTACCAGACAAAAGTTTTAGTACACTACCAGTGAAACGTTTTAAATACACTACCAGTCAAACGTTTTAGTACACTACCAGTCAAACGTTTTAGTACGCTACCAGTCAAACGTTTTAGTACACTACCAGACAAAAGTTTTAGTACGCTACCAGTCAAACGTTTTAGATACACTACCAGACAAACGTTTTAGTACGCTACCAGTCAAACGTTTTAGTACGCTACCAGACAAAAGTTTTAGTACGCTACCAGTCAAACGTTTTAGTACACTACCAGACAAAAGTTTTAGTATGCTATCAGTCAAACGTTTTAGATACACTACCAGTGTATCTAAAACGTACACTACCAGTCAAACGTTTTAGTACACCACCAGTCAAACGTTTTAGTACACTACCAGTCAAACGTTTTAGTACACTACCAGTCAAACGTTTTAGTACACTACCATTCAAACGATTTAGATACACTACCAGCCAAACGTTTTTGTACACTACCAGACAAACGTTTTAGTACACTACCAGACAAAAGTTTTAGTACACTACCATTCAAACGATTTAGATACACTACCAGTCAAACGTTATAGTACACTACCAGTCAAACGTTTTAGTACACTACCAGTCAAACGTTTTAGATACACTACCAGTGTATCTAAAACGTACACTACCAGTCAAACGTTTTAGTACACCACCAGTCAAACGTTTTAGTACACTACCAGTCAAACGTTTTAGTACACTACCAGACAAAAGTTTTAGTACACTACCATTCAAACGATTTAGATACACTACCAGTCAAACGTTTTAGTACACTACCAGTCAAACGTTTTAGTACACTACCAGTCAAACGTTTTAGATACACTACCAGTGTATCTAAAACGTACACTACCAGTCAAACGTTTTAGTACACTACCAGTCAAACGTTTTAGTACACTACCAGTCAAACGTTTTAGTACACTACCATTCAAACGATTTAGATACACTACCAGTCAAACGATTTAGATACACTACCAGTCAAACGTTTTAGTACACTACCAGACAAAAGTTTTAGTACACTACCAGACAAACGTTTTAGTACACTACCAGACAAACGTTTTAGATACACTACCAGTCAAAGGTTTAGTACACTACCAGTCAAACGTTTTAGTACACTACCATTCAAACGATTTAGTACACTACCAGACAAACGTTTTAGATACACTACCAGTCAAACGTTTTAGTACACTACCAGACAAAAGTTTTAGTACACTACCAGACAAACGTTTTAGTACACTACCAGACAAACGTTTTAGATACACTACCAGTCAAACGTTTTAGTACACTACCAGACAAAAGTTTTAGTACACTACCAGACAAACGTTTTAGATACACTACCAGTCAAACGTTTTAGTACACTACCAGACAAAAGTTTTAGTACACTACCAGACAAACGTTTTAGTACACTACCAGACAAACGTTTTAGATACACTACCAGTCAAACGTTTTAGTACACTACCAGACAAAAGTTTTAGTACACTACCAGACAAACGTTTTAGTACACTACCAGTCAAACGTTTTAGTACACTACCATTCAAACGATTTAGATACACTACCAGTCAAACGATTTAGATACACTACCAGTCAAACGATTTAGATACACTACCAGTCAAACGTTTTAGTACACTACCAGACAAAAGTTTTAGTACACTACCAGTCAAACGTTTTAGATCACTACCAGTCAAACGTTTTAGTACACTACCAGTCAAACGTTTTAGTACACTACCAGACAAAAGTTTTAGTACACTACCAGTCAAACGTTTTAGTACACTACCAGACAAAAGTTTTAGTACACTACCAGTCAAACGTTTTAGATCACTACCAGTCAAACGTTTTAGTACACTACCAGTCAAACGTTTTAGTACACTACCATTCAAACGATTTAGATACACTACCAGTCAAACGATTTAGATACACTACCAGTCAAACGATTTAGATACACTACCAGTCAAACGATTTAGATACACTACCAGTCAAACGTTTTAGTACACTACCAGACAAAAGTTTTAGTACACTACCAGTCAAACGTTTTAGATACACTACCAGTCAAACGTTTTAGATACACTACCAGTCAAACGTTTTAGTACACTACCAGCCAAACGTTTTAGATACACTACCAGTCAAACGTTTTAGTACACTACCAGCCAAACGTTTTAGATACACTACCAGTCAAACGTTTTAGTACACGATGTTATAAAACACTAGTACACTAGACCGGTAGTATATATACAGCTCACACCCTGCAATACTAGAAGTACTTAAAGCCTAAAAGTTAAATTGCACGTTTAAAGAAGCAATTTGTAGGATGACACAGCCTGTCATATTGTTTTATACCCTACAATAGAGGGACAACATATCACCAGAAAACGCACAATCCCTCCTTTTCATCAGTCTAGAAGAAACAGTATGACTTTAGCATCAAACATTTACTTGCTAAGAGCATCTCCAGTGATGAAAGGCCAATGTCACCTCCTGTTCTTCTTCTATTTATATAAATTTATTTGTTTGATGCTGAACGTGGTTTGTTGCCAGGAGCGGTAATGACAGTGGTAACTTGCCAATAGTTTTAGGCATTCCTCCATTTACTATTCCTGTCATTGGCTATCTGTCCTTAAATGATCTAACTGGGCACCTTCAACATAACCTAATTTGGAATTGCAGTGCTACTTCTTTATCCTCTCATGTTGAACTAATTTGACTCAAAGCAACAGCAACTCACTATCTAAGTGGTATTACAAGACAGGACGGGCCAGGAATTGTTGGTTACCGTGCTAACTTCTGTATATATCTCTGCAGCAGGATACGTAGACGTCTTTGACACACCACCAAAAATGATATTTCTTCAAATCCTGTTGATAACTTGAGTTAATTTTGGATTGTTATTAACCAGAAATTTTACATATTGCTCCTTTAGTGTGAATACAAGTTAACACACTCTATAAAGAACAAACATGAATGAGGCATATGTGTCATACAGCATAGGTGTCAACATATCGTATCTTCAAAGTAGTAACTTTACAGGAAAGGCCAAAAACCTTCTTTACTTTTAATGTAAGTCAATGGAACCAGAAATAGTTCCAAGCTATTTTGGAGCACTTCCATTGGTCCATTTTTCACTCAGCATAAAAAGCAGCTGTCGTGTTCAAATGATGTGAAAAAATGAAAATTGACAAAAATAGAGATACATATCGTCGCTGTCCAATGAAAAACAGTATCTCCATTTTTGTCGATTTTGAGTTTTCTACATCATATGAACACACAAGTGGTTGTTTACATTGTGTCAAAATGTCATGACGAATGGACCAATAGAAGTGTTTCAAAATAGCTTGAAAAAACTTCTGGTTCCATTGACTTCCATTGAAAGTATAGTAGGTTTTTGTTCTCTCCTCTAAAGTTGCAATTTTGGAGATACTTGTTTTTCATTGGACGCAACGATATTGGGAAGAGCTAAAATATAAAATGTGCCATAACTTTTACGTTTTATTCTTCTTTCCCAAACAATATTTATGTATTCTAATGTGCAGAATTATGTTTTTCTATAGAGGATGTATTAACACCTACAGCACACAGCTGTATGTTCACCCCAAACTGCACAGCTCTTCACAGCTTATAATGTAACCTGTAGGGCTGATTGATGAGTGGTGGTCTTACCATCTCCAGCCCTAATAACAGAAGCCATGTCTTGCTTATGTGCTTTGACTGTAAGCAGCTTTCAGTGTTTGGCTACATGTTCACTCTTTTTCCTGTTTGTTATTGTGTGTGTCTGTGTGGTGGTGTTTGTCTCTGTATGTTTATGTGTGTGTGTGTGTGCGTGTGGGGGGGTATGTGTTTGCGTTTGCTGTCTGCAGTGTCTGTGCCCCAGCCGCCTCCCCCCATGGTGCAGCTCACCCCTCAGATTCCTCTCACTGGCTTTGTGGCCAGAGTTCAGGAAAACAGTGAGTATTCATCATGTGACAGTACACATACACGCGCACTCTACTACATACTTACGCTTTAAGCTCACACCTGCTCTCACACCTGGCGTCAGAGCTTGTTTGGGTTTTCTATCAGACAGAAAATAAGCCACTGCAGTGGAAGCGCGTTCGTATGGACGTGTGGAGAACCAAACAGAATAAAACAGACTTAAGATTAATAGTTGTTTATGAGTGGGCGGAGCATCTAACTAAGAGTAAGACCTCCGTCACATCGGTTTTTATGGTGTAGTGGATAATTCCGCTACCCTCCACATGGCAGACTTGGGGCTTATTCCCCACCCAGGCAAGCATACCACTCTATAGCTTGGGCAAGGGCGTTGATATGGGGTTGGTAACGCTCTCCTGGCATTCACCAAGCCTAGACTCGCCCACAGACTGCCAATTAGAGAAGCGTGATTCATCACTTCTCCGGAGTCCAGTGGCGGCGCTTCAGACCACCACACCCGACCCTTAGCATGGTGCTTGGTGATGCAAGGCTTGTCATAAGTCGTTCAGCCATGGAAACCCATAAGCCATGAAGCTCCTGTCTTACAGTTTGTGTGCTGATATTGATGCCAGAGGAGGTTTGGAGCTCTGCAGTTATTAGATCAGCAGAGCGTTGCTGACTTTTAAGCCTCAGCAGGAGTTGCTGTGTGTTTCCTAAACGCTTCCACTTTTGATCTCACTCACAGTTGATCAGGGAATACCTAGGAGAGGAGAAGCTCTTAGGAACGACGATGGATTTATACACATTTGGAAACCAAAGGCTGAACCAATCACCTAAATTCTGTGATTAGGGAGCATGTCCCAATACTTTTGCCCATATAGTGAAGATATTTAGCAAAATGACTAATGATATATTTGCGGGTCTGGACAAGACTGTCCTTCACCTACTACTGTTTGAACTCCACTTGTAAGCAATATTTATACCAGCTTTGCCCACTAGGTTTAAATAGCATGTCTATTTTCTAGGGCTGTACGATGATATCGGAATTATATCGGCATTGGCCGATAAATGCTCTAATTAATTAATCATCGATATCAGGCGGATGCTTGGATTTGGTCAATGTTTCAATATTAGATGATGCATGTATTATTATTATACTCAAAGAGCATAACAGCAACCAGCAGCTGCTCAGCCAATCACAGCAAACGTGTTGGAGTTTATCGCTTGATCAGCTATTTTCGGTTCCAGAGGTTTCTAACAATTGACAAAGCTACCCGATCGACTTCTAATGCAGTCGTGTCTCTCTGCTGCTTCTCTAGTATCAGACAGCCCCTCCCCTCCCCCGCCCCCGCTCCCCGAGGACACGCCCATGTTTGAGGAAGCGGCGCCGCCCCCTCCCCCGCCTCCTGTGGACTACGAGGAAGAAGACGCTTCTCTGGTGCATTACAATGACCCGTACGCTGACGGAGACCCTCACTGGGCCCCCAAGTCCTACATAGAAAAAGGTGGGTGTATAAATTTACAGTAGCCAGTTGGAATTTTTCTTTAATTGCATAACTGCAGAAAACAGTGTTTCGGTAGTGACAGTTCTTAACGTTACTGTGATGGTCCAAGGTAGCCCATAACACTGTAAGGGTTCGTAACGGGGTTCAACCCTTACAGTTACACATTGATCTTCAAACACATTTACTTTAAAACAGTGAAGTTTACCTTCTCACCATGTTCATAAGAGACACAGTTGCAATGATGTGACTAATATAAGACTGAACTGTGTTTCAGTAGTGACCTGAATATGTGGGACAGTGTTTTTGGTTAATTTTTTTTTTTTATTAAACTAATGATAAATCTAAATATTTCAACTTTTCTTTCTTATCAACATAAACAACAATCGTTTCAACTTAAGCAACAATCTTTTAACTTAAGCAACAATCTTTTCAACTTAAACAAAAATCTTTTAACTTAAACAACAATCTTTTCAACTTAAGCAACAATCTTTTAACTTAAGCAACAATCTTTTCAACTTAAACAACAATCTTTTAACTTAAACAACAATCTTTTCAACTTAAACAACAATATTTTCAACTTAAACAACAATCTTTTAACTTAAACAACAATCTTTTAACTTAAACAACGATCTTTTCTACTTAACCAACAATCTTTTCAACTTAAGCAACAATCTTTTAACTTAAGCAACAATCTTTTCAACTTAAGCAACAATCTTTTAACTTAAACAACAATCTTTTAACTTAAACAACTTTTCAACTTAAGCAACAATCTTTTCAACATAAGCAACAATCTTCAATTTAAACAACAATCTTTTAACTTAAACAACAATCTTTTCAACTTAAGCAACAATCTTTTAACTTAAGCAACAATCTTTTAACTTAAGCAACAATCTTTTCAACTTAAACAACAATCTTTTAACTTAAACAACGATCTTTTCTACTTAAACAACAATCTTTTATATTAAACAATAATCTTTTCAACTTAAGCAACAATCTTTTCAACTTAAACAACAATATTTTCAACTTAAACAACAATCTTTTAACTAAAACAACAATCTTTTAACTTAAACAACAATCTTTTCTACTTAACCAACAATCTTTTCAACTTAAACAACAATCTTTTAACTTAAACAACGATCTTTTCTACTTAACCAACAATCTTTTCAACTTAAACAACAATATTTTAACTTTAACAACAATCATTTCAACTTAAGCAACAATCTTTTAACTTAAACAACAATCTTTTAACTAAAACAACAATCTTTTAACTTAAACAACAATCGTTTCTACTTAACCAACAATCTTTTCAACTTAAGCAACAATTATTTCAACTTAAGCAACAATCATTTCAACTTAAACAACCTTTTAACTTAAACAATAATATTTTCAACTTAAACAACAATCTTTTCAACTTAAGCAACAATCTTTTAACTTAAACAACAATCTTTTCAATTTAACAATCTTTGAACTTAACAATCTTTTAAACTTAAACAACAATTTTTTCAACTTAAACAACAATTTTTTTAAAGCACTAACACAATATATATCGTCGCTGTCCAATGAAAAACATGTATCTCTATTTTTGTCAATTTTCATTTTTCCACATAATCTTCACACAACAGCTACCATTGATATTGTCTACAATTTCCATGATAAATAGACCAATAGAAATGCTTCAAAAAATTTGGAAATGATTCTGGTTCCATTGACTTACATTGAAAATAAAAACGTTTTTTGGCCTCTCCTGTAAAGTTCCTGTTTTGAGGATGCTTGTTTTCCATTGGACAGCGATGATAGACTCTTCCTTTTTCTTTCTTTCTTTATTCATTTGTTCATTGAAAGTGTCCATAGCGACTAAATGGCTGATGGTTCTGTCTCTTAGTGGTGGCCATCTATGACTACACCAAGGACAAGGACGACGAGCTTTCCTTCATGGAGGGCGCCATCATCTACATCATCAAGAAGAACGACGACGGCTGGTTCGAGGGCGTGTGCAACGGCGTCACCGGCCTCTTCCCCGGCAACTACGTGGAGTCCATCATGCACTACGCTGACTAACGCCGACCAGTCGGTCGCCGCAAAAACAAACATTTACAAAGTGCATTAGGATATGACCGAATGTTTGTTGTCGTCCGACGTGTTTCGAGTATTTGCTGTGCGTACCGAGAGACTGAGAGTACGGAAGGCGAACGCGGGAAGAACAGCAGCAAGTCTTCGCTTCTTTTTTTGTTAAATATATATATAAATCTATTTTGTACATACAGTACTGTACGAAGCTGCCTGTAGATTGTTAACTAGTGCGTGTTCTTGTGCGTGTTGCGTCAGTGTAGCGAGGCCAGTCTTTGCAGTATGCCAACTTGTCGGCTAGGGCTTGTTTTTATTCAGAAGTGCTCGTCGTATTTTCTTTTTTCCGTAACTTACTGCCAAACTCTTCCCTCGCGTCGGGGAAGACGTGTTCTGAATGTCGTTTCTTAAATGTGACTCATGCCTGGCTGACGATTAGGCAAAAAAACGAGAAAACGATCGCCGTGATTTTTGTTCGTTGGTTCGTTTGGGGGGCGGAGGGGGGGGTTTCCATTTTTGCCTTCAGTCTTCGCTTACACTGTATCTTAGTTCCACCTTCGTTGCTTGGGCTTCGGCCGAGGCTGAGGAAGGAAGCAGTATTACCTAGAAACTACTTCTCTTGTTTGGGTAGCTCAGTGCTGCGTTAGTATCAGACTATGACACTGTTGAATGAGTGAGCTGACTGTTCCTCATGGTTCTTCACTTAAGACTACTCAAAAAAAAACGAAAAGGCTGACATGACGATCATATCACTTCACCGCTTTACGTCCCATGTAGTGATCTCATCGTTCTTCGTTGTGTTGGCTTATCTTATGTTTTCAGTCACTTTATTTTCTACTGCCTGTCCAAGAGTGTCCAGATACCAGCTTTTTCGGCATTACTCAGTAGGGCTGTGTATTGGCAAGAACCTGGCGATACAATACAGTATTGTGATACAACGGTCATGATTCAATATATCACAATATTTTGAAATACTTCAAGCAAAGTGATATATTGCGATTTTTCAAAACCTACTATTAAAACACACCACTGTATGAACAGGTTTGCCAATGCTTACAATAGCACTGCACCCTTGTGCTGCTTGTTAATGTTGGAGTGGGGCTGAAAATGGATTACAACACTGCCATCTAGTGGTCAGAGGTTTAAACACAACACACAATGGTTCACTGATACTGTGTTTTTGAGAATCGATACAGTATCACCAAACATAATATCCCGATATTCGATATTTTCGATATTTTCTTACACCCCTATTACTCAGCATTAGTAGTGACTTGATTTTCTCAGGAGGCTTTGCTGAAACTTCGCTCCTGAGGTTTATTACCATTCAGCCACATAGCCATTCAACACAACCCAGAAGGTTTTGGAAGTGCTCCATTGCTGCAGAACGGAAAAGGACATGGGTAACAAGTAGGCTTTTCGCTGTTTCTCAAGATGTTGAGCTGTTTTGTTATAACAGCTGAACTGTTATGACATAACAAGTGTTGTTCTCCCAAAATAATGGGATCATTGCAGCCTTCACTGCATGAATCAAATGAATCAATGAATCAAACACACACTGTAGAACCTCACAGCCCAACGCAGGAGACTTACTGGCCAGTATACATATTGTTATGACCCGTCTAGGGGTTTGCATGAACCGTAATATAAAAGAAATAAAACAAAATCAACCCAAGACAACATTTAAACAATTAAAGCTGTATTTTACGCTGGTTTGTCTCAAAACATCGGAGTGGGCTACACCAAAATAACAAACAAAAGATCAAGCTAAGTAAAAATTGCAGGGAGGTAACCTAAACAGGCAAAGGAGAAAAAAATAACGTACCTTGCTCCCTAACGAACCAGTATATTAACAGAAAAGGCACCCACTCCTTCACGAGACCCCAGTATACATTGGTCTTGACTTGTCGAAACAAAATCTAACACAGCCAGTTGGCTTATACTATACACAAATATGTTACTACACTGCTATTCGCTGATCAAACACAAGGTTACATTCCTGAGCTGAACAATACTAAATTATGCATGTGCTGCTGGATTAAACAGATATGGCGGCACACTACTGGGCTGATTTAAAACAAATGGTGGCACGCTAAACGTTCGCCCCAACACCGCCATGGAGGTAGACCTCAACCAACACCCGGAAGCTCGCTGCAGAAATACCCCACGCCCTGGCAGGCAGCCTATCAATTTTTGCATTGCTATGAAGACTCCAGCCAATCCCAGTTGTGGGTAGGTGGGTCCTAATAAGAGATAGAGAGACAAAAAAAGAAGAACAACGAAACAGGGAACAACCACATACGTCCTGAGGATGTAACAATATGTACATTGGACAAAATGTCCAGTCATGAGTGTTTCATAGTTTCATAGTATAATTCATAGTAGTCAGAGTGGTTTGTTGTGAAATACACAGTCAAGTCACATTATTATGACATAGATGGCAGCGTTTTGGTCTGGGGAACGTTTTCGTGGCATTCTCTGGACCCACTCAACCGATTTTGGGTCTGAATCCATCCTTGCAGATCACATACACCATTCATGCTGACTGTCTTCCCTGGGATGGATGGGATCTTCTAGAAAGATTGGTTGAAAGAGCTGAACAAGACTTCCAAGTACTAGCCTAGACCTCTAATTCCCCAGACATGAACCCAATTGAACAGCCATGGGACCACCTGGATGGTGGTGTTGACTCTATGGATCCTCCTCCACGCTCCCTTCAGCAGCTGTGGGATGCACCTCAGTCAGCAAGGCTTCAGATACCTGTGAGAACCTACCAAGATCTTATAGAGTCTCCCAGTCCATCTAGCTGCTATACATGCTGCACATGGGGGTTACTCTGGATATTAGCTGGTGGTCATAATAATGTGACTTGACTGTGTAGTTAATTTTTACAGTTGTGGTAATGGGAACCAGGGGTCACTATGTCTACAACACACATATATCCATGTACTTTACTTGCAAAACCATCAGTGAACCTACTTCATATGCAATGTTGGTGATGGTAGAATAGTGGAAAGTGGTTTTGGTCACTCTTTACTAAAAAGTGTGTCAGATATCAGGCAGTACATTTATAACTATTTATGTGAGAGAGCTTTAAACTCTTTCTGGTTCCCATCACTGTCAATGGTTCTGACTCAGTTTCTCTAGAACAAAGCCTTTCTCAACAAACCTCTCTGACTGACATTGTATTGAATTGAATTTTGCAGAGAATGTTCAACACTGGCGCAATTTTCTTTGTACGAACCAAAGGCAGATCAGTTGAATCTCTAATCTGTGCTGGTTTTCTGAAGAGAACAGCAGGAATGAGAATGAAAAACGATAAAATGCCAACATTTCAGTTGATGTTGAGCCTTCAAGAAAATTACACTCTACTTATTATACTTTGAAAAATGTTGATTGCTTAGAATGAAGAACTGAAGCTGTAGAAGCTGAAATAAACTCATTATCCCAAAATAATTGAGCATATATGTGAATCTAAGGATTTTTAAGGCATGTATACTTCTAAAAATTACAGACATAGTCTGTTTTTTTCTCAATACATAACTATAAATGAAATGAATTTGAATACAGATTAATTGAGACACGGTACAGGTGTTCTTAAGAGGGCAGCAGTGAGCAATGTTTGTTTATTTGAACTCAAGCTGATCTGTTCAGTCTTTCCTAGAATTCTGTAATAGCTGCTTCCAGAACTACAGGCTGTTACACTGAATAGTAAACCAGTTAAAGCAAAATATAAAGAATTTCATGACAGGTAGCCAATACTTGCATTATTAACACGTACCCCAGCACGGTCCTCTGTCCGGAGGTGAGCCTTAAATAGCTGAATCCCCCAATTGGAAAGGGTGTCTGGACACTTTTGGACATAGTGGTCACTTTGAGCTGATTTTCTGATCACTGTATTGAAGGAGAAGGAGAAACGCTCTTTGGCTTAAATGCCAAGACAAGTGTGTGCGTCACAACTGTTGTTGAAGGCTGATTAGCCGCGTGAGGATGTTTACTTTGGTTGTATTTATTTATTCAGATGAAATGTATGTGGGAATGTAACTCACTGAGAGCTGTCCGAACCATGACCTGTCAGTGTTAATCATTGCAAGGCCTTGTCATAAGACGTGCAGACCACGCACGGTCTAAATGTCCTTCCCTGAGGTGCTCTGCAATGAACTTCTCTCTCATCATCTTGTATATAATCTGTTTTCTCAATTTATGTACAGTCTTTTT
Organism: Megaleporinus macrocephalus; assembly: GCA_021613375.1. NCBI lineage: Eukaryota > Metazoa > Chordata > Actinopteri > Characiformes > Anostomidae > Megaleporinus > Megaleporinus macrocephalus. Next base: position 41,981,596 of record CM038708.1, read on the forward strand.
TATAATAAAGCACTGTCCTGTATACTGTCCTGCACCCTGTCTTGTATACCATGTCGGGCACGCTGTGGTTCTTTAAGTAGTGTCCAAGCACATATTTACTGTCCACTTTATTACAAAGCCTCTGCCTTAAACTGGCCGTTTTATGAGAAACACCTAGCTTGTATTTCCACTCACTGGCCACTTTGTTACAAATACCTGCCTTGTTCTTCCACTAACTGACCACTTTATTTGAAACACATAGTTTATACCTCCACTTACTGGCCACTTTATTTGAAACACATAGTTTATACCTCCACTTACTGGCCACTTTATTGGAAACACATAGTTTACCCCTTCACTGACTGGCCACTTTATTGAAAACACATAGTTTACCCCTTCACTTACTGGCCACTTTAATAGAAAAACCCACCTTGTACTTCCTTTAACTGGCCACATTATTAGAAACACTTAGTTTGTACCTCTACTCACTAACCACTTTATTAAAAACACCAACCTTGTTCTGCCACTAACTGGCCACATTATTGGAAACACTTAGTTTGTACCGCTACTCACTTCACCACTTTATTAGAAACACCTACCTTGTTTTCCCACTAACTGGCCACTTTATTAGAAACACCTGCCTTGTTCTGCCACTTACTGGCCACTTTAATAGAAAAACCTACCTTGTACTTCCTTTAACAGGCCACATTATTGGAAATACTTAGTTTGTACCTCTACTCACTGGCCACTTTATTAGAAACACCAACATTGTTTAGCCACTAACTGGACACTGTATTAGAAACACCTGCCTTGTTCTGTCACTAACTGGCTACATTATTGGACACACTTAGTTTGTACCGCTACTCACTGGCCACTTTATTAGAAACACTAACCTTGTTTTCCCCACTGAGTGGCCACTTTATTAGAAACACTTACCTTGTTTTCCCCACTGACTGGCCACTTTATTGGAAACAATTAGTTTGTAACTCCACTTACTGGCCACTTTAATAGAAAAACCTACCTTGTACTTCCTTTAACAGGCCACATTATTAGAAACACTTAGTTTGTACCTCTACTCACTGGCCACTTTATTAGAAACACCAACATTGTTTAGCCACTAACTGGCCACTTCATTAGAAACACCTGCCTTGTTCTGCCACTAACTGGCTACATTATTGGAAACACTTAGTTTGTACCTCTACTCACTAGCCACTTTATTAGAAACACCTACCTTGTTTTCCCACTGGCTGGCCACTTTATTGGAAACAATTAGTTTGTACCTCTACTCACTGGCCACTTTATTAGAAACACTTACCTTGTTTTCCCCACTGACTGGCCACTTTATTGGAAACAATTAGTTTGTAACTCCACTTACTGGCCACTTTAATAGAAAAACCTACCTTGTACTTCCTTTAACAGGCCACATTATTGAAAATACTTAGTTTGTACCTCTACTCACTAGCCACTTTATTAGAAACACCTACCTTGTTTTCCCACTGGCTGGCCACTTTATTGGAAACAATTAGTTTGTACCTCTACTCACTGGACACTTTAATAGAAACACCAACCTTATTTAGCCACTAACCAGCCACTTTATTAGAAACACCTGCCTTGTTCTGTCACTAACTGGCTACATTATTGGAAACAGTTTGTACCGCTACTCACTGGCCACTTTATTAGAAACACCTACCTTGTTTTGCCACTGACTGGCCACTTTATTGGAAACAGTTAGTTTGTAACTCCACTTACTGGCCACTTTAATAGAAAAACCTACCTTGTACTTCCTTTACCAGGCCACATTATTGGAAACACTTAGTTTGTACCTCTACTCGCTGGACACTTTATTAGAAACACCAACCTTGTTTAGCCACTAACTAGCCACTTTATTAGAAACACCTGCCTTGTTCTGCCACTAAATAGACATATATTGGAAACACCTAGTTTGTACCTCTACTCACTGGCCACTTGATTAGAAACACCAACCTTGTTTAGCCACTAACTGGCCACTTAATTAGAAACACCTAACTTGTTCTGCCCTTAACTGGCCACCTTGTTAGAAACACTTAGTTTGTACCTCTACTCACTGGCCACTTTATTAGAAACACCGACCTTGTACTTCCACTAACACCTCCACTGGTGCACAATTACAGACTGTAGCTGCTGCACCACTTATCAGCCCCTTCTATCCATTTATTAGTGGGGTCATTGGTCGACCTACAACTAATTTATTAGAGATTTAAAAGGCACTTTTTTCATAGAATGACCCAAAATCATCCAGCCCAAAGCGGCCCTGGTCAAAAATCGACCACTGATAAAGGACTACAGGATGACCAACACAAATTTTAATGATCTACAGGCTGTAACTGTACACCAGCCACAAAAGAAGGTTTCTGATAAAGTCCTTACACATGATGGCCACAAGGGGCTGCATTGAACATACATTGTAGTAATGTAAAAATATAGCAATGTGTTTTCTTCTTAAATAAGCAAAAATACAGTACATATATTTTATATAGGCAAAGGTTTGAAAAACCCTGTCCAATTACATGATGTGTTGAAAACAGGTTAACCCATGTTTTAGAAAGAACACATAAAAGGAACATATAAAAACATAAAATGTGCAATTGTTTCTTATAATTCTACATTAATTGTTCAGTATAGTAGTTGATGAAGGTAAACGTATCATATTCTCTGTTCTAGCGTTCCTTCTTTCTCTCACGTGCTCCTAAATGTCCTAATGGGAGACGGGTTTCAGGCAGACTGTTGATCATGTCCAGTTGTTTGAAAGCCAGACGCTGCAGACAAGCATTCCAGGCTCCTTTGGGACCCATAAGCTGGCACTGGATCACAATCTATGTGGAGTCTCTGATGAGAAACAGTTATAGACTCAGAATGGCCAGCTTGAGTGTAGCGGCACACAGCACTGTTTGAAGTAAGTGATGCTCTAAAATCCCACAGGCCTTTGCAATTGTTTTCTGTTATTATCCTTGTTGTTGCATTGTTGTGAGTCCTATTAGTGATAAGCTACAGGCAAGAAATCATCTTGAAATGATTTAGGTTTCCCAACATTTACAGGAGGGAAACAGTTGGTTGATTTTTAAAAACAAATTTGATTGGATTGCAAGTTGGATAAGCTTTTACTGCAGTAGTGGAGTTGGACTGAGCCACAGGCTGGATGAGTTTCACTGTGGTAGCAGAGTTTCACTAAGGCACAAGATAGCAGCAGACTTTAACTGGATTGTAACATGGAAGACTATTCACTGTAGAAGAGGAGTTTGACTGGGCCAATAGCCAGAAGACTTTTCACTGATGTAGGAGAGTTTGACTAGGTTGTAGATTACAAGACTTTTCACTGCAGTACTTTTCACTTCTCTGTAGTAGTGGACATTGACTGGGCCGCAAACTGAAAGACTTAATTATAATAGTGGAGTTGGGCCACAAGCCAAAAGACATCACTGTAGTGGTGGACTTTTACTGGGCCACAAGCTGGAAGACTTAGTAAACGACTTTGACTGGGCCACAGGCTAAAAGACTTCACTGTAGTAGTGGACTTTGACTGGGCCACAAGCTAGAAGACTTAGTAAACGACTTTGACTGGGCCACAAGCCGAAAAACATCACTGTAGTAGTGGACTTTGACTGGGCCACAAGCTGGAAGACTTAGTAAACGACTTTGACTGGGCCACAAGCCAAAAAACATCACTGTAGTAGTGGACTTTGACTGGGCCACAAGCTGGACGACTTCACTGTAGTAGCAGACTTTGACTGGGCCGCAAACTGAAAGTCTTAACTGTAGTAGTGGAGTTGGGCCACAAGCCGAAAAACATCACTGTAGTAGTGGACTTTGACTGGACCACAAGTTGAAAGACTTGACTGTAGTAGTGAAGTTTATCTGGACCACAAGCCGGAACACTTCTCTGTAGTAGTGGACTTTGGTAGTAGTGGAGTTTGACTGGGTCACAAACTGAAAGACTTTACTGTAATAGGGAAGTTTGTCTGGACCACAAGCTGGAAGACTTCACTGTAGTAGTGGACTACTTTGAGTGGGCCACAAGCTGGAAGACTTTACTGTAATAGGGAAGTTTGTCTGGACCACAAGCTGGAAGACTTCACTGTAGTAGTGGACTTTGACTGGGCCACAAGCTGGACGACTTCACTGTAGTAGTGGACTTTGACTGGGTCACAAACTGAAAGACTTTACTGTAATAGGGAAGTTTGTCTGGACCACAAGCTGGAAGACTTTACTGTAATAGGGAAGTTTGTCTGCACCACAAGCTGGAAGACTTCACTGTAGTGGTGGACTTTGACTGAGTCACAATCTGAAAGACTTTAATAGGGAAGTTTGTCTGCACCACAAGCTGGAAGACTTCACTGTAGTGGTGGACTTTGACTGAGTCACAATCTGAAAGACTTTAATAGGGAAGTTTGTCTGGACCACAAGCTGGAAGACTTCACTGTAGTAGTGGACTTTGACTGGGCCACAAGCTGGAAGACTTCACTGTAGTAGTGGACTTTGACTGGGCCACAAGCTGGAAGACTTCACTGTAGTAGTGGACTTTGACTGGGCCACAAGCTGGAAGACTTCACTGTAGTAGTGGACTTTGACTGGGCCACAAGCTGGAAGACTTCACTGTAGTAGTGGACTTTGAATGGGCCACAAGCTGGACGACTTCACTGTAGTAGTGGACTTTGACTGGGCCACAAGCTGGACGACTTCACTGTAGTAGTGGATTTTGACTGGGCCACAAGCTGGACGACTTCACTGTAATAGTGGATTTTGACTGGGCCGCAAACTGAAAGTCTTAACTGTAGTAGTGGACTTTGACTGGGCCACATGCTGGAAGACTTTTCCTCATGGTTGCAGTGTTTGACTGGACTACAAGCCTATAAAGTTCTACTTTTCAGCTGTGGAACTGCATGTGTGTGTGTTTACTGTTGATTTATAGTTTGTTGTAATGGGAAGGCATCATCAGTTTCACCTTCCGGGCCAGATACATTCTGATTCAGTTTGTTGAAGAAGAAAAAAACATAAAACCTTGCTTTCCATAATTACCAAACAGTATTTTGGTGTACGTTGAGCTATAGTCATACAGTCTTACTCTTTTTCTTCTTCTTCTTCTTCTCGTTCTTCTTTTTCTTATTCGCTTTCTTCTTGCTCGCTTTCTTTTTCATGAAAATCTATACCATACAGAGCCGCAGGAACCTGAGGAAAGCCATGGGTTAACTCTTGCAGTTTGAGGAAAACCAAAAACCTGTTGCCAATTAAGCCAGTGGCACATGGACTTTACTACAGGATGCCTAAGAGCAGTCAGGGTCTTCTCATCCTCTGATCTATATATAGGTGATACAAAGTGTTTGCTCTTTTTAGAAATTATATTAGTTTAAAGAGGATTAAGATGTTAAAATGGGGTATGTAAAGTTGCTCAGTTGTGGATTACGAGGGGAGTTTCTTGGACCTCCAGACTCAGCGTCGGGACTGAAAGTTGGTAGAAGCGTTTTTCCACTTCTGAAGGTCCAGATGGCGGTGATGGTGCTTTTTTTGCTCGTGTCCACAGCAGGGATTGTGAGAAGTGCATCTGGAGGCTGTAGGGGCACTCACTGCCCAGGACGTCCCGTCGCCCCATACACGATAGTCCACCCTCAACATGGCAGCGTGCGGGAAAACCCAAGGACATTAACGGCAGAGGTGTTTGTCCCACAATGCACTGGGAGAGGCTGCCGCTTACCTCCTAATAGCACGGAGGGGTGCAAAGGCATTGAGTGCAGACTACCTCCTCTCAGTACACGGGTTAAGCCCAGGCAGGGTGCGTGCCACGGGGACGGCTGCCCCACGGGGGCAAACGGTGGAGGCGGCCGAGCAACGGTTGTAAAAGCACAAGACAGAGCGGATTATGTGCTGCGGGATTTGCCAGAGCGCGAGGGATCTCCGTTCGGAATCCAGCTCACCTGTGATGTCAAGCCAGGTAGGAAAGAACAGCTTTGATCTAAAGTCTCCAGAGGTTCTGTGGGTGACCTAAACTGGCCCAAAGCCCAAGTGTGTTCTATTGCAACATATTATCTGTTATTGTTAGTATTATTATTATTATTAGGATAAACTAAACACACTTTTTCTAGATACTTAAATTATATTATAGTGAATTTAACCACCACAGAGCAGGTATTATTATGGTGGTAGATCATTCTCAGCACTGCAGTGACACTGATGTGGTGGTGGTGTGTTTGTGTACATTGTGTTGGTATGAGTGGATCAGACACGGCAGTGCTTCCGTTTCAAGTCAAGCTGAAATTTAAATTAATTCATAAATTTAGAAAATTAATTCATTTGTGTCCTCGTTCACATTAAGCCAAATCCTTTGAGGCACACAATTCTTATTACTCTGTAATCTTTGATCAAACTGTGGGGTCAGTGTGGTCCAATGTCAGGGAAAATTAGACTAACCAGCCATATGTTTTTTTCGTTCTCTCCATCACCAAACATTAAGAGAGAACACTAATCAGCAACTTTGCTTCCTACTGCACATACTGCTTTGCCTCTGACTGCTAGGGATGGGCGATACCACCAAGTAATACTAATATTTAATATCCTGACACCAGTACCGATACCGATACTTTAAAGTATATGGTTTTCAACAATGACAAGCTGTAAATGTGAACCTTTTATTGACACCAAGTTCTCTTTTGCTTCTTTTTTAATACAATCAACAAATTTAAGAATGTTAAAATTATATCGTCGCTGTCCAATGAAAAACATGTGTCTCCACGTTTAAATTGTGTGAACATTTCATGATGAATAGACCAATAGTGCTCCAAAATAGCTTAAAAACTTTCTGGTTCCATTGACTGACACTGAAAGTAAAGTATGTTTTTGGTCTCCTCTATAAAGTTGCATTTTTGGAAATACTTGTTTTTCATTGGACAGCGATGATATGTAAACTTAATCTCGCACTTCACATGCCAAATGAATATTCAATAACTAAACTGTATGTCTTAACTGTACGTCTAATCTTAAGAAATTGAAACTTTATCAGAAGGACATTAGATGAAAAAGTAAACAACATGTGTATCTAATATTTTGCTGGTGTTTTTTTTATAAGCTGTATGGACCACGTTATTTATGAGAACCATGTTAAATCTTAAGACGTCTATCAATTACAAATGCACATATCAGTGTCACTACAGTATATTAGGTTTGAAGCGGCTTCTTATTCACCAGCTTTTTTTAGGAGAAGAGAAAAGAGGCGGAAGGAAAATTAGTTCTTATGCTATGCCATTATTTACTGCAGCATTTTTTGTTTCATTTGAAGATAGAATACACAACCATCCTGCTAAATAAATAAAGATATTGATATTTTTGTGCTAGAACTGATTTTTCAAAGTAAACCCCAGGATTAGAAGTATTGATATTTAGCTATCGATGTGTCCATTGCTAATGTTAGCAGACAACCTCTTTCTTCTCCTCACTTTAGTCTTTCTATATTTCAGTTATCTTTTTTCAGTTATTTCAGTTAATTCTTATTGACAACACGTGTTCATGTTAATACAAGAGATGCAGAGGAGATATCTGGCAGTATTTGCGCTGGAGTTTTCTGCTGTAATGCTAGGCTAAGCGGCTATGTCGCCTCAAGGTGGGTTAGCTGATAAAGAAGCAATGTGTACAAACACACACAGTCCAAACTTTAGGTATTCATACAGATTCACAGATTTATTCAACAAGACGTTACTTTCTGAAGTTTTTTGCTCTTGTTTTTGCCATGAAAGTGTAAGCAGTGTAAGTGAGAGAAATGCAGATACTAACAGGTTAGCCTGCTAAGCACCATTTTGCCTCGCCAACGTGACAAAAGCCAAAATACATGTTAAAATCAAGTTGCTTCAAAAAGAAAATACACATCAAAAATATTGTAGTACTTAATATTTCTTGACCATCTGGTTATTTTTCTAAAACAGAATGTGTCCAAAATGCTCAATGATCCAAATCAAATCAAAGGATATAATAATGCCCAACCCAGAACTATTTACTGGCTGAGTAGCCTGTTTTATTCAGAAATATGTCACATTAAACACTGTGTGCACTCACTAGCCGCTATTTTAGATGGTCCTACCTTGATGGTCCACCTTGTATATGTAAAGTCAAAAACTTTCCTGCTTAGTTTTCAATCCTCTTTGTTAGTGGTCACAAAATACTGCCTATAGGACACTGTTGGATGGATAGTTTTGGCCGGTGGACTATTCTCAGTCCAGCAGTGACACTGAGGTGTTAAAAACTCAAGCAGCACTGCATTCACACCAGCACAACACACTCTGAGAATGATCCAACACCTAAACAATATCTGCTCTGTGGTGGTCCTGTGGGGGTAATAAAGTATACAGAGAATCAGTCTGTAGTTGTAGAACTACAAAGTGGTCCTTTATGGTAAGTGAAGCTGATAAAATGGACAGCGAGTGCAAAAACAAGGAGGCATACTTAATAAAGTGGCTGGTCGGTGTATACTTTAAGTATTTTATTGATGTAGGTAAGTATGCTTCTTCTTTGAGAACTCAGACTGATACAAGCTCTAACTGACAAGGTGTAATATGTGCAGACAGTATAAAAGCTTAACAAAAGACTGTCACTCCATGTAGGCTACATGTCAACCAGTACATCTCTAAAGCTGTATATAGATTAAAACCTATAATAGTGAAACGGATGAAATTGTGCTTTTTTTGCACCTGCCAAACTGTCCAGGCTCCAATGAGGTGCCATCTGAGGACGCACTTGTGCTACAGCTGCGCTTGGCGAAGGGTCAGGAGAAGCTGGTGGAGGAGCTTCAGGGCCAGCAGACCGAGATCAAGCAGCTCCAGAGCAAGCTGACGCAACAGCAGGGCACGCTGGTGGCTCAGCAAAGAGAAATCCTCGAACAGCAGCAGAGGATGTTCGAGCAGATGGAGCAAGTCAAGGCCCAGTATAACCTGCTCCTGGACAGCGTCAGGCACGTGTCCTTCCAGGACGCACACAAAGATCTTGAGAGCCACCTGGAGAGCCAGACGAGGGGCAGCCATGAACGAGAGGCTTACACCATGCACAAGGTGGACATGGATGCCAGTGTGATGGAGGCTGGCAGAGCCCTGCCGGGGTGCGGCTCCTGCCGCGCCGATGAATTCTGTGATTTCACTGGGGAGTGGGCTCACTGCAAGAAATGTACTGTTTGTCCTCCAGGGTTCTTCCTGGTGTCCCAGTGCTCCATTCATGCAGACAGGATGTGTCAGGTACTCGTCTTAACTTGTCATTGGTCCTATTTTCTGTTCTGTGTTTTAAAGTTGCCATGTTGAAATAAGTGTCTCTGAAAATTATCTCATTTTAAGTTCAGCATAGGTTGTTCTATACTCTAAATACACTACACTGCCAAAAATATTCACTCACCCATCCAAATAATTGAATTCAGGTGTTACAATCACTTCCATGGCCACAGGTGTATAAAACCGTCAGATGAAGTGGTGTAAAGCACACCACCACTGGACTCTAGAGCAGTGGAGACAATTCAATGGACGAGTCTGGGTTTGGTGGTTGGCAGAAGAACGGAACTTGTCTGACTGCATTGTGCCATGTGTAAAGTTTGGTGGAGGGGGGATTATGGTGTGGGGCTGTTTTTCAGGAGGTGGGCTCAGGCCCTTAGATCCAGTGAAAGGAACTCTTAATGCTTCAGGAGACCAATTTCATGCTCCCAACTTTGTGGGGACAGTTGGTGGACGGCCACTTTACTGTTCCAACATGACTGCACACCAGTGCACAAAGCAGCTCCATAAAGACATGGATGTACTCGATTAGTATGGAAGAACTCCACTGGCCTCAACCTGATAGAACACCTTTGGGATTAACTAGAGCGGAGATTGCGAGCCAGGCCTTCTGAAAAGAACGTTCAAACATTCCCGTTAATACACTCCTAAACCGTGTAGTCTTCCCAGAAGAGTTGGAGCTGTTATAGCTGCAAAGGTTGGGCCGACATCATATTAAACCATATGGATTAGGAATAGAATGGCATTCCAGTTCATATGCGTGTAAAGACAGATGAGCGAATACTCTTGGCAATATAGTGTATGTATTTCAGCGTTGATGGTGACTTCACAAATGTGCAGGTTTTCCACTAATACGTTTTTCCCAATCCTGGTCTTGGTTCACAGCGCCCTGCCCATGTTAGAATGCTTGCCCAGTTCGACTCAACTGTTAATGACCTGTTTAGTTGGATCAGCAGGGAAAACATGGAAATGTGCAGGGCAGTGTGCCTCCCGGACCAGTGTTGGAAAAAAATATAGAGGAATTTGGCCAATTTGATATGTTTTTAATAATAAACTAGACATTCTTGTTTGGTTTATATGTCATATTTTAATAGTTTTGGGCATGTATACTGTTTTAAGGCATACAAGTCTTTTGGCTTTGCACATTATGCACAGAGATTTCTCCAGATTCCCTCCCTTTTTGATGATATATGCACAGTCGAGGGTGAAAAAATGTAGTTGTCCATTAAGAAACGTGGCTGTCAAACAGTTAACTAATGCATTCTTTTGGCAAAGACCCATACTTGCTTGTAAATAACAGGGCCTTTCCTGGATGTTCCTTTTATATGGAATTATTATTGCCTTACCTCTTATTAGTGCATCACCACATATTTAAGGGTTTAAAATGTTCTTAGTCTTAAATTGTTTCTGTTCCATATTCTTTAGATGTTTTAACGCTTTCCCTGCTTTAGAGCACCCAATTCTACTTAGTAAGCGACTGTTACTGACCTGAGTAGTTGGAGTTTGTTAAGAGCATGGAAAACACAAAAATCTATCAGGCCATATGCCACTAGGACCAGTGTTGGGAAACAATGCCCTCCAAACCAAGAAAAATCTTGGCTTTTAAACTTTTCTCTGGTAACGTCTGGATGCTTCTTTTTGTTCTTTTTCCTGAAGAACACAACATCAATTATTCCCATAAACGGTCCAAAAGGTTGAGTCATCAGCCCACAATACATGTTTCCGTTGAGCATCAGTCCATTTCAGATGAACTTGAGCCCAGAGAAGCTGTCGGCATCGTTGACGTATGACTTCCATTGTGCACAATGTACTGTCTTAACTTGGAATTGCAGATGCAGTGTTGAACTGTAAAAAAGTTTATCGATTAAGGTTTGCCAAGTTTTCCAGAGCCCATGTGATCCATCACAAAAGCATGTTGTTTCTAAAGAAAACCCTGACTGTTAAGGCATATAGGCACCAATATGGTGTACATGCCCAATAGCATTCTGATATGTAATATAAAAAAATCAAAATTTATTTATTATTAAAAATCTTCATCTTCTCTGGATGGAATTCTTCTCTGCAGTCATAATTTTCAGAATAAGAGAATATGTACAAAAACTATACATTTAAAACAAGAAATAAACATATTGTTTTAAAGCTTTTTGTGATTTAAGGTCAGAGTAGATTATATACCACTTGGTCTTTTATTTGGATTCCACATACTGTCCCAGCTTATCAAATGTGAGCTGACATGGTTGAATGGTTTATTTTCCCTGAAAAAAGTATGTAACTTCACAATTGTATATATCTGATAGGACAGAGATGAATGCTTGGAGATACAAAACCTATGTGGAACGCAGAACCAGTGTCTCAATACCCCAGGTGAGTCAAGCACACCATTATAGAATCTCTTTCTTGAGGTCTCTAAAGGACATTATAAAAGTAGTTTTGGTCCTAAAACTTGATTTGCTGAACTGGCAAGGGAAATCTATTAATGCAAATAGTCCTAAAACCATTTTGCTCTTTCAAAATGTAGGTGTATAAAGGAAAAGTACTACAGCCATAGCTCTGTACATATCATTTATATGGTCTTGTTTTTTAACATTCTGTTTTAAAAAGAAAACATTACATTACTGAGGCAGATAGATAAATCAGTACTAAAGGGGGCGACAGTAGGCCAAGAAGGCCAGAGCAGGATCTACTGTTATTTCAACAGCTCCAACAGCTAAATGTGGGCAGTAGAGCAGCTATCTGCTCTACCTGTTCCTCCTTTGGAATCAAACAATTTAATTAAGGTATTTATGTTTTTGTAAGCAAGCCATTTTACTGCTAGTCTCCTTTGAAGCTTGAAAGATCACTCTGGTGGTACAAGACTAGGCTGGACTGCCATTATAGTACCCCTTGCTGTAATATTCAAACGTTTTTATTTTAAATGTATGTAATACTTTAACATATTTTGTTATTTCATCCATTTACAACAAAACAAGTGAAATTACCACAGTGACAGACTGAATGTCTCTCTGTCTGCGGTCCATAGTTGCTTGACTATGAAACCATATTCTAAATATAACAAATTTCTTGGTGGACAAAGTGTTTATTATGATTATTATGTGTTACAAAACAGTTTTTACCACATTGGTTTTTAGGACTGATGCAAAACAAAGAATATCCCTAACTCGTGGTAAAATCACTGTATATCTCTTCTTGAATATAGGTGGGTTCAGGTGTACAGGGATGTCAGTGAAAGAAGCATCTGCTGGCGTGTGTGGCCACGCCTACTTCTACAGTCCAGAGCTGCAGGAATGCCAGGCTTGCTCCGAGTGTGATTCCCATAGTGTGGCATCTCCTTGCACAGCCTTAACCGACACTGTGTGTTCCAGTCCCTCTGACACCGGACTGTCCTTCTCCTGGTCGGGCGATGTTACCTTGGCTCAAGGTGGCGAGTTTCCCAATATGGAACTTCACATCCAGGGCAACGGTGATGAGAGTCTGGTTTCCAGCACCAGTGGTCAGTTGGTTTTTCATCAGCACGGACTTGTCTGGGTGGACCATAACCTTGCACTGAGGCACGGCTGCCGGAGTTTTGTTCAAGCGTGCCTGAGGTTGAATGCCAGTGAGGAAGGTGGTGGTCGGGACCTGAGCGGTGTGCGTGTGGAACAGAGGGAAGGGAAGTCTCTTCAGAGTGTCATTGTGAGCGGGGCGTCTGCCGTTGAGCCGGGTCACATGCTGTCCCTGTTTCTGAAGAGCGCCAGTCATCACTGCAACCCTGACAATGAAAAAGTCCACTTGGAGACTAGCCTCGTGGCACCCTTCAGCTTGCTCTGGCTCTCCCACGACACAGGTGCGGTTGCTATGACTGCTCAAGCTGTGGCCTCAATGCACTTCCATACCAATTACCGCCCCACCTTCCGCACCTCTTCCATCTCCGATCCCTATATAGTGAGTCTGACCCAGGATAATCGAGGGGTGCGCTTTGCAGAGAGAGGCACGGTGAAATTTGTCCTGCAACAGGCAGTGTACTCCATGGGCCAAGCCTGCATATCTGAGGGCTTCTACCTGCTGGCCAACGTCAACCACAACGGAAGCAGTGCCGAGCTGACCCGAGCATTCAAACCTGGCGTTCATTACAGAGACACATCCATATCCCTGTCTGCTGTTGCGACTGTGGATGCCGGGGACACGCTCAGCTTTGAGATCCTAGCGCCAGCGCAGTGCAACGTCCGCTACTTTGGTGATGACTCTGGGATCAGCATGCTAAGCCTCCTGTGGATTCCTTCGGCTGTGTCCTCCTCCATATCGGCCACCGTCTCCAGCAAGGGTCTGCCCTTTGGCGCCGTGAGGAATAAAGCCCTGACCTTCCACCAGAGCTCTCCATCAGTGGCGCAAGTGGCCATTGCTGGCATGGGGCACCAGCATCCTCATCGAAACTTCATCTTCAAGGAGGCAGGGACAGCTAGTGTGGCCCTTGACCTCAAGTTGATCCATTCTTGCAGCATGATCAAGGTCAGCTTGCTCAAGCAGGCAAGGCAGCAAGGAGCACAGCCAGCGGTTGTTGCCCGGCAGGCTGGAGGTCAGATGCCTGAAGGGAGTGAGTGGGCCACTGTAGGGCTGAGGGTGTCGTTCCCGGTGAATAATGGCACGGAAGTCTTTGCCACTGTAGACTGTGTGCGCGGCCGTCTTAACCAGATCGCACACGATGTTGGGAGTGTCATTACCATCCTCTGGACTGCTGCCTGAGTTAGGCATTGGCGTTACAGTTTTTGCATTGCAGTGGTCATCGAATTTGCTAGTCTTGCAGAGCCAAGTATAACGTAACAAGATCATCTGGGGACAACCATGTGAAAGTCTGAGCTAAATGTAGGTGGGAATATAGACTTGTTAGGGTGGGAACGAACCAAGCATGAAATTCCTAAACCAATCTGTTGCCTGCTGAGGGCAGAAATCAAAGTAGGGGTCCAACATATTGCAAATATTGTGCAACAAACAGCAAGACTGTTTTTAGCCCATGGATTTAACTAGTCCTCATAGAAAATCAATCTGTGATCATCTATGCAGCTCTGCCAGCTATACAAACCAGACTCAGATCTATTTGAATAGGGGGAGACCAAATCACTCAAAGCTGAAGGTCAAATTACTGTTTCAAGAACACATTTAAAATCTGACTAACACATCAACAGCCTCAATATCTTTTGGCTACTGTGCTTGAGCAGATCTCAACAACCAGGGAGGCCTTCCTTGCCAGCACCACAATATTGATGACCGTTCCTTAATCACTTTAACCAGCAAACTGATTGCCTCTTTTTCTAGAAGGGTAGGACTTCCTCTGTAAACGGCCACCATGTTCAGTTTTCTGTTCATATCTCGGTTAATGACCCATCGGCCAACGTCTATGATGTAACACAAGTTGAGTAAAAAAAAGTCCAGCATCTCTTGCAATGGAAAAAACAGTTCCATACTATAGTTTAGCTCTATTTAAGATATTGCTGGCCTAGAGATAGTAGTTGACAACTGGGTTACCAGTGGCCATATGTGGCCTCTGTTGTCCCCAGTTTACACCATGACAAACTAAATCGAACGTGTCCCTGAAACATTCAAATTAAAGAATGAACAAATGTTTTGCTTGGGTTATAAAAGAGCACAGACCAGAGGAATCTAGGGGCAGGTTTTAGAGGGAGTGGTACCCCTGTACCACAAACGAGTACCAAAATTTTCCAGACATATACAATCACATATGGCTCTGCTACTTGCAAATTTCTTGCTATTTTTGAAACAGCATACTCAATTATACTAGTACACGACGATATAGTTTCTCTTCTATAGATACATGAAAACATGCTCTTTACACGTATGACTAAATATAGATATATTCTAATAGTTTACATAGTTTAAATTCTTAGCTGAATTACAAGTATCTAATTTGTTTACCAACTTTGAATTTAATGATTTTTTTCAATATATATATTACATTACATATAGTACATATGCATATTTAAAAAGTTAACAATTTCTTATTTTATTTAAATGAGCAAATCGTCCTCATGCCTCTTATGGCTGTCGTGGTTTTCCTGCCTAGCAGATCTGACACAATTTTTCAATATTTTTTTCAATATTTTTCAATATTAATTGGTTCAAAGTGGTTTCAAAGTGGTTTGGTGTGAAATGGTCAACTCGTAGAACATTGTAAACGTTGTTGACAGTGGTGGTGATAGAAACCAGACCTCTGACGTCTATGATGCATGTAAAATCTCACTGAGATATTGTTTTATTGTATTTTTTTATCTATTTATGGCAGAGAGGTACATGCAGGGTGTTCTAAGGCAAAGTAGTCCCCAATTATATATATATTTTTTATCACTTTTTACCCTTATCAACATCACATAGTAACGTGAGTAAGCAGTAAATTCTCTACAAAAAAAAAAAACATTATTGTCAAACACCTCAGAATTGAATTCTGGTTACATCTCAGCCATTGAATTATGTAGAAATTTAGGATTTTAATCAGACAGTTCATTCAAAATATTAGACTTGCCATGCTACAGGTCCTATACATATTTGTCCTTAATATAGCTGCTAATGTTTTGTAAGCTATTGTGATAACAATGTTATTTTATTCTGTTTGCTATCTGATTGTTTTTAATCACTTTGTTTTTAATCACTTAGCTGTATAATAATATTATCATTAGTAGTATAGCTGAATTGAGTTATTATGTAACTATATTGTTATTCGTTTCTTTGCTTTCTGCAACATGTTCATCGTATAACCCACAGTTTTTTAAAATATCAACACTGTTCCAACTCCAGATTGTCTGGTCTGATTGTGTGATTCAAGCTTGCATACAGCGTTTTGATTGGATGCACAGATTCTGGAAAGCAATAGATTTTTTCCCATAGAGAATGAATAGGATGGAAAAGTGCACGGCAATCTATTGAACTTCTGCTCCACAGACAGACATAGTTTCGCATACATTGACTCAGGGCAGACCCTCAACCACAACTGTGGTGTTAATTTGACCCACACTCATCTGTTTATCGTTTTTTTTTCCAATCTAGTCCTATTCATTTTTGGGCATGGCCAAACCTCAAGATTTCATTTAACATACAGCCTCCAAACTGCATGTACTCTTTTAAGGCAGATAACTAAGTACTAATCCCCAGACATACTGACCTGCACTATAGACATACTTTCTATTTGTTGTTTATTCATCCCTCGTTCCTCCCATAGAATCCCATTTATTTCCGTTGGAACCCAAACATTACAGTTTCGTTCAACCTACAGCCTCCAAACTGCATGTACTCTTTTACGGCAGATAACTAAGCACTAATCCACAGACATACTGACCTGCACTTGTCTATTTGTTGTTTATTCATCCCTTGTTCCTCCCATAGAATCCCATTTATTTTCGTTGGAACCCAAACATTACAGTTTTGTTCAACCTACAGCCTTCAAACTGCCTGTACTCACTCAGGACAAATCCCCAACCACTATTCCACAGACATACTGACCCGCCCTCCTCTATTTGTCATTAATTCATCCCTCGTTCCTCCCATAGGATCCCATTTATTTTCGTCCAAACCCAAACATTATGGTTTTGTTCAACCTACAGCCACCAAACTGCCTGTACTCACTCAGGACAGACCTCCCAACCTCTAATCCACAGACATACTGACCTGCACTCCTCTATTTGTCGTTTGTGTGCAACCATCAGGAAATACTCTTTTCTAGTTTAGCGAAGCTCTTCCGAACAGTGGTGGAGTATTTTTTATTGTAATGTAGTACAAATACAAGAAGAGATCCTGAAGCTTATGAATGGCATAAAAGGATAAATAAAAGAAAACATACGGTTTACAGCTGAGCCCTGAATGAAGGCCTTTTAATAGAAGCCCTGTGTGAATGCCTGCGATCCGGTTTTTCTCCTCTCAAAAGGAAATCTTAAGTCTGAATGTCGGCGAGGAGATCGATCATTTTATTTATTTATTTATTTGCCCAATCGTTTACAGCTGGGTTTAGATGACTGTGGACGAGAAGGCCGGTACCGACTCTCTCGAGGCAGAAGCAGAGACGAACAGTAAACGTGTTTCTGGTCGTGGTGGGAATCAAGTGCAGGTGTCCCTCTGGTTTTCATTGCAGATCAGAAGACTGTTTTATAAGTGGAATTTTACCAAGGCAGGAGATCAGCACCATTCAAGCTCCCTGAGAGGAACGCTGTGCTGAACCTCCACCGGCTGTTCTGAAACAAAGATGGCAGTGATAGTGGGAATAATCAGATTAGTACTTTTTTTAATAGACTGAAGTCTGATGCTTATGTACACATGCATATTGTTTCTATCCAAAGTAAAACAAATAGAATTTCCAAAATGTCAATTTTACAGGGGAGGATAAAAACAGCCTTTAGTTTTAATGTAAGTCAATGGAGCCAAAATGTTTTCCTATTTTGAAGCATTTCCATTGGTCCATTCATCATAAAAATGTTCACACAATTTAAATGCGTTTGAATTATGTTAAAAAATTAAAAAATATTTCTATAATAGTAACTTTTTGGAGAGAAGGCAAAAACATGATTCTCTTTAAATGTAAGCTAATGTTAATAATAATAATAATACTAAAATTAAACTTCATTTATAGAGAACTTTTCTTTGCGGTGGAAGCTCAAAGTGCTGGATGAATAGAAGAAACTAGTAGTATTCATTGAAAATCATGTCATCGCTGTCCAATAAAAAAGTACCTCTAAAATGGCAACTTTACAGGAGAAAACAACAACTTTTACTTTTAATGTAAATCAAAGAAACTAGTATTTCTTCAGAACCACTTTGGAGCATTTCTACTGATCCCTCCATCATGAATTTTTTACACAGTGTAAACGGCAGCTGTCGTGATCAAATGATGTACAAAGAAAATCGAGAAAATGGAGAAGCATGTTTTTCTTTAGACAGCAATGATATAATCATCAGATTTCGAAGATAATTAGACACAAATTTAAGAGAAATGTTTTACAATGCTTCTTAAAAGTGAGCGCTGAGCTTGACTGTCTAATAAAAGGTAGAATCAAGTTTAGAAGCATGATAATTGTAACGCGTTACAAGACTCAGAGGCAAAGGTAAGATCCATAAGCAGGCTGTTCTAATGAGAACAACAGTGAAATGCAATGAGCAGTGTACTGGGCTGGGCGGAGGCGTGATAGCTAGGAAATCAGGGAGGCCAGACGGAGATATCCAGGCTGAGCAGAGTAGAAGCTAAACAGCAATGGGTCATTACCTGAGCTTGGACTGGAGATTCCAGGCATTGGCGTCCTGTGAGAGCAGTGGTTAGAGCAGATCCCCTCAGTGGAGGTTGGTTCCAGGAGATAATGTCCTGTAAGAGTTAGTGAGCATGTGTGTGACAAGACACAGAAGTGGAGGTGAAGTGGCGTGCCTAGGTATACCTTGACTTGGCCTGACTGGACCTGGCTGGGTGCGTAGTGGGTTTGGCTTGACTTGGACTTGGCTGGGCTTGGCTTAGCTCGGCGTCAGCTCAGCTTGGGGTGGAGTTAGCCTAGTTTAGCTTAGCTTGGCAGAGATAAATGAGAGGCTTGGTTTGCACGTACAAAGAAACACCTGGTAAATGAGAGGGAACACAAAGGGTGTGTCCGAAATCACCTACTTGCCACGGCTAGTATGTCTGAATACTCAGTAGGTATTGAGTAGTAGGTGAACGGTACCCGGATGACCTACTGAATCGGCAGCCATTTTTATGTAGGCGAACACAGCACACTACGCTATCCCATGATTCAACTGGAGCCGCGGATGAATGGTGCAGGAAAAAAACAGTGAAAAGCTGAACGTCGGCTGTGTGTACGTAGCTACGGCTAGTGAACTGCCGCTACAGAAGTTAGCTCTACTCTTGAGTTAAACAATGATTACATTCCTCCCGTTTCATCTTCTCTGAGCTACAGCTCGACACCGTCTGATACATAATCAGATAAAAACACAGATCAGTTTCACAAAAAGTCTAAATCTGTCAGTAAACAGAGCTTTTAAATGAATAGCAGGACTTTTACGGTGGTGGTCTGACGTCTTGTGTCACAGGACGCTGGCAATATGGTGGACGTAGTATGTCCAAGCTTGTGTGGTACTAAAACTCGTCTATTGAAATTACCTACTAGTCTACCGCTCCAGCAGTACGTACTGACTCTAATCTAGTACCTACTGACTAGTAGGCGATTTCAGACGCAACGCTGGTAAACAAGAGGGAACACAAACATGAAACAGGTGAGGGGCGGAGACAAGGAGCACCAGACATAACATAAACACAAACCCCATAACATTGACAGGGGGGACGTATATAACACAGACAAGCAGACAGAGAAACCGACAGGCAGACAGACAGGCAAGACAAGCAGACAATCAGACAGACAAAGCAAGACAAAACCCTTACAATAACTGAACGATTTAGAACTACCAAAAATGATTCAGTATTCAGCTTCATAACTAATATATCATGTATCACATACTAGTGACCCTGCAGTAAAGCAGTGGGAACAAATATTATAACGTTAGCTAAACCGTTATTAACGTTATTAAACTGTTTTTACGTGAACATCCTGCCGGCCTGTTGTGAGAGGGTCGTTTAGTGTAGTAATGCTCCAATAAACCTGTTTTGACTGAAGCAAAATACCCCATGCTTTGCAGAAATAACCCATCAAAATGCCCCACCAGCCTCCAGCCATCAGTTTCAGGGCTTACTTTATTGTTCCATGATGGACCACTTTGCTAAAGTAGCCATACTACAGAGTAATATAACTTTCAATAGGCTTGAAAGAGAAAACTAGTTCTGTACTCATCTGCCTCGCAAGCCACATTTGGCAAATATTAGAGCTTTTAGGGTCTGTGTGACATCAGGCTGAAGCTATTCTATAAGACGGAGGAACACTGGGGATGGAGGCCTAATGTGAAACACACTTTTACTCTCACACGGTCAAGGCCGTTTCCCTAACGGACAGTGCTCAGTCACATTAATGCCTTGATCGTTCAAAGAAAAGACAGTAATTAAGGGAAGCACTTTGGAATTCCATGCTAGGGGCTCCACGCTGTATTATTAGATGGGGGTAAGAAATGGTGGGCTAAAAGGTTTGTCTTCTCTTTTAGCTCTAAGGTTTTCACATCTTCTCCCACTGAGCTTCATGAAGGCCTTTGTTCTCAACGCTACTTCACTCATATTTTGACAGTTTCCATAAAAAGTCTAATGTTTGGCCATGACCTCTGAGGCCTGTCTCACACATGTCAGCGCTTTAACTACTGAACGTACATTATATATATAGAGTGCTGTGCTAAAGTCAGACACCACCCCCTCACTTTATTTTCAGTCTGAAAGGTCTTTAAAAACAAGAAAAAAAAGTAAAAGCAGAATGAGAGACACCCCCCCCCCAAAAAAAATAAATAAATAAATAAATAAAAAAAAAAAAAAAAAAAAAAAAAAAAAAATATATATATATATATATATATATATATAATAAAATAATATTATAAAATTAAAAGCTACAAAGAAAATAGGATTACTACACCCACCTGGAAGAGCTGGTAGAAAACCACTAAGAGCTCCACTCTTCCTTTAGAATGATCCACAAACCTCCACCAGAAAACTTAAAATAAAATGGGCAGTGAGGGTAAATGCAAAGAAGGTGTTCTCAAAAAACATATTGTCGCTGTCCAATGAAATATAGGTATCTTCAAAATAGCAACTTTACAGGAGAGGCCAAAAAGTCTCCACTTTCAATGGAAGTCAATGGAACCAGAATTTTTTTCCAAGCTGTTTTGGAGAATTTCTATTTTTCCCTTTATCATGGAAATTTCCCACCGTATAAACGGCGGCTGCTGCATTTAATTAATGTAGAAAAATAGAAAATGGTCCATGTTTTTCATTGGACAGCGACGATATATATATATATATATATATATATATATATATATATATATATATATATATATATATATATATATATATATATATATATATATATATATATTCACTACCGCGCAAAAGTTTAGGATCACTTTAGTATTCCATTTCATGCAATTTTCATTCAATTCACTAACAATATTGTCCATTTCACAATTAATGTAAGTGTATCAGAAGATTTTTAAATAATAAAAATGTTTGTATTAAAGCTTATTTTTGTATAGAGGCTTATTTTGCATATAGTCCTATTATCAGTAATTCTCAGTCCTCTGTCTAAATCTCCTGGTACGACCACCAATCCAAGTTAAGGATGTTATTGGACTAATTGGTTGTTAGGACACTCTTGCTCAATTGTGATGCACAGCTGAAAAACATTCTACTAATAAGTGAACATAAAAGGGAACAACATTCTAGGTTAGTTTAGTATCTGAAGATCAGCAGTTGATGGCTTGCTGACCGACTCAAAATGACCAGAAACAACTTTCTTTAGAGACCCGTCAGTCCATTGTTGTGTTAAGGAAGGAAGATACTCCAACAAGAACATTTCACTGTGATCCCAAACTTTTGAGCGGTAGTGTATATCCTAACTATCCTTA
Source organism: Megaleporinus macrocephalus (assembly GCA_021613375.1). Classification (NCBI taxonomy): domain Eukaryota; kingdom Metazoa; phylum Chordata; class Actinopteri; order Characiformes; family Anostomidae; genus Megaleporinus; species Megaleporinus macrocephalus. The sequence goes on from CM038708.1 coordinate 42,003,354, forward strand.
GCTCCACAAACAGTAAAGACATATAAAGACAAAGATATAAGGATATAAACACATAAACAACCACAGATACTGCTATGTATGGACTGAAACCTGGTCGTTGTTGGAGTGTTTGGTCCACACATACACATACACATGTTCGTCTAACTTTGGCCAACACACTGAACCTATGCTTTTACAGGAGCTGTATGGTCTCCATATGTCTTCCGGAGCGTCAGAAGGCAGCCAGTCTTTAAGTGTCTGCAGTAATATCCTCTCATGACACTTTTCTTTCCTGCTCCAGCGTGTCTCTGACGGCCAGTCTGCTGCTACCGTTCCCTGAGCGTGTCAGACTTGAAGCGTAACACATCTGGAAGTGTTTGGGTCACATTTGGAGGGGGTGGTGTTTAAGTCTCTCAGCGGGGATCTTGCAGCATGTTTTCTATGTAATTAAAGAGCTTGAATAGACCCCCCCACACATCTGAAACTACACAGACATGCTACACTCTTTCAGTTCCGAAGGTATTTTATTTTAGTGTTTGTTTTCCATGTGGAAAGAGAATATGAGAACGCCCCGACTGTCTCAGAGTAAACATTAGAAAGATTATAACATATATAGCACACGTTTCTTTGGTTTTCAAACACTTTTCTAATAGTATTAATAGAGTAAGTAGTGCTATTTCATACGTCATTGTGTTTATTTAACCCTTTCCAAGCTTCTCCTTGTGGAAACAACCCAGTGTTATTTACAGTTCTCTTCTAATACCTGCTTTGACTGCTCAGTACTTCATTAAGCTAAATCAAGATTGCTGCTGAAGGAACTGAATACATTCATATAATGTCTGGGGCGTCCAGGAGAAATCTGGAACTACACTTTGTTCTTCAAACTGGAGCTCAAGATATGATCTACTTCTTTCATAATAAGATATTCATGTTACTTTGTATTGTATGAATGTTTATTTACATCTGTTCTAATAATATCTGGTGTTCTTATTGGTGAAAATATACTTATTGATAAGATAAAGGATTTTAAACTATGAGCTTAGGTGTCCAAGACTTTAGCACTTAAGCAGTATATATATTTTATTGCCATGATAATTCTCTCAGCTCATGTTTTAAACTGAGTAATTGTTCTCTCTTCTTTTTTCTAGTCTGTAAGCTTGACATCTATTAGGCCCAGACCTCAAGAGGTATTCTACCAATTTTTAAGCATTTCTACATTAATTAGGCCGAGATGTAAACAAAGTCATTCAGAGTAGGTTTGGCATGAACTGGATCTGATGTCTTTTACAGTGGTGGTGATGGGACCCTGGAGTCATCATGTCTGAAGTACAACATAAACATCAAATGTAGATTTCTAAAAGGTAAAATAGAGGCATATCTGAAAATATAAGTTTTGTCACATACATAAAAACTTAATTTGAAAAATTCCATAAAACAATGCCACATAGACACATACACATAGATTGGCCTCTGGATTGTTTGACAACTAAGCCACCATATTGGTCTGGACAACTTTTCATAACTTTGTCCAACACCGGACTGTAAAAAATGACACCTGGATGAAAAAAGATGCTGTGCAGCTCAGGGCTATACAAACTATCAACAATCCAAACCAGATGTCTGGGAATTATCTTTATCAGACTAAACAGTTGGCAGTTTTTGGTTGTAATTGGTCATTATAACATTGAGAGTACAACATAAACATCAAATGTAGATTTCTAAAAGGTAAAATAGAGGCAAATCTGAAAATATAAGTTTTGTCTCATACATAAAAACTTAATTTGAAAAATGTCATAAAACAATGCCACATAGACACATACACATAGATTGGCCACTGGATTTATTTGACAACTAAGCCACCATATTGGTCTGGACAACTTCTTATAACTCTGTCCAAGACTGGACTGTAAAAAATGATGCCTGGATGAAAAAAAGATGCTGTGCAGCTCAGGGCTATATAATCCGTCACACAATCCAAACCAGATGTCTGGGAATTATCTTTATTAGACTAAACAGTTGTTTTTGGTTGTAATTGGTCATTATAACATTGAGAGTTAACTAACCTTAGCTGGCCTACTAATAACATTCAATGTTAACAAAAACGCTAGCTAGCTATGAGCTGAGACTTATATAAGAAATCACATAAACTGAATTGTCATACATTTTCTATAGTTTACCCATATTTGCTCTTTTCTTCCCCAAACAATTTTTTATGACAAGCAACACATGTCAACACATGTCTTCTAATAAGTTCAAATACAAATAAGTAAAAGCAAAAATAAATTTCTAATTCAACTCATATCCAGAATTAGGTTCTTATAAAATGGCAATGAAAAAACAAAATTCTAATTCACATATACATAGAATCCAAGGAAAATGAATATCCACAATTAAGGTTTTTTTTCAGTATTTCATTTTTCAGTATATTTTTCAATATTTCAAAGAGCTGTCTTCAGACCTGGAGCTCGAGAAAAACATAATAATAAAGGGAATGTAAACAGAAAAAGCCACAGTGTAAAAAAACTTTTAGACAATTCATGTAGGTTAAATCACATACACAAATATAAACCAAAAAAACCAAAATCCACGTGTGACGATTGTGAGTTTCTTATGACAATAAAATACTTTCCAGCATGTTAGTAATTCAGTTAATGTAAGTTAATGCTACTTACACACTCCTGCACACTCTTCTTTCATCTAGCAATGATTATAACTATCCAGATGCAAATAAACTAAAGACATTACTTTTTTTGTAGCCCATGTAGACCATAAACTCTTGAATCTACAAACAATCTCTATGATGCCTTAGACATCAAGGAATGTATTTGTTTAAATTTTATGCAGTTACTTTCAGCGGAGCTAGTTTTCAGAGGTCACCATTACCAGCACTGTTCTAATTAAAATTACTATCCAGCATGAAGTTCTAATAAAAAAAAATCCTTCCAAAAGTTTCTTTTCAGAAGGAAGTTTTAATAAAATTTATTTCTAGATGGACGTTCTAATAAAATTTATAACCAGAATGAAAAATGCAATCATTTAAGTGCTATTATATAGAAACACTGCAGCTCCTCTGTTTACTTCTATTTGTTTACAGACCAGTCTCACCCAGAGAAAGATGCCACATGTGCTGACTTATCACGGCAACAATGCAGCATCTCTATATATATATGTTTAGGATGCCTCAGATATCAAGTAGTGTGTTTGTTTCTATTTTATGTAGTTAATTTTAGTGGAGCAAGTTTTCAGACATCTGGTTCCATTCACCACCACTATTCTAATTTAAATTTATTTTCAGATGGAAGATCTAATAAAATTTATTTCCAGATGGAAGTTCTAATTTAAATGTATTTTCAGATGGAAGATCTAATAAAATTTATTTCCAGATGGAAGTTCTAATTTAAATTTATTTCCAGATGGAAGTTCTAATTTAAATTTATTTCCAGATGGAAGTTCTAATTAAAATTTATTTTCAAATGGAAGGTCTAATAAAATTTATATCCAGAATGAAAAATGCAGTCGTCGTATTGCTTTTAAACAGAAATGCTGCAGTTTCTCTGTTTCCTTGTATTTGTTTACAGGCCAGTCTTGCCCAGACAAACAGCCAGCCAGCATGTGCTGACATCATGGCAACAGTTCGGCATCTACACATGCCTATGATGCCTCAGACTACAGGTATTTGCATTTGTTTTTCATGCAGAAACTTTCAGTGGAGCAAGTTTTCAGACGTCTGGTTCCATTCACCACCACTGTGAACAACTCTGTCTCTAGAACAGAGTAGTTCCTATCCTGAAGCCATCCTGAACGACCATTCCCCCTTCAAGTTGATCATGTAGCTGTACAGTCACTATAAGGACATAAAGTTCATCCAGCAGAGAATGTGTACTGGTTTTCAGACATGAACTATTTCATACGACTGTAAATTAGTGACCATAAGACCAAGTTTGTCATTTGGTGTCATTTATTGATAAGCATCAATGAGCCGTCGTGTGTTTTTCATGTTTTCCAATTAGATTTAGACAATAAAGATTACATCATAGCAGCAAATAACATGTTAGCATATTAGGCAACAACACCTGTTATCACAAGGCATATTTGAATATCTCTGAAAAGCATGGCTTCGTTTCTAGTAGTAATTTCTATTAGTGCTTACTACGTTTGCTCTAGAAAGCAAGACAGGATAGAGCCTTCTCTCCTACATAGCGCAGCAGGCAACAGTGCAAATGCCTCATTTTAAAGCCATTCAGTCCTCTATATCCTACATATCCAACAGTAATTCAACTTCCACTTTACATTTTAAATACATAAGAAATCAATCAAAAAGTCAACTAACAGGTCAGTAGTATGAGTGCAACTGCTACAAGTATGAGTGCACCTGCTACAAGTTCTACTATGCAGTGCTATCATATTTATTTAGTATTCATAGATATACATTTAAGAAGAAATGAATGTTAAAAGTTACCCAACTAATGGATCACTAGTGCAGCTTTCTGGGTATGAGACAGGAAGTGTCCATTGATATTTGGTACTCAGTCAGAGGCACAGGATTATGGCAGATTATGGCTGATGATGTCTAATACTGATAAATTTGCATGCAGTGATTGATAATCGGAATCTAAAATGATTGTAAAATTGTTGTAAAATTGAAAAAAATGCTACAAAATGCATTAAACAGGCATTGTTGAAGGTGGAGTGTGGACTACATCACCATTTAGAAGTCTGGAATCACTGTTAATCACTATTCATTAATATAATTAAAATCAAAATAAAATCATTCTAATGTAATACTAGAACCCTACAGGTTTGTGGCTGTCAAATCCCACCCAGTATATAATTGTTATAAATTTTATATCCAGAATGAAGTTCTAAACGAATATGCAGAATAAAATACTATTTTTAATTATTATGTAGAATGAGGTTCAAATAAATTCCATTAAATAAATACCATATATCAAATACCAAATTTCTAATTCAGTTCATATCCGGAATGAAGTACTAATAAAATTACAACCTGAATATAAAATTCTAATTCATGTCTAAAATTCAGCTCCAAGAAAATGGGTATCCAGAATGATGCTTTACTGAAGTTCTTATAAAAAGTATATCCAGAATTAACGTCTTATAAAACTGATATCCAGAATGAAGTTTTAATAAAATTGATATTCAGAATGATGTTCTATTGAAATTCATATCTAAAATGAAGTTCTAATAAAATTGATATTTTATTAGAATGATACAATTTATATTCAGGATCAAGTTCTAATAAAATTTTAGTCCAGAATGAAGTTTTAATAAAATTTATATTTAGAATGCCACGTGTTTAAAATTGCAAATCTCTGTGAACACCTTGACAAACCAACAATTCTGAAAACTTAAAATTTTGAATATAAAAAATTATCTAAGACCTTATATAATATGTCTTTACAAAATTAAATAATATAAAGTGTCATCTTATGCAGAAGTCTAGCAAATAAGTTAATACATCTTCTACAGGGAGCACACTTAAATAAGGCATTTTTCTGCTGATTATAATTTCTTTCTTTTATTTTAACATATTGGGAAAAACTAACTGAAAAATATAAAATGTGCCGTAACTTTTTCACAGGCCGCATTTTATGTTTTATTTGTTCCAATATGTTAAATTCAGTAAATAAACAGTGACTGTGTTTTTAAGTGTACGGTAGTGTGTTCTCTGTAGACGTTAACACTTGTATACAAACTTTTGCATAAGAGTGTTTAGGAGAATAGATCTCAGATTTTTGAACGGTGGTGTAAGTTGTTGGAAAAGGTGAAGGCAATGGAGAGAGTGTTGGGTGAAGTAGGTTCTGACTGAGTGCATAGTTATTAGTGTTCTTTCTGTAGGCAGTGTTGGTCAGAGGGTCTCATGGTCTTGTCGGTCCGTGTTAAGACTCTTTCAGGTATTCAGAGGTTCAGTGCAGGATAGCCAGCAGGAGGCGCTTAAAATCTCCACTGCACTCCGAGTCCAGGGCATCCTTCAGAGTCGTATCGTATTTCTCCAGGTACAAGTCCTTTATGGTCTCCAGGTCCACCTACAAAACCAAAAGTTGACAAAATCCAGGAGTCAGTACGGCTGCTACTAGTTTTCATCGCTTAATCCATTGTATTCCTTATTATTAGCATCCTTGTCTTTGGTTTAATTACAATCACAAATATTTAGTAACTAATATATATTTATATATGAAGTAACTAATATGTGAAAATTTGTTTATGTACAGGCTGCTTTCATACAGGTTTCCAATTAAACTTATTTAGCAATTCAGTGAAAAATAAGAATTTATTCAAATTATTACTCATGGTTTTTAATATCAAATAGTTTTAGAACCTCAACAACTATCTACAGAAAAGAAAAAGTAGGTGAACTGTTCAGACGTACCTGTTTTTCTGCACTGATGACTAATAAAATGACTAATAATAAAACTATAGACAAACAGACTGTTATTACTAAAATAATAACACACTAATAACAAAATATATTACTTCACCCTCAGTCTAATTGTTAAGTATTTATTTTATAAACTCAATTATATAACCTCACGCTGATGGGGTAAAAAGTCCCTACAATAAAGGTAAATTAGTAAATATTACTTTACCTCTGAACCTACACTGAGAATTTTTCTTAGACGTTCTTTTCCATTTACTCATTCATCCTTTCATTTATTAAATTATTTATTAATTGTTTATCAATCATGAGGAGCTGATATAATGTGTGTAAATACAAGTTTAAATGTTATGGCTGATCAGTGTAATTGAACCATTGACATGACAAGTGCAACAAATAAGACATGATGCATCATAACATTTCCTTGTTTTATTATTGTAGGATAATAAAAATGATGATGTCATAACTTGCTTTTGTTATCATTGGAAAAATCCTGAAATCATAAAGCGCAAATCTTCAAATTACTGACTCTTACAACTAATTCTTAACCCTAACAACTATATCCTAAAATGACTGATTTCATAATTGTTGTATTAGAACTGTTGTATAATAAATTGATTAAATATTACTATTTTGCATCATATATTTATTAAAAATGACCAGCAATATGAAATCAAATAACCTAGTTAACTAATTAAACAACATTCCCACATTTGCTTGGTTGTTTTTGGTATTCCTTAGGCTTTTGTGAGGTCCTGTTGTTTTCATTGGATTCGTCAATGAAAAGCAGGGATTTTGAAAGACTCAGTACCTCAGAGCGTCCCACAATGATTCGGATGAGAGTGTCCTCGTCCGTCCCTGCACCCTTCATTGAAGCGTTGAGCCGACGAGCGAAGTACAGCTGTGGGTTTTTAGCGCACCGAACTGTTCCAACAAGAAAAAACCCAAACCGGTTAAAACGGCTGACAGTATACAACTAATACCGAGAAGCTCTGTTTATACGGCTGAAGCGTTAAAGAAGTGTTTAGCAAAAATTATCAAAATTACATCATTGTTTTCTTATTTTAAACGCAGAACATTCCTTGTTCAGTTGGGCTGAGATATGAAGCCAATGTAGCTAGAAAGTATCAAAAGCTAAAGTACAGCAATAGATTATTTTCATCTACATCATTCTGGCGACTTTCAAAATCCAAATGGAGGGCAGAAAGTGAAAACCAGAATGGAGGACATGGAGGTGAGGAGCTTATACTATGCTAGTTTAGACGAAATTCCAAAAGAAACATAAAATCAGTGCATATCGTCGCTGTCCAAAGAAAAACAAGTCTCCACAAAAACATTCACTTTCAATGGAACCAGAATTTTTTCGATATCGTTTAGAACCAGTTCTATTGCTCCATTCATCATAAGTTAGACCTGATGTTATGTTATGAGGTGCGTTCTGAAGGGAACTGTAAACTGCTACCGAGGCAGCTTGTTCCCAGCTTGTTTGTTAACGTTTGGGTTAACCTCATTACCAAGGTCATTACAAAGTCCATGGTTTGGTTTTCTTACAGTCCTGTGAACTAACCATCAACAAACATTCAACTCTGCCGCCTCTCGTCATTAATGTTACTTACAGTAACCTTAGGTTTTAAATCTACCACCACTCTTCACCTACAGATCAACAGTACACATTACAATATTCGCTCCTACTGACCACACCATCTCGTCATTAAGGTTACTGGTTATGGTAAGTATACAGCAATAATGTTAATGACGAGAGGTGCCGGAGTTGAGTGTTTGTTGCTGGTTAATCCACAGGTAAAAGAAACCCAAGCACAGGCTGAAGGTTTTTGGTACTGCAGTTTAATATTTTAGTATGTTTTTGTTTGTTTTCTTGAGTAGTAGGACGACAAAAAGGTAGTTCTTATACTGACCACCCTATCTCGTCATTAAGTTTCATATCTATCACCAGTGTTCACTCACAGATCAACTATACACCATACAATACTTACTCCTACTGACAGCACCATCTCATCATTAACGTTACGGCTGTTTACTTACCGTAACATTAGGTTTTATATCTATCACCACTGTTTACCCACAGATCAACTGTACACAATACACTACTCACTCCTACTTACCGCACCATCTTGTCATTAACGTTACAGCTGTTCACTTACCACAACATTAGGTTATATATCTATCACCAGTCTCTTCACTCACAGATCAACTGTACACAATACAATACACGCTCCAACTGACCACACCATCTTGTCATTAACGTTACGGCTGTTTACTTACCACAACATTAGGTTTTACATCTGTCACCAGTGTTCACCCACAGATCAATTATACACAGTACACTACTCACTCCTACTGACTGCACCATCTCGTCATTACCGTTACGGCTGCTTACTTACCACAACGTTAAGTTTTAAATCTATCACCAGTGTTCACCCACAGATCATCTGTACACAACAACACTCGCTCCTACTGACCTCATGAAGCTGAAACTCAACTTTTTATTTTCCTTTCAATTTCTTGCACTTTTCTTCCTCATGAGCAACAACATACTTGCTAAAAGCTCCTCATGGTTTCTTGGTTAAACTGATTTTGAACCACTGAACGCAAAGCAATCTATAGGCATTGTGAGAGAGAATGATTGAGTGAGTTAAATCACTTTCTGCCCTCCAGCTGCAGTTTGCGCCACAGCAATGCAGTGAAGTGACGTCATTTGCAAACAACCTTTTAGCATTTTGCTAACTCGTTTGCCTCAGAATGTGTGGAGTTGTTTACTATGGCACACACTAGGTTGTGTAGCTAAGAACAGTAATAGCGGAGATGTTAAAGAGTGAATTTTGTTGAATTGAGTTTGTAAGTGTCAGAAACCACATAAGCAACACAGCACAGTCAGTGTACAAGATGCTAACAATGTTATGCTAACAAGAAGCTTTGGTTACTTGTTAGCTACATTAGCCTTGCAGTTCCAGTGCAAAACTAAACAAGTCTTTTCCGATTGGTATGTTTTCGCCCATCTATTCTGTTACTCCTCTTTTTAAGTGAACACCAGAGGAATCTGCTGCTAGTTTTATTACCCAGAGTAATGTAACAGTCCTTTAATGTTCCTGCGGCTTCACTGTCAATGGCATCCAGGATATCTGTTCCAGAGAGCTGAGGAATGAAGAGGAAGAAGAAAGAGTTAAATAATACAGAAAGTTATTAGTCTTACTAGTCTATGAGTGTAATATTCCACCACTGTATCTTACCGATTCATAGATTTTGAAGGTGGCCTGAAGCTGGAGGTAGTTTCTATGGGTGAGGATGTAAGTGAAGGTGGATTCATCCGTGCCAAAACGACCTTCTCCGGCCTGTTGGAATGCAGAAAAACAACATGGTACATTCAAGAGCAAGAAAGCATGAAGGAGCTTATCACAATGAAAATGGCAAATCAGAAGTCACCTCAACCAGAGACGTAGCGTCCTGCTCAGCCAGTCCTTCGTCCACCTCATAACCCTCGTCCCTGCTGGCCTAGTGGAGGAGAAACGGCTTGGTTTGGTTGAGAACCGGTTAACAAAGCATGGAATCTGACGGAAAGTGCTATTCTAGCCAATCAGCAACAAGAGGCATTCATGCTTGTGCAGAGGAACAGGGGGGAACGGGAGGCGCTACGTGCTGAACTACATGTACTGTCAAGAAGGAGAGAGGGCTGAGAATCTGAGAAACAGTCAAAGGGTTTACATCAATGAGATGTTTGAGCGGAACTGCTGCACCATTTTAGGTGGAACAGGAAAATTCGAACAAGAAGTTGAGGTGCCTGAATGGAGCCCAGCCAGCACACAAAGTTGTTACAATGTTTTCAAAAGTGGTATACGTTGTGGTTTACGACTTCCATGCCGATATAATGGAACATATTCAGGATTCTAGAAGGTTATACTGTCAACATACTGACAATGTTGCCACTACGTTGTCAGAACTTTCTGAGGAATTACATTTCAATATTGTGGCAACATTGTGGCCACAAAAACAATAGGTTGTCACAACGTTATAACTGCGTTTGCAGGGTGCTATAACGCTGTATCATTTAAGGTGGACCAGAAAACTTGAACTAAAAGCCGGATGAGGAGGTTGCTCTGTTCCTGTTAGACATGAGGATAACAAACTCATTTTTAATGTTTCACACAACCAATAGGGGAGTAATGTTTTGTCTGAATGTTTGAGGCAGCAACTGGTTAGCTGGCAAATAAGAAGCTGACTTTAGCCTCGTAGTTTTAATGCTGGTGGTATTTTTGATACAGAGATTTCAGCTGTCAGAGTATCCTGAAGTTTTATGTATAGAGCCACAGATAAATGCACTATGTTAGGACATTTCTACAAAGATTTTGGAGCTATAGTGCCACCAAGTTTAAGCTGCTACATGCAGCAACAGTTGTAGTGACAGTTTGCTTACCCACAACCTAGCAAACTTTAATTATATTATTTGTTTTATATGAATTTGGGGGCGAGGCTTCGGAAGGCAAACTACAGGGAGAGATTTATTTGTTTTACTGCTGAGCTCAAACGTCCAATCGTATACTCCATCTTTGAAGGTTAACATGTGGTCACGTTTTTTTTTCTGACCTGCAGGAGTGAAACCAACAGGTTCCTGACGTCTCCGCTGGTGTCGTCCTCAATATCAGCTTCCAGATCACGCTCATGCACTGCACCGTCAACATGACAACCAAAAAACCTCATTAATATATGCATTTGTATGGGTAGCACTTAAATATTGTCGCTATCCAATGAAAAACAAGTATCTCCATTTTTCTTTTTTTTTTTTTTGTCACTCCATTTGAATGGATCAGCTGCAATTTACATTGTGTGAGAATGTTATGATGAGGGGACCAATAAAAATGCTCCAAAATAGCTTGAAAAACTTCAGGTTCCATTGACTTACATTAAAAGTAAAGACTGTTTTGGGCCAACAGGACACGACTGAAGTGCCCTTGAGCAAGGTACCTTCTTCACTTTCAATCGAAGTCAATGGAACCAGACATTTTTCCAAGCTATTTTTGAGCATTTCCATTGGTCCACTTATCATAAAAATGTCAGACAATGTAAAGGAAGGCTGTCGTGCTGAAATAATGCAGAAAACTAAAAATGAACAAAAATGGAGATGGACATGTTTTTCTTTGGACAGTGACGACATATACTGTACATATACACATATATAAACATGACATATACTGTAATATACAGGGGTTGGACAATGAAACTGAAACACCTGGTTTTAGACAACAATAATTTATTAGTATGGTGTAGGGCCTCCCTTTGCGGCCAATACAGCGTCAATTCGTCTTGGGAATGACATATACAAGTCCTGCACAGTGGTCAGAGAGATTTTAAGCCATTCTTCTTGCAGAATAGTGTCCAGGTCACTACGTGATGCTGGTGGAGGAAAACGTTTCCTGACTCGCTCCTTCAAAACACCCCCAAGTGGCTCAATAATATTTAGATCTGGTGACCGTGCAGGCCATGGGAGATGTTCAACTTCACTTTCATGTTCATCAAACCATCTTTCTCCAGTCTTGCTGTGTGTATTGGTGTATTGTCATCCTGATACACGGCACCTCCTTCAGGATACAATGTTTGAACCATTGGATGCACATGATCCTCCAGAATGGTTCCTAAGTCCTTGGCAGTGACGCGCCCATCTAGCACAAGTATTGGGCCAAGAGAATTCCATGATATGGTAAACCAAACTATTACTGCTCCACCCCCATGCTTCACTCTGGGCATGCAACAGTCTGGAAACTGACGTTTGGCATTGGCATGAGTGACCAAAGATTTGGCTATAGCAGCCTGGCCGTGTATATTGACCCTGGGGAGCTCCTGACGGACAGTTCTGGTGGAAACAGGAGAAGCTGAGGTGCACATTTAATTCTGCCCTGATTTGGGCAGCCATAGTTTTATGTTTTTTTGGATACAATCCGGGTTAGAACCCAACATCCCTTTCAGACAGCTTCCTCTTCCCCTTCTTGGTGGTATGCTGACATTACCCTGGATACCGTGGCTCTTGATACATCACAAAGACTTGCTGTCTTGGTCACAGATGCGTCCTCTTTTCCTCTTTTGAACTCTGGTATGTCCCATAATGTTGTGTTATTGTAATATTTTGAGCTAAACTGTGCTCTTACCTGCTAACTGAACTTCACACTCTGTTCTTACTGGTGTAATGTGCAATTAATGAAGACCACCAGACTGGTCCAATTTAGCCATGAAACCTCCCACACTAAAATGACAGGTGTTTCAGTTTCATTGTCCAACCCCTGTATATTCACATGTAAATCCATACGTACCCTGGGCATACGCCTCTTTAATATTCACAATATCCTGTTGAAACAAATAACAGTTATTATCATTAAGCCATTATTATTCTTAAACTGTACTGAATACTGTATTGAGCAGTATTTCTGAAATTAAGTACAGATGGTCCACAAACCTTAGTCATAAGGACTTGATTCATGGTTTTATCTTATAATAAACTGTTATAGACTCACAAGATAAATACACAGAAAAGCCAATTAATTCCAAATACCTAATATTAATAAACTAATTCAATTCAACATCTCAGTAACTCTTAGTCAGTGCGAATAGGACATCATGACATGTTTCTAAGGGAGGGTCATGATAGATGGGGATGGTGGTGCTATTATAAATGAATATTATGTTGTCTGTTGGTGCAGAATGGCATCATCAAAAATGTAAAGATGGTTTTTACTGCATGTTGAAGTTTTGTCTTTCAAATGATATGACATGAAGCATGAAGTAACAGGGTAGAACAGCCCAAAGTACTGATTTTAAAGAAGACGCTTTGTTCAATATCAAACGAGATCATGAAATCATGTTTTGTAGATGTAGAACTAAATGATGTGTCTTATATATTCAAAGCCATTTTCCATTGTTGGACCTGATCATAGTCCTAATGTACAATAACATATAAATACGGTGTGACCTGATTGGTGCTGGTGCACAGAATCTCCACCAGGATGTCCTCGTCAGTCCCCGCCCCCTTCATGGCCCTCCTCAGCTCTTTGGCAATGTAGATGTGTGGCGCGTCCAGCATGGCCATAATGGCCTTCTCCAAGTTTCCCGTCAGCTCGCTCTTCAGCACCTCCTCCAGTTCCTATGGGACAATATTAGACAATACTTATAGCAGCCAGATCTACAGCATACATTTGAACTAAGAAGCTTGGATTTGTTTTCTGCTGATGTCGATGTGAAAATTGCATGGAGTCCAGATGCAGTTCCATGCAGATATACTGGAATGTATGAAGGATTCTAGGAGGTGGTGACAACATACGGACAACGTTGCCACTACATTACCACAACATTACACTAAACAATAGGTTGTCATAACGTTGTCACAACTGTGTTTGCAGGGTAAGTGCTGTATCATTTAAGGTGGACCAGAAAACTTGAACAAGAAGCTGGTTAAAAAAAACAAAGCCGACTTTAGCTTCATGGAGAGCACGTAAAGGGATGTGTTGGACGTGTGGGTAACATTTACTTTTCCAACTTTTGTTGGATTGCTTTGTCCAGACAGACGTAATAATCTGAATTAAGAAGGTTGGGTTTGTTTTCTACTGATGTTTAAACAGAACTCAGTAACTGAAAGTTGAGCTGCACAGAGTATTGTCCCAACATTAATAGTTACATGCCATGCAATGTGAGGTATAAATCCCTTGTGAAAAAGTAGAGTACTTAAGAGCACTAAAAGTATATTCAAAATAATAATTTTTTTTTTTTTCCACAAGGGTTGCCCAGGTGAAAAAACTGTACACTGAAGTATACTTCATCTATACTTCTTATGCACTTACGATTAATGAGATAAAAGTGTGCAAATAAATATCATAGTGATATTATAAATATACTTAATTATCGAATTGTACTTAATTGTACTATAATCTTTAACCACTAATTCAGTATTTTTTAAAAAATATAATATAATATATATAAAATATATGTATGAATGTACTTTATTGTTTAGATATTGTTATTGAATTATAAATATATTTCTTATATTTTATTAATATACTACCAGTTATCTTAAAGGTTGATTCAAATATACCTCAAGTTGACACAAAGTATATTTTTAATATATTTTAAATACAGAAATGGTAGAAGAAGGTACTTAAGATGCACTTAAATATATCTAATGGTGTCTCACAATAGTACAGTTAAGTATATTTAGTTGTATTTAAGTACATTTTTATTAGTAATAAAACATACATATATCACATAAAAATATATACATATATACATAAAAATAGCACGAGTGCATTGAAGTATACTGAGTGAAGCATACTTCAGTGTACACCTGGGACAGTATTAAAGTTCAAGGACGTGTGGTTCAACCTCAAAACAAGTCATTTCCAAGTCCCTCCTTGAACTCCAGCCCCAGAATGCTGTAGACTGTGCTGTGACATCATAGAGGCATGCTCGCTATCATCCAATCACGGACAGTTCTTCAGATCATCTTCACCTGAGTTCTAATCACTTGTTTGTAGAAATATCGGCTCTTGTTTGCTGGTCTTTGCTGCTTCTTTACTCTACTAAGTGTTTTTCTCTGTTTGTCTTCTTCTGGTATATGACCTCGTTTTGTTTATCGGCTATTCTCTGGATTTCTCCTTTGGTTTGTTTGGTTTGTTTTGGTTCTCATCTGGTTGTCTTCATACCTCATAATACCATAAAACAATGTTACTCTGTAGTGACATTGTGACAACCCTTTGACAGTGCTGTAGCAACATTGTAAGAAAGTAGACAAAGTTGTGTGTTAGCTGGGACTTGCTAACTTAAACCAAAGCTAAGACGTCCAGCGGATGTGCAACTTCCAGCCACCAAAACAGTTGAGAACTTTGTCTTTCCAGCAAGGAAAGAAGGAAAAACAGTCAACTCACGTCATCATATTTTTCAAAATATGCTTGCTTAATCTCCAGCCGCTGAGCTGCAGAACGATTGGCTAAGATGGAGATAATGGCCTCCTCGTCTGTGCCTGCAGTCAAGAGCAAAACAGTTTGGACAAATTTACACAGCTTTCCCATCAGCCCTCGTCTGAAGTCTCCTTTATACTGCTGCACTGAAGCCTAGCTAAAGTAATTTAAAGTAAGCTTACAGAGCACCAATTAGCATTTAGCCCTTAATCATAGTAATATATAAATTAAATATTGTCCAAAATAGTAACTTTCTAGAAGAGGACACATATTTACTTTCAAAGTCGACCGCAATGTTTAAATAAAAATGGAAAAATTAAAAATTGAAAAAAAAATTATTTATTGTTCGGAATGCCGTGGTTATGCTATATGCTATATATGCTATAATGTTTTGGCATTATTACAGATAATTTTTATATTTATTTTATATATATTTTTTATATATTTATAAAATACTAATGGAATAGATATTTGCAGATATTCAATGTGAAATAGTTTGGGCTATTCCCTATAAATACTTTAAAGTACTTTTTTAAAATATTACATTACATAGTAACTAAGTAGAATTTGTGTCTCTCAACATTTTTTACACAGAATAAAAAAAAATAATAATAATATATATATATTTTTTTTTTCTGTTTGTTATTCTGGTGAAGAAACTGTACCTCATTTATTTCTGAATTGTTCTCACACTCTTTTGGAAATAATTTTTTAAAGATTTAAAAAATTCTATATGTATTTGGGTTTTACAGTATCTATAAGGAAAGAGGACAAGACTATTCTTAATTAAAAAGACAATTAAAACAAAAAAATTGCCTCTATTTTTTTTCTAAGTATATAATATCTACATAGTATTTTTACTTTAACCAATACTTAAGCGCTAAAGATTGTCTATTTGTACTCTTTTTAAAACATTTATTTGAAACCCTAGCAGTGTTTTTCCTCTGTTCTCACTGGACATTTATTGTACATTGTACTATATACACACTATACGTTACTATATATTGTTATGCACTGTTTTTAAAAGTCATTTAAACAGTTTTTCATCATTTAAATTTCCGGCAGCTGAGAAATGTAGTTTGTGTGAGAGAGAGTTTCTTCCTCTGGTATGTACTTTGAACTTTATAACTTTGCAGACTGTTTACATGAACAACAACTTATATAACACACTAAATGAAAGAAAAAAAACAGAAATGCATATTAGGTCCCCTTTGAACTTCACAGTACTTCTTTTTTAGAAATTTGTTTTAGAAATTTGACTGTACGGTTAGTGGAAAGTCGTTTGTCTTCACTTACCCATCCCTTTGCAGGCTTTGCGTATGGCCTTGATATCGGCCACCACATCAAAATCCTCATAAGGAACAACTGTGGGCTGAGACCAGAGCAGAATTGTTTACTAATCACGGTATGATGAGTCAAGTTAAATGTGATTACTGAAAGTAACAACAAACTGTAGCAACAAACTGATTAATCTATCTATCTATCTATCTATCTATTTATCTATCTATCTATCTATCTATCTATCTATCTGTTTAGTTAATATCTCAAGATTTTTTTTGTTATTAGTGCCTGTTCATAAGCAGCAAACAGACCCATCTATCTATCTATCTATCTATCTATCTATCTATCTATCTATCTATCTATCTATCTATCTATCTATCTGTTTAGTTAATATCTCAAGATATTTTTTCGTTATTAGTGCCTGTTCATAAGCAACAAACTGACCTATCTATCTATCTATCTATCTAACTATCTATCTATCTATCTATCTATCTATCTATCTATCTATCTATCTATCTGTTTAGTTAATATCTCAAGATATTTTTTTGTTATTAGTGCCTGTTCATAAGCAGCAAACTGACCCATCTATCTATCTATCTATCTATCTATCTATCTATCTATCTATCTATCTATCTATCTATCTATCTATCTGTTTAGTTAATATCTCAAGATATTGTTTCGTTATTGGTGCCTGTTCATAAGCAACAAACTGACCTATCTATCTATCTATCTATCTATCTATCTATCTGTTTAGTTAATATCTCAAGATATTGTTTCGTTATTGGTGCCTGTTCATAAGCAACAAACTGACCTATCTATCTATCTATCTATCTATCTATCTATCTATCTATCTATCTATCTATCTATCTATCTATCTATCTATCTATTTCTCAACATTTCTGTGTAAGTAAATCACTAAGATCTACACAAAGTGTTGTTTTTATGATTCAGTGAAGAGAAATGAATGGTCTCAGATTTCTTTACAGTGGTGGTGATGGGAACCAGGGGTCACCATGTCTACAACACAAACATAGGTTTTTTATTTACTAATCAGTGAACCTACATGTGTCGTCTGAGTTTATATGTAATGTTGATAAGCGAACAAACCTTTTTTGGGGAGCTGGTTTGCTTTACTATGGCCTGGAAGCATGCACATCTTAATCATGAGAGGACTGTATAATACTACTACTACTACTACTACTACTACTAATAATAATAATAATAATAATAATAATATACATTTTAGCCTAAAACCTTCTCAGGCGTCAGGCAGTGTGTTTATAACCATGTTACTGAATAACGTTATGTGCGGGAGCTTTTAGAGGTGAACGCCTGGTTCCATTCAGCACCACTGTGAACAATCCTGTAAGAGCCTCGGAGCCTTTCACACCAAACCTCTCAGATTGACTTTGTTTACATCTTAACTATGTAATTATACAGACATTTTGAATAACTGGTGGAGTTCCCCTTTAAGTCCACTGCTGTAGACTTTCTTAAAGAGTGTGAGTTATTGTGGTGAGTTATTGTGGCTGTAATTCTGAAAGGCAGGAAAGGGTGCAGTGCCTAGCACAGGCCTGTGCTGAGTCATGGGATAGCTGAACCCACACTGAGCCTCCTCTGCCTCGCCCACAGCCTGCAATAACAATGTGACTGTATTGATTATGGGAAAAGATGGTCTGGGATGGAGAACATTCCAGTAAGCCTCACATCAGGCTTTACCCAACCGGAAAAAAATATAAGCACCACCTGAATTCACTTCCTAACCCTTAATATTAACAGTTATGACCACAGACCTGAACATATAAACGGATGAGAGAACGGTGCACACAAGATGATGAAATAAGAAAAAAAAAACACACATATCAGGCAAAGCTTAGAGCAAAACCATAACATTAGACACCCGTTAATTAAATTGTATATACTGTATCGTCTATTTATTATTGTTTATATAAGCTCGGTTGCAGTGGTAAAGCTCTGCTGCTGAAACAGAAACCTACAGAAAAGTCTGTTTTCAGAGAGAAGTACTCACTTGCACGTTTCCCATCTTCAGCCTCTCTCCTCAGTCTGCTCTCACTGCTGCACCGCGCCGCTGACGTCACGCTCTTCACTGGCCGCTGTTTTTTTTCCACCCGCATTTCGACAGGCCCCGCCCTCTGCGCTACGATTGGCTAACAGCATCAGGGTCTGTCTATCGATCTATGTATCTATTTATCTATATCTTATATATAACTCTGTCAAGATAACTAGTTCTTTACACGTTTCTATCTATCTATCTATCTATCTATCTATCTATCTATCTATCTGTATTTTTATTATATTTTATTATAAGATAATTATCTCTTTGAACACCTGTTATAAACAATAAACCGATCTATCTATCTATCTATCTATCTATCTATTTGTATTTTTATTATATTTTATTATGAGATAATTATCTCTTTGAACACCTGTTATAAACAATAAACCGATCTATCTATCTATCTATTTATCTATCTATCTATCTGTATTTTTATTATATTTTATTATAAGATAATTATCTCTTTGAACACCTGTTATAAACAATAAACTGATCTATCTATCTATCTATCTATCTATCTATCTATCTATCTATCTATCTATCTATCTATCTATCTATCTATCATCTGTATTTTTATTATATTTTATTATAAGATAATTATCTCTTTGAACACCTGTTATAAACAATAAACCCATCTATCTATCTATCTATCTATCTATCTATCTATCTATCTGTATTTTTATTATATTTTATTATACGATAATTATCTCTTTGAACACCTGTTATAAACAATAAACCCATCTATCTATCTATCTATCTATCTATCTATCTATCTATCTATCTATCTATCTATCTATCTATCTATCTATCTATCTATCTATCTATCTATCTATCTATCTATCTATCTATCTATCTATCTATCTATCTATCTATCTATCTATCTATCTATCCTATGTTTATAGATTGCGTTGTGGTGATGTTAACAACATTATATCTGTCCATTCAGCTTGCGATTATGATCTACTAGCCAATCTCCAAGCAGGAGGCGGGGCGTGTCCAAATAAGGTGGGAATAAAATGAGACTGCTAAGTTTAATACTGGATAAAAAAAGCATAAAATGTGACCAGTGCAAAGTGCACATTTAATATTTTTGGTTTTTTTCAACATGTAAAACTCTGCAACATCTATCTATTTAATATCTAAAGATAATTATTTCTCTATAAGTGCCTGTTTGTAAACAATAAACTGACATTGGAGTACAACACTGGGAGAACCGACTACAAAGGCCGTACAAACTCAGACAAAGCGGTCTTTATTGTGTCCGAATAGTATCAGCCCACGTGCACCTTGTGCTGTGTTGTGACCTTCTGGTGACCAGAAGGGCTTTGAGTGTTCTGACTTCCAAACATTTGCCATCTAGAGCGTTACACGTGACTACATATTATAATCTTTTGTAAAGTACGACATTTAGAACATAAGCTTGTACATCATCACACACTAACAAAAGATATTTACTTTTTATGTTTAAATATCTAATTGAGAATCTTTTATTTCTGATTAAATGTCTGTGTAACAAACAGTGAATGTGGGGTAAAAATCTTATTATACTATGACAGTATAGATGTTGTTTCCTGCTCAGGGTGCAGAATTAAAGGACCTCACTCTTTGAGTTGAACTTCATGTTTGTAATGAAAGTTACTTCTGTTTTCATCAGTTTTCTTTTTTTTAAAAAAAGCGTTTATTATTGGGATCTGCATACTGTGAGTGGGTTTCCTCCCACAGTACAAAGACATGCCGTCAAGTGAGTTGGAGATACTAAATTGCCTCTAGTTGTGAGGGTGTGTGTGTATGTATGTATGTGTCTGTGTATCAGTCCTGTTTTGGACTGGCAATCTCTCCAGGGTGCACCGCCTAATAAGCACTAGGATCTCCCAGGACCCAGGAGGATAAGTTGGTTGAAAACATAAACACATTTTAAATACAGAGGTTTTTGATATTTTATTTCTTTCCTTTTTATTTAAAACCCAGAGGGCATTTTACAATAGTGCCCAATATTTCCTGTATTTTCTCCACTTGTTTTTTTTTGAGCCAAGTTTATTTATTAGTTTTTAATTACCAATATGTTAATACAATTGTAACAATTGCAACAAAAATATATTCAGCCTTCCAAAAACACCCCACCCCCACCCTTTCCCTGAAAAAATATAACCTAAGAGACAAAAATAAATAAATAAATAAATAAATAACCAAAAAATAACATATACATTTAAAATAAACAACTAATAAATAAAAAATGTGCATAGCATTTGTCCCTTACAAATAAAACTTGACAATCCCAGCAGAACATATTTGTTTATACCTATAGTTACATTAATATCTAATATTTACATACAATCATGCCAATGCTATACACACACCGATGGAGAAACACACAAAATAATAAATAATGATAATAATCACAATAATAATAATGATACAATACACACACACACACATACACATATATATAGTATTTTCTGACCTCTATTTATTCCATAGATTAAAACAGTTTTTTTGTTACTGTACCTTTAAGATATGCAAATGACCTCTGCTCTGATTGGCTGCCCTGTACTGGCTGAAACACTTCTTAGAACTAATATAAAGTGTTGAGGTTAAGCTGGAACACTAATGTAAATGTGTCTGTTCTTGTGACATCACAAAAGCACTGAAGTTGTAGTTTAGTTTTTTATGTACGGGCTGTTTATATGTTTGCACACTACAGTAAACATTTAATTAAAATAAAAAATTAAGGATTTTTTTTCATGGTATGGGCCCTTTAACGTTAAACTTTATTGCAGTTAAACATTACACTGACGAGCTTTTTGAGCAGCATTCACTGCAATTAATCTTCATTTCCATTGAAATGGGCAGCAGCTGCTGGGCTTGAGCAAGCTGAGTACCGCAGCAATGAACTAGAAGGCGGGCAGTGAAGAAGACCTAGCCTGGAGGGTCCAGCCTGCTGAGAGCAAGGTGGCTGGGTGGGTTAGATGGAGAAAGAAACAGCGTGACAAGGCCTGACAGCAGAGCCGAGCAGAACATTATGCTACAACAGTGAGAGCACCTGGGAGCCACACTCTGAACAGCTGCAAGTGGTCACCCAGCATTACGGTAGGATGGCATCCATCACCACAACACAGCTGCGTCGTAGAGTCACCAAAGCCCTCCAGCAACAGATGAGCGTCCCGGAGTGGCAGAGGCTAAAGAGACGCCGCGGCTTGCAACACAGCCCTATGTGGCGGAGGAGCTCAAGGAGGAGAGGACCGACTGAGCAACTGTTGAGAGAGCAACTTGTGGAATGAAAGGGGTCCACAGCACGCCACCTAGAGCTGCAGTGGGGAAACGGGAGCTACAGGAGCAGCAACCCACAGCCAGGAAGATCCACTACCGCTGCAGACTTTACCTCAAGTGCAGCATAAACAGGAAACAGATCGCTGCCCTAATTGACTCTGGCTCACGGGTGTTACTGATATGTCCAGGCATGTTCCCGCACACTGAGAACGGCAAACCCGGCAACTAGGAAGTGTTGAACATCCATTTGAAATCCAACAACCGAGTCAGCTTGAGGAAGGTAGCTGGTCTGATTGCGGTGGGTGGGTCTGAGGAAATGCACGAGTTCTGGAGTGTGTCTCAAAATCTAGTGAGCTCCCTACGTAGGCAGCATTTTACATCATAGTTCCCTCCCAACATGTAGACTGTCCCAATTCTTACATACCTTAAACATACTGTCTACTGAGGAACCTTATTTAGACCTGATTTTAAGGAAGCATCGAACGCTTCCTCAGCCGCTAAGACAATCCCATGATGCAACGCAGGCAAATCTAGGAGCAGTGAAGTGGTTTTAAAATGTGAGTTATTTTGATTCTCTCTGGAGTTTTAATGTGTTTCTTGTCATATAATCACACAAAACAGTATTTTATTATCAACTCTGTAACGAGTCCTTCACCATTTAGCAGTTTTATACTCGAGTCATTAGCATTTATGCTAGCGGATTTTTAAGCCTTGGGCTATTGTTTTGGATGCCGGCTGGTAGCTTAGCAACCAGCTAACCCACCGGTCGCGTGCTGCAGTTGGCGGGAACAAGCCGTGACGCAGTCTCTCTCTAACTAGAGGGTCTCAGTAATCTGTTTTATGAGGAGAGAACACTGCTACTTAAACAGCTGCTACCTAGACAGCCTACTTACACACTCACTAGGTGTTGAGACAGACCCCTGGTGTGTGAAAACTTGGTTCAGATTACCTCACACTGCTTAAGCAGTGCAGGTGCGGGTTGGTGGATCCCCTAGAACCGTGGGTAGAGTAAACTAGCAACACCCTTGTAAGGGTGGGCGACGTAGTGGATAGTGGAGAAAATGCAAGGTGGCTGCTAGTAGTACAGTCGCTGTCCTGTCGTCAATGGCTTCAGTAGCACCGTAGGGGGAGTAGAAGTGGGGTGATACTGTCACCCATCAAACTTTGAGCCAATTAGGAGAGTGTAAAGCAGCATGTAGAGGACTCCCAGACTGCCGTGCCCCTCCTTGTAGCCTTTATTAAGTCTAAATGTAGTATTTAAATGTGTGCTGCTGTTCTGTAGTGGTAACATTGAGTATGTCTTGGTTTGGATAAACTGTGTTCTTTTCAGGTACTGGTGTGTGTTGCTTTTATCCACCACCATTGCTTTTATCCACCAGTATTTCCCGGCAATAGGTTGGTTCCCTACTGCTGCCGGCTCTAGAAGGGCTGAAGACATAGCATTAGACGATGGGGAATGGAGCACTAGGAGCTGAGGGCACTTGTGAAGCTGCCAGTGCTAGAGGAACTGAACAGGCAGTGCCAGTGCCCGCTGGTGGATCCCTGAGGATCATGATCGTGGGTGGCTTTGTTGGCATTGGTGATGGAGTGAATGAAGGAGAAGGTATTGCTGCTGCTGCTGCTGTCAACGGCCCCAGTAGCGCTGTACTAGTTCTCCCGTGCACAGAACAAGGGCACAAGAAGCTCTCTTGGGCACAAAAACAACTTCATGCAGGATGGAAGTCCAGTTGGGCGGAGGATTTCCACACAGGCCCACCACTAAGGTGTTAGGTGTCGGCTAGGACAACCTCTGGATACATGGCGAGATGCTGTACATGGGAGAAGCCGCTGCCTGGAAAACGAAAGTGGCAGCTGCTGGGGCCACACAACCTGAGAAATACGGTGCTGGACATGGTGCATGAACTGGCTGGCATTACTGTCTCCAGGATTTTAAGTCGGCTGGGACTCAACGTGCACCCGTGAGGCACTGCGGATCATCAGGAGGACTGACCCTTTGATTGGAGGGAGGGGGTGGGGGTGGGACAATGCTGTTCACCACCAAACTTAGGGTTTGGGCCAACTAAGAGGGTGGAGAGCATCACATATGATGTTTTAATAAAGGGAAATTTACATTAATATATGGATTAATGTAATCAGGCATAATATACAGTATAGTATAATGACCAATATGATCAATATGATTGATTTTAAGTATTAGTCATTATTAGAAATGAGATACATGTCTGAGGAGAAGCAGTGAAAGCAATAATAAGCATTATGTTTTGTTCAAGTGCAGAACACCTGGTGTTTGATAATAAGTAAGCAATGGGAGACTCGCTGCAGACCTTACGCCCAGAATTATAGCTGATTTGGTTGTTTTTAATTAATAACACATTCCTTAGACATAAAGTAGTTTTCTTAGTAGCTGGATAGCTTATATAAGGGGGGCTGCCTTTGTTAGGATATATGGATGGTTAATAATGGAAAAGCCCCAAACAGGAATGATCTCATAGCAGGTGGTTCAGAACTTTTTGGCAAGTAAATGTAAAATTCATGTGTTTATGAATTAATGTCTTCTGATAGGATGATGAAAATTGGGAGGGGTGAGTTAAGAGTCAGACGAAGACCCCACCTCATCCCATGTGTATAAAAACAAGATTAAAAAATCAAGATTAACCCCTGCAATGCCTTAATCATTAATAAAGGAAGCTTCATCCCTAACTTACCACATCTGATATGTGTTCTATATCCTATTGTGAATTAAATATGGGTCTATGAGCTTTGCAGATCATTGCATTCTTTACGTTTATTCACATTTTACACAACTTTTTTTGGAATTAGGGTTATATGGGGTGAACTATTTAATTAAATTGTTGAAAAATTAGCGATACCAATGCGAGAGTCCTCAAAATGTTTTTTTTTACTGTTCCACAACGTTTAGACCATTTTTACAAATAAGTGAACCTCTGCACAGCTTTCTGAGCATCTCTGCCTCTCTGGAATGCGGTTCTTAAACCCAGGCATGTGACATAGTTGCTAATTGCTCCTCCAGCTGTTTCCATTAAGTACCACTTACTTGTCCAGCCTTTGTTGCCCTCGTCCCAACTTTTTTGAGATGCATTACTGCCTTCAAGCTCTACATGAGTTAATCATTTAGTATTTGCTATGGGTTCTATGTTCTAATGAAATTAAACATGGGTCTATGAGATTTGCAGATCATTGCATTCCTTGGGGTTATATGGGTTGAACTATTCTAAAAAAATTAACCAATCTGAGAGATGCTTTTGACCCAGGAATCCTCAAAGATGGTATTATTATTATCATTATTATTATTGATGTTGTTGTTGTTCCACAATTCTTAGATGCAGATCGGTGAACCTCTGCCTCTCTGGAATGCTCTTTTAAAACCCAGTCTTGTGACCAATTGTTCCTCCAGCTGTTTTTTATTAGGACCACTTACTTGTCCAGCGTTTTTTCAGAGATGCATTACGGCCTACTGTGTTCGTTGCCTCGTCCCAACATTTTTGATTTTCATGACATGGCAAATGTCTCACATCTGGCATGTGTTCTATGTTCTATTGAAAATTAAATACTGGTCTATGAGATGTGCAGATAATTGCATTCTTTGTGTTTATTCACATTGTACACACCATCCCAACTGTTTTTAGAACTGGGGTTATATGGGTTGCACTATTTGAGTAAACTGTTGGAAAATCGACGACACCCCAGTGAATTGCTTCACCACTGTTTCAGTTTAGGAACATTTTCCTGACATCAAACTCCACATCTATCTAACACCTAGTGCAGCGTTTGGCTGTAGAAGCCACAGTTTCCTGACCCACGCAGCCATTTGAGATTCATCCCTAGCGAATCTTTCGACCCGCCCCGTGACGTCACCACGCAGCCGATTACGCAGCACGCAGGCGGTCAGCTGCCCGGCGGGACTCAGCCTGAGCTGCTCAACACTGACTGACCAGCCGCCGAAATACTAAAGGATCTCACTCAGGTACGCACACAAACATTCACATTTATCAGCGTATTTACTGTTTAATTCCGAGCGATTTAAAATCGTCGTGCGTCACTCGAGCCTGTGTGCCGCGTTACGCAGTCCGAGGGGACGATCAAATGGCAGATAACGGATAAATATCGTAATCGATGTCGCTGAAATATGAGGATATTATAGGTTTGCTGCATTTTTAATCTCATAATAATCATTAATATGTGTTGACCTCGTCTCCCCGTTAAGACTTTAGGCCGGTTATGTGGCGATTAAAGCGGCGGATCCACACACTTCCTGTTGGCCGGGCTCGTCTTCTTCTTAAGCGAAGTGTGACATTTTAATTTTTAATTTTTATTTTTTCTGCTTATTTTTCGTTTCGCGTCCAAACCGGGAATGTTCGACCTCATCATTCCTTCCCCATCTCCCCCACGTTTACATGCTCGACCCTGTTCCGCGTTATTTGGTGTTTTGTAACGTTAACCCTCCTTAGGGAACTTGGTCAGTTTCGGTGTCTGTCTTGCTGTGGTCAGCACGTATTCCACTATTTTTGTATTAAAGGGCGTAACATAGCTCACATATTGAAATTATTCGTTTAAAAAGTCTCTTCATCATCAAAGGAACGTGTGGATAATACGCCGTGGAATGGAATCGGGATTTGCATGCACGAATCGGTTCCTTTGAATCGGTTCTTTTCAATAACAACGCGGTCGAAGCGATTCACTTTAGCCCATCCATACCGAAATCTGATATATGGATATATATGGCATATCATATTATCAACTTCCCTCATATGCATCTTATTATTGGCCTATATGTAACATATATACCAGCTCATATGAAATGATTCATCGGGCATATATATATATCAATAACACTGTTCATATATAGTTGACAGATACGATCATTTAACATTTAATGCATCTCCTTTGTTTCTTCCACGTACATCTTAGTCAGATGAACACTTGTATGTTAGCAACATAGCAACAATCAAAACTGGATTTGTGTTCATCCATCTATTGGACATGAAATTGTGTGATCCATGTATTATGTGTATATATCCTAGGGGTGTAAGAAAATATCGAAAATGTCAAATATCGGGATGTTATGTTTAGTGATACTGTATCCATTCTCAAAAACACAGTATCCATACACAGATTCCTGGCAGACAGTGACTCAGTGTGTGTTGTGTTTAAACCTCTGACCACTAGATGGCAGTGTTGTAATCCATTTTCAGCTCCACTCCAACATTAACAAGCAGCACAAGGGTGCAATGCTATTGTAAGTATTGGCAAATCTGTTCAAACAGTGGTGTGTTTTGATAGTAGGATTTATCACAAAGTATCGCAATATATTGCGATATATTGAATCATGACCGCTGTATCACGATACGTTTTGTATCGGCAGGTTTTTGCCAATACACAGCCCTAATATATCCAATATTTGATACTCACACATATGTACACAACATATATAATATGAATAAACTGGAAATAAATGTTACAGGCTGTCCAGTAAAAGTATTTGCAGTATTTAAATGTGAAATAAATGAAAGTATTGTTTCCGTATACATTGTAAATAATTGAATAATTAAAAACTGATAATGTAGTAACATTTAAAACTGTGTTTGATCCATATATTTTGTGTATATATACAATTTTTGATACTCACACGTATGAACATGGTTTTCTTTATTGGACAAATGAATGGCATTTTTGGAAAATCGCCACCATCATGCAAAACATTTTATGCCTGGTTTCTTTTGATGTATGTCTAGTGTTCCTCCAAATATTACTATGAATTTCTATTAATTAAACTGAACTGAAACACAAGTATTGCTAACGTTTCAACAGTATGTTGAAATGACATCACAGGACTGTCAGCCCCACCGAAACAGCCAGAAAGCTTTTTCGAACGGTGGACTAAATTGTAAAGTTTGGGTGGGCCTGAACTTATGGCTCGATGACCCTCTGGAGCAATACCTAGCATGACCCCTCGCCTATAACATTATAAGAACTTGAGAGCATTAGCATCAGTAGTTCTGCTCAATCTCTAATTACTACACATATTTCGGCCTACGCTTCGCTAGCTTCACAAGGATTTGCAGAACAGCTTGCTGGTCCTCCCAGGGCTCCCAGTGTCTTGGTGCTTTAAGTGGAGACGGTGAGCCGTAATTGGAGCCTTGGCCCCAGTCACGGTGAGCTGGTCCACCACGGTCAGCCGTTCGGCCTACGCTGGCCTTTTAAGGCCGTTTAAAATAAGACTGAGGTACGCATCCCAGTCCTACCAAACACAGATCTCAGGAAAATATATATAAATATAAATATATATATTTTTTGCTACATTGCAGGAGTGAGAGCCCATCATGGAATGTGAAGATTGAGGAACAGCCACCATGATTGGAGGACTGTTCATCTACAACCACAAGGGGGAGGTCCTGATCTCCCGTGTCTACCGGGATGACATAGGGTGAGTTCACTGGGAATTGTAGTTATATGACCATTGGCTAACATCTAAAGTATCTAGCATATGCAGCACGGACAGCAGCCAGACGGACTGGGAGACTCAATAAGGTCCTGGTAGGTGGTCACAGGTATCTGGAGCCATGCTGACTGCAGTGCATCCCACAGCTGCTGTAGGCTGCATTGAGAAGATCCATAGAGCAGTGATCCCACACATGCTTAGTTGGGTTCAAGTCTGGGGAATTCGAGGTCCAGGGTGGTACTTGGAAGTCTTGGTCAGCTCTTCCATCCAATGTGGGACATTTCTAGTTTTGTGACGTGTCGCATTGTCTTGCTGGAAGATCCCATCCGCCCCAGAGAAGACAATCAGCATGTATGGGGTACGTGATCTGCAAGGATGGATTCATACCCAGATAGGTTGAGAGTGTCTTCCACATGGAAGAGTGGGTCTAGAGAATGCTATGAAAACATTCCCCAGACCAGAACACTGCCACCTAGGTGCTGCTAATGTCGAAAGTAGGAATTGGTCATATTAATGTGACTGGACTGTTGTCTGGTGCATTGTTTAACAGCAGCTGTGTGAAGATTAACTGTGGGGTAGAAGTTTGTGTTGTTTGAGCGAGCGGCAGTTTAGGGAGAGCTACTAACTGCCATTAAACAAATAAAATAATTCTTAACCTCTTAACCTATTGGCTCGTGGACCAATAGGAAAGCTCCAGAATCACTTGGAAAAAACTCTGGTTCCATTGACTTACATTGAAAGTAAAGGAGGCTTTTAGATTCTCCTGTAAAGCTGAGGATAGGGGTTGGTGATATGGCAAAAATATTATATTGTGATACTTCAAAGAGTTTTCTCAATACGTATCAAGATGTTTAGTTCTTCTGGGATTGAATATAGAACCTGTAGCGATACCTTCAGACAAGATGGATAAGAATAAGATGCCTACAATGATTTTAATTCAGGGTTTTTTCAAACTGTGTCTCACTAAATCCAAAAAACATTAGCCCTGTGTATTGGCAAGAACCTGGCGATACAAAATGTATCGTGATACAGCGGTCACGGTTCAATATATCGCGATAAATTGCGATACTGCAAGCAAAGTGATATATTGAGATTTTTCAGATCTTACTATTAAAACACACTAATATATGAACAGGTTTGCCAATACTTATAATAGCATTGCACCCTTGTGCTGCTTGTTAATGTTGGAGTAGAGCTGAAAATGGATTACAACAAACAGGTTTTTACACAACACGCAATGATTCACTGTCTGCCAGAAATCTGTGTATCGATACTGTGTTTTTGCGAATCGATACAGAATCACTAAACATAATATCCCGATATTCGATATTTCAATATTTTCTTACAGCCCTATTAAACATTAAACCTAGTTCTGCTCAGTTTATAATGAATCATGTCTGTGTCTTTAGGTTCTGACTGTTAACCACACTATGCTCAGAAAACCATAATATCATAATAATTCTAATAATTAATAATTTTGTCATATTGCCCACCCATACAAGGGCCCTCTGAGCTGGCTGTGCTCCATTTTGGGTTTGTGGAGATGCATGGCTAAGAAGCATACGTCACTGACCCGTCCTCTGAGTTCTGCCAAAAAGAGGCCTCAGTTCTCGGCCACGTTTCAAGGAGCCACCTTACTCTTTGCAAATAGGACAGTGCCAATGCCACACACGGCCTCTGTAAATGAGACACAGCCATAGAGGCCTTACAGAAGTATGTTAGTTTACAGTAATAGGCTGTCGTCGCAGTAGATAAACAGCAGCGAATGATGAAATTAGATGAGGGTGATATCAGGGCAAACCAGCTCAGGAGGAGTGCTGTGTTCTGAGAGATGCTGGTGCTGCGCTCATGGTGGGAGTTGCGGGGGGGGAGGGTTAAAGTGAGGGGAGTCTAATTGAACAGTGGCAGTTAGATGACTCGATTATAGTATTTTTATTTTTCAGGGATTTTCTTCTGTCTGTTGCCGCTTAGCTCCAAATTCTCTAGGTCAGAGCGCTGTAGTGAAAAGGACTGGCCTTTTTCAGCACTTGTGTGCTTCATTGTTCTCACATGGAGAGGCCATCCTGTTCTCCAGCAGATAGAGGAAGGAGCACAGGATGTTCAGATTGGAGAAGACAATTCGTCTGCATTAGAATTTGCTGCTTTAGCTTTTTTCCCTTCCATTTCACCCTGGCTTTTCGTTTCCCATGAGTATAATTGCTACAGATCAGAGGTTTGTTGAGTAAACAGCATTTCTAATACCATCTTTATTCTCGGTGTGTGGTTTCATGAGTACACCCGCATCATATGTTGGTGCATCTCGTTCCTCCTCACAGTCTCCTGCCTTAGATTTCCATTGCTCAGTTGGACTATTATAAGAGTACATATGGGTTGCTACATCTAGTGGGCTAAAAACTGAAGCCTGACATGTATGTATGTATGTATGTATGTATGTATGTGTGTGTGTATATATATATATATATATATATATATATATATATGTATGTATGTATGTGTATGTATGTATGTATGTGTATATATGTATGTGTGTATGTATATATATATATTCTCAATGGATTGTGTAGTTCGTTTGCAGTCTGAATGATAAACACAGCTCACACAGTATATGAATATGTACTGTATATAACAGGCTTCTCCCATAATAATTTATTGATAAACTGTATATTATATTCCTTTGTAATATAATGAGCCGGAAACCCTTGTTTGTGTGAATTTTTAGATTTCATGCTTTTATGCCAGTCTTCACAGTGCCAGCTAAACCAACAGTGAGCATTTGTTCATTTCCAGGGCACTACAAACTGAACTTGTGAACTTGAACACAAAACTGGACGTCGAACACATCACCATTGTTCATAACACCAACGGCCTGTATTCACATCCTTCTCAGTGTAGGAGTGCTGATATAGGATCAGATTCCTCTCTCTATTTAATTAGTTAGTTACTCTCTTACTAAGACGTTAAAGAGACTAAGACTAAACAGATTCTAGATCAGCACCTGTACTTTGAAGAAAGAAGCTTTGTGAATATGGGCCACTGTTATTGAAATAAATACAAACATAATGATAATACCAACAAAAAAATGACGTAAGGGGTCTTAAGTTTAAGTTCCAGTTCATTTTCCACCTGCTGGAGACTGCTGGGAACTATGGTCTATTTAGCGCAATTAATAACTTGATGGTCTTTTTGGATAGAGCACTCTGAAGCATCTGATTTGGCTGCCATACTTACTGTTAGTTTAACCTCTTGGTATATGGAAATCTATATTTTGTGTATCTATGTATGTTTAATATATCTTGTCTGATAGCGTGAAGACCACTGTAGGTCTGCTAACAGCAAAGCTTTATTACTCTGTTTTCCATTCACAGTCCTATTTATACATTTTCCCTCTATTTCTTTCTCCAATCATTCTTTAAAAGTAGTAAATAATCAGTAATAATAGAGTAGTAATCAGGCCTAATCTTTAATAATTATCTCTCAGTGGTTTGATTAGTCTTAATTCATTTTCCAAAGAGACAGAAATGGAGTTAGATCTTGTACACAGGACTGTAATTTGGGTGGTCCAAGGGTGGACCAGCAGTGGGGGGAAAAACTGTCAGCGGGGTGTCGGCCTTATCAAGCCAGCACACCGATATATGCTTGCTATCAGGCTAATGTAACTTACACTAAGCTAAAATAACTACTTAGCAAGGTAGCTAACGCTTTAGCTCAAACCCCAAACAGACACAAACTATATGAACTAATGTGTTGTCTGTCTGGCTGCTAGCTGTTTATTTTAGCTTAGCAGTAGTTGTGCTAACATTAAATAATATAGTGTCTCACACACTGACACGTGACTATGTTTACACAGAATCACGTGTACAATAAAAAAAAAAGTCTTTCTGTCGTTGAGTGTGAAAATCATTATGCTAATGCTAATGAAAATAATGCTAGTGTTTCTCAGCTAATTTAGCACGGCCTCTCCAGCAAACACAACATTGTCACAACATTGTCTACTTTCTTTCAACGATGCTGCAGCACTGTCTGAACAAGGTTGTCACAACGTTGTCGCATCGTACTGTTAAGTAACATTGTTTTATGGTATCGTGACTACTTATTGTCAACTTAGCTTCATGCAGTTAGTTCCATGCAGCGATAATGGAACATAAGAAGAACGTTTTGACAATGTGCTGATAACATTGTCACTATATTGTTAGAGACCGTTGTCACAACTTTTAAATATGTTGTCACAACTTTCTGATGAGTTGCATTTCAACTTTGTGGCAACGTTGTGGGTACCAAAACAATGGTTTGTCACAGTGTTGTCACAACGTAACTGTGTCAGGGACTCTTTCTGAGGTAAAAATTGTACAATAACTATCTATACATCAACATACCAGTCTAGTTTACATTGTGCTGCTATTTGGTGTTATAATATTGCTCGGCGGCTTCATCTTTACCTGGAAAAGTGAAGAATTTGGCTAAATTGTCATTAGCTTCAGCTGCTTGTAAGCACAGAAGCAAACAAGTGCTAGCCTGTAAAGCCTGTGGGCACCAAAACAAGACCATATCAGACAACACACCATTTTAGACCATATTCTATTATATCTGTAATCACATATGACTGGAACGCATGCCACAGCGTCCATTCAGTGAGCTCAGGCACCGCACCTGAACAATGATTTTAAATTCTAGCTACACAGCAAACTGTCCAGTAACCATTAACAGAAGCTGGAGCATAGTGTCACTGTGAAGTTTCTATTCCCTCCATTAGTTTCTTATTGGCTTTTGTTGTATTCAGTGAATGAGATTACATGCTGCCAGATGCGCTTGTCTCCGAAACACTGAAAATGCACTGGCCAAAAGAAAATTACTGATGAATCTGTACAATGAATACGTAAAGCTTAACACAAGCCAATATAAGAGATTTTTGTTTATATGGATTTCTGCAGCCCTGGCGGAGATTCGGTTTGTAATTAAGGGATTAGCTCTCGGTAAGCTAGTACACTGTGATTATACTTGTCACTCCAGGATCTGTAAGATTACTGCTTGTTTGCAAAATGCAAGCTAGAGCTTGACTTTTACATGTTTTGTCAACTAGTTGGCCAAAAGAAAGCATAATTTAAGTAATTATAATGTAGTCCATTAGCCAGAACATGTCTGGTTGATTGAAATACTGTTTTTAGTACAAACAGACAAAAGAACAGAAAATATACTGTTTTTTATAACTGTTCTTACTATTATGTGCCTGTGTTTGTAGATAACAGTGAGTAACACAGTGTCAGAAATTACATGCTCATATCTATTATAGACATATACATATAGAAATGTTCAGTAATGGAGATTAATGGAGACAGTCTAGTCAGGCTTTGCAGAGCTCAGTAACACTGACACTAATAACTGATCATCACATTGATTTATCAGTCTACTCAGGCTTTAGCAGAGCTCATTAACACTAAGACTAATAACTGATCATCACATTGATTTATCATTCTACTCAGGCTTTAGCAGAGCTCAGTAACACTGACACTTAACTGATACATTGATTTATCAGTCTACTCAGACTTTAGTAGAGCTCAGTAACACTGAGATTAATAACTGATACATTGATTTATCAGTCTACTCAGACTTTAGTAGAGCTCAGTAACACTGAGATTAATAACTGATACATTGATTTATCAGTCTACTCAGGCTTTAGCAGAGCTCATTAACACTAAGACTAATAACTGATCATCACATTGATTTATCATTCTACTCAGGCTTTAGCAGAGCTCAGTAACACTGACACTTAACTGATACATTGATTTATCAGTCTACTCAGACTTTAGTAGAGCTCAGTAACACTGCGATTAATAACTGATACATTGATTTATCAGTCTACTCAGGCTTTAGCAGAGCTCAGTAACACTGACACTAATAACTGATCATCACATTGATTTATCAGTCTACTCAGGCTTTAGCAGAGCTCATTAATACTAAGACTAATAACTGATCATCACATTGATTTATCAGTCTACTCAGGCTTTAGTAGAGCTCAGTAACACTGCGATTAATAACTGATACATTGATTTATCAGTCTACTCAGACTTTAGTAGAGCTCAGTAACACTGAGATTTATAACTGATACATTGATTTATCAGTCTACTCAGGCTTTAGTAGAGCTCAGTAACACTGAGATTAATAACTGATACATTGATTTATCAGTCTACTCAGACTTTAGTAGAGCTCAGTAACACTGCGATTAATAACTGATACATTGATTTATCAGTCTACTCAGGCTTTAGTAGAGCTCAGTAACACTGCGATTAATAACTGATACATTGATTTATCAGTCTACTCAGACTTTAGTAGAGCTCAGTAACACTGAGATTAATAACTGATACATTGATTTATCAGTCTACTCAGACTTTAGTAGAGCTCAGTAACACTGAGATTAATAACTGATACATTTATTTATCAGTCTACTCAGACTTTAGTAGAGCTCAGTAACACTGCGATTAATAACTGATACATTGATTTGTCAGTCTACTCAGGCTTTAGTAGAGCTCAGTAACACTGAGATTAATAACTGATACATTGATTTATCAGTCTACTCAGGCTTTAGCAGAGCTCAGTATCACTGACACTAATAACTGATCATCACATTGATTAATCAATCTACTTAGGCGTTAGCATATACTTCAGTGTTCAGAAGCCGTGAATTGAGATCCTCTTTAGAGTTTGTCTAGTGATCTTGGTTGCTTCATGCTGTGTGACTAATAAACAAGCACTCATACTCTTAACTCTGTCCTGTAGACGGAATGCTGTGGATGCGTTCCGGGTGAACGTGATCCATGCCCGGCAGCAGGTGCGCTCACCCGTCACCAACATCGCCCGCACCAGCTTTTTCCATGTCAAGCGCTCCAACATCTGGCTGGCTGCTGTTACCAAGCAGAATGTCAACGCCGCCATGGTCTTCGAGTTCCTTTACAAAATGTGTGACGTGATGACGGCCTACTTTGGCAAGATCAGCGAGGAGAACATCAAGAACAACTTTGTGCTGATCTACGAGCTGCTGGACGGTAAAACACTGGAGCGTTCTTCTACTTTCTGACCCATGGCTATGTTTTTGAAATGGATTTGGTTAATATACAGCTGTACAGTCAACATCATTTCAGTTATTAGTCATGTCATGTAATGTAATGACATTTATATTTTAGTGTCATTATATGAATGAACTGAATGTGCTTACTTGCATGAAATAATCTGAAAAGTGCACTGATCACCACCATTACATTCATTTGGATAATCAGATAACGGGAAAAAGTCTATGATAATCAGAGTAATCTCAGAGAATAAAAAGTGATATAAATGTGGCATAAAACTTAACATATCACAGATTTTTTTTAAATACTTGAAAATATGGCTGTACATTATGTAGAAGGCTAGAATATTTAAATTCTTTATTTTCTAAAGCATGTAATCAGTTTCAGTGTCGCTTCAAAAGCCTTTTGTTGCCATCTCGCATTTGCTGTCAAATGCAGCTTGCTTATTTAAGGTACTGCAGTCTGTTTTTGCATATGCACAGACTGAAAAAATCAAAAGAAATCAAAGTAAGGGTATACATGTGCTGAGCAGTCTGATTATTGAGCTGAAATCCATCTCTCATTATCAAATTACTTAATCAGTTTTAAAATAAAATAGTATTCTGTTTACACGACCACTTAAATAGAACTGTGACTACATCAGATAACTGTGGAAGACAAATTAGATGCTAGCATAATGCTAGCAATTCTATGAGAATTTTAATGTTATTAATGCCAAACTAGCTCTGTTGTATAATCACAGGTCTAGCTTAAACATGGGTTTATGATAGCAAAGGACTGATAGGTCGGTTACAGAGAAAAACAAATGTACAACATACTATACTCTAAAATAGTACTAAAGTACAGGCAACATTTACCTTAGTATGGCTGCTAAAACTGTTTTTAGCTATGCTAATGCACCTTTTGTCCTTTTTTGTGAATAACAGTGTGTCATACAGTGTCAGAAACCACACACACCACAAAGTACAGGCAATGTTTATCCTCAGTATGGCTGCTAAAACTGTTTTTAGCTACGCTAATACCTTTTCTCTGTTTTTGTGGATAACAGTGTGTCATACAGTTCCAGAA
>CM038708.1:42044894-42102394 GCA_021613375.1 Megaleporinus macrocephalus
CTCTCTCTCTCTCTCTCTCTCTCTCTCTCTCTCTCTCTCTGCTGTACGTCAGTGAGTTAGGGGGAAGGTAATATGTTTGAGATTGTGTTCTGTTCTCCGGCGTGTCTGTGATGTATGTCTGGGTTCAGTAGCTGCAACATATCGCAACAGATTGTATCACATTGATAAAAACTGATAAACATTTTACTGCATCAGCAAGAAAATTGGATTAAAAATATGTGATGATGAAATTAATGGTAAATAAATAAAAGTAAAAATAATTATTATACTTATTATGTAATCGCCCAGACCTACTACTACATCACTGGGTTCCCTAGTTCCTATTTTGTCCCCATATAACTAGCTGATCTGCTGTTGTGACAGTAGTACACACTGCTCCCCCAGTAATTCCAGTCTGTGCTCCTGAGCCTGAGTGAGATGAAAGATGTGTAGGTTCGCTGGTGTTTCATTTGTGTTGTACACTCCTGGGCAAGAAATAGGCCGGGCTTAAAGTACAGTGTTTTTACTGATTGTGTTGCGCTGATCTAAACCCTATAGAGAATATTTTGTCTTACATTAAACACAAACGTATAATTTGCCAGTGATTTTTAAGCTGTTTGAAGCATCAGTGCTGAGTGGAACAACGCTGACTCTTCTTTCTTTAGACAGTAAAAGAAAGTTTAATCCACAAAACTTTACCATTAAAGAAGGGAATTAAAGGGAAAAGCTTTCCATAATCAATCACTTTATCTCTTTCTTTAATAATGAAGACCATT
This sequence comes from Megaleporinus macrocephalus, assembly GCA_021613375.1. NCBI lineage: Eukaryota > Metazoa > Chordata > Actinopteri > Characiformes > Anostomidae > Megaleporinus > Megaleporinus macrocephalus. The sequence goes on from CM038708.1 coordinate 42,045,650, forward strand.
AAAAGCTTGATGTATTGTTATTTTGTGATCGGCCCAATTTTTTGCCCGGATGTGTAGTGTAATTAGTTTGTGACTCCTGGTTCCCATCATCACCGCTTTCAAGAATTCTGAGTTTGTAGCAGTCTGAACGACAACATCAAACATGTGGAAAAACTATATATATAAATATATAATTATTATATATATATAAAAATATAAATTATATAAATATATATATATATATATATATTACTACCGGTTAAAGGTTTAAAAACACTACCAGTCAAATGTTTTAGATCACTATCAGTCAGACGTTTTAGATCACTACCAGACAAACGTTTTAGATACACTACCAGCCAAACGTTTTAGATACACTACCAGTCAAACGTTTTAGATACACTACCAGCCAAACGTTTTAGATACACTACCAGACAAACGTTTTAGATACACTACCAGCCAAACGTTTTAGATACACTACCAGCCAAACGTTTTAGATACACTACCAGCCAAACGTTTTAGATACACTACCAGTCAAACGTTTTAGATACACTACCAGCCAAACGTTTTAGATACACTACCAGACAAACGTTTTAGTACACTACCAGCCAAACGTTTTAGATACACTACCAGCCAAACGTTTTAGATACACTACCAGACAAACGTTTTAGATACACTACCAGCCAAACGTTTTAGATCACTACCAGTCAAACGTTTTAGATACACTACCAGCCAAACGTTTTAGATACACTACCAGCCAAACGTTTTAGATACACTACCAGCCAAACGTTTTAGATACACTACCAGCCAAACGTTTTAGATACACTACCAGCCAAACGTTTTAGATACACTACCAGACAAACGTTTTAGATACACTACCAGACAAACGTTTTAGATCACTACCAGTCAAACGTTTTAGATCACTACCAGTCAAACGTTTTGGATTGCTACAAGCAAACAAACGTTTAAGCTTGATGTGCATTAGTCGCTGGTCAAATGATTGACACTAACAGTATGGATGCCTCAGAGAAGACAGCAGGTGAGGAGCTTCATGATTTCAGGATACTGAGTGCTAATAATGCGATATAGAAATTGGCGAGATTCCAGGATCCGTGTTCCCTGAAGGCTCGACCCAGGTCTTGCTGTAAAGGGCATGCAGTGCTCTACTGACCTGTGGAGTTTTCTCTTCTCCTGTGGTTTTATTCATGATAAAGCAGTGCAACCCCTCGTCCAGACTTTTGCCTGGTACTGTATATTAACCTGTAGCTCTGTCTCCTGCTCATACCTGTCTGTTATCTCCTCAGTGGGAAGCAGTCTATAGCCATCGACGACTGCACCTTCCATCAGTGCGTTCGTCTCAGCAAGTTCGACTCTGAGCGCAGCATCAGCTTCATTCCTCCTGACGGAGAGTACGAGCTCATGAGGTCGGTGCTGAATGCTTTGTGCTGAATGTTTTCGGGTGACCGTGTGTTTCTCTGCGTCCTAACTCTGCGTCTGCACGTGAATGCCCAGGTATCGCACCACTAAGGACATCATCCTGCCCTTCCGGGTCATCCCGCTGGTCCGTGAGGTCGGCCGCACCAAGTTGGAGGTGAAAGTGGTCATCAAGTCCAACTTCAAGCCCTCGCTGCTGGCCCAGAAAATCGAGGTGAGTGAAGATCACGCCCACCCAAATAACATCTCGTTAGCAGCGGCCCAGTGTTTAGAATCTGACCAGTGATGGATGGGGTACTGATGGACTGTGCAAAAGTTTGGGTGCTCCTGAAGAAAGTCTGTCTGCAAGCTGAATCCTGGACATGTATCACACTCACGTTTCCGTAACGGTTTGTTGTTAAGATCATTAAACGCTTCATGTTTTGCTGTTTTTCCCAGTTTTTTGCCCAGATGTGTAGTGTAATTGCTTTGGAACGCCTGGTATCTTTAAGCATACATACTAAATACTCCCTTAACAGTCAACACAACACAAATAATAAAGGAAATGATTATTTCTGTTTGTGTTTGATTAGTGCTGGGCGGTATACCAGTTTTATTTTTGTTATGATATGAATTTTTCATATGCTGGCCACTTCCATCAGTTTAAACAGCCTTAACATGTCCGGAACGCAGCGTGTTGGTAAATTGTTTCACAGGGGACGTTTTTCATTGCTGCATGGGTGGGTGGATGCGTGGCTGGGTGGTTGGGCGAGTGGTTGGTTGGGTGGTTGAGTGGTTCGTTGGGTAAGTGGTTGGTTGGTTGGGTGAGTGGTTGGTTGGTTGGGTAAGTGGTTGGTTGGTTGGGTAAGTGGTTGGTTGGTTGAGTGGGTGGTTGGTTGGTTGAGTGGGTGGTTGAGTAAGTGGTTGGTTGGTTGGGTAAGTGGTTGGGTGGGTGAGTGAGTGGTTGGTTGGTTGGGTGGGTGGTTGAGTGAGTGGTTGGTTGGGTAAGTGGTTGGGTGGGTGAGTGAGTGATTGGTTGGTTGGTTGGGTGGGTGGTTGAGTGAGTGAGTGGTTGGGTGGGTGAGTGGGTGGTTGAGTAAGTGGTTGGTTGGTTGGGTAAGTGGTTGGGTGGGTGAGTGAGTGGTTGGTTGGGTAAGTGGTTGGCTGGGTAAGTGGGTGGTTGAGTAAGTGGTTGGTTGGGTAAGTGGTTGGGTGGGTGAGTGAGTGGTTGATTGGTTGGGTAAGTGGTTTGGTGGGTGGGTGGTTGGATGGATAAGTGGGTGGATAAATGGATAGATGGATGAACATTCTTTTTGTTTTAACTATTTACTTTTGCTTCTTTTGATAAGGTGCGCATCCCGACCCCTCTGAACACGAGCGGTGTCCAGGTGATCTGCATGAAAGGAAAGGCGAAGTACAAGGCCAGCGAGAACGCCATTGTGTGGAAGTACGTACCACCGTTCTAACGCTTGCACAATTCAATATCTATATCATCGCTGACCAAAGAAAAACAAGTATAGTTGAGCTGCTAATTTAACAGGAGAGGCCAAAAACACTCTTTACTTTCCATGTAAGGTAATGAAAAGGTATTTTATTATAAGCATAGAGCATTTTTATTGGTCCAATTCTCATGAAATTTTGACACAATGTAAAAAACAACTGTTAAGTTCAAACTATGCCAAAAGGCAAAAATCACAAAAAATAAAGATACTTGGGTTTTAATTGGACAGTGACAATATGAATACTGTCTCACATACTGGCTCGATTTCTTCTTCTGTGAAGGATCAAGCGCATGGCTGGAATGAAGGAGTCTCAAATCAGCGCTGAGATTGAGCTGCTGCCCACCAATGACAAGAAGAAGTGGGCTCGTCCTCCTATTTCAATGAACTTCGAGGTGAGGGCGGCAATCCTCCAGTCATTCAGCAAGTTCCCTTTCACACAACTCCTAAAAGCGGGGGTCTCAAACTTACATACAGCCTGAGACATAATTACAGTTAATCCCTACATCCAGCCCGCACATTGTTTTAGCTTAATATCTTTACATATTGACTATATATAGAATAAAACATATATAGAATATAACATAAATAGAATATCAAAAATAGAAATAGAATATAACATAGAATATATCATATATAGAACATAACAAGTAGAATATTAAAAAATAGAAATAGAATATAATATATATATAGAATATAACATCAATGGAATATAGAATATAACAGAATATAACATTAATGGAATATAACATATAACAAATAGAATATAACATAAGTAGAAATAGAATATAACAGAATATAACATATAGAATATAACATATATAGAATATAAACATAGAATGTACATATATAGAATATAACATTAATAGAAATAGAATATAACAAATATAGAATATAACAATTAGAAATGCAGTATAAAAAATAGAAATAGAATATAACATATACAGAATATAACAAATAGAAATAGAATATAACATATAGAATATAACATCAATGGAATATAGAATATAACATAGAATATAACATTAATAGATATAGAATATAACAAATATAGAATATAACAATTAGAAATGCAGTATAAAAAATAGAAATAGAATATAACATATATAGAATATAACAAATAGAAATAGAATATAACATATAGAATATAACATCAATGGAATATAGAATATAACATAGAATATAACATTAATAGATATAGAATATAACAAATATAGAATATAACAAATAGAAATAGAATATAACATATAGAATATAACATCAATGGAATATAGAATATAACATAAGTAGAAATAGAATATAACAGAATATAACATATAGAATATAACATATATAGAATATAAACATAGAATGTACATATATAGAATATAACATTAATAGATATAGAATATAACAAATATAGAATATAACAATTAGAAATGCAGTATAAAAAATAGAAATAGAATATAACATATATAGAATATAACAAATAGAAATAGAATATAACATATAGAATATAACATCAATGGAATATAGAATATAACAGAATATAACATTAATAGATATAGAATATAACAAATATAGAATATAACTATTAGAAATGCAGTATAAAAAATAGAAATAGAATATAACATATATAGAATATAACAAATAGAAATAGAATATAACATATAGAATATAACATCAATGGAATATAGAATATAACATTAATAGATATAGAATATAACAAATAGTATATAACATAAATAGACTATACAATATAGCATTAATAGAAATAGAATATAACATATAGAGAATATATAACATAAATAAAATATATGAAAAATGGAAAGCTCTACTTTAGCTAGAACGCACTTGACCATTACTCTTAACGTCATGGATTCTTCTTCTCCCACTCTATTGAGTTTGGCTGTTTTAACCCTCCTCTGGTTCCTCAGGTCCCGTTTGCGCCGTCTGGTCTGAAGGTGCGCTACCTGAAGGTGTTCGAGTCCAAGCTGAACTACAGTGACCACGATGTCATTAAATGGGTTCGCTACATCGGCCGCAGCGGCATCTACGAGACGCGCTGCTGATCGGCCGCTGGCTGGAGGGGGCCGCTCACGTGGCCTGTGTCTCGCCCTTCCTCTCAAGATATGTGGATCAATTATAAACATAAAATTAAAAAACACACACACACAAAAAAGGCAACATACTGAATTATGCAAAATGTGAACGTATCCTGTCCGTCTGTGTGAGTGTATTTACGAAGAGGCCCAGTGTTCAGAGCAGGGAGCCACGGTTCGGTAAAAGAAACGGCAGCAGTTTACCCCAAAACATAGCCAGTCAGCCAAGACATGCTGGCTACCTGAACACAACTTCTTTAGCTTTACCCTCGAGCTACTTTAGCCATGGCGCTAAACTGGTCTTGACTGATTGACCATGTCTTGGGTAAGTTGTGGGCCACGGCAAAATCTAGACTTGAGTGATACTAAAGCCTGGTAGTCTTTGGAGGTTGCTCCACCCGACCATAGTGGTCAGCTGGTTTTTAGACTGTGGTCATTCTCCCTTGGTCACTGTGTTGGTGTGTGATCTCCCGCTCTGTGACTGTTTAGTTCAGTAAAAATATATAATAGAAAATAACTGTGTGTGTCTTTCTTTGGCTGTATGTTCTGTAACCATGAGATGTTTAGACTACCTGTTTATAGAGGGGGCTTTCTTCAGTAGTACAGTAGTACAGCTGTGGGTCCCTAAATCAGTCACTGGGACCCCTTGTTTTTGTTTCTCCTACAATAATACATACCACATGAAGAATGTCTAATTAACAAACGAGCAGAACCAGGTGTGGAAGTCCCTCAGGCCATATGTAGCTTTGAGGTGCTCATCAGAAAGTAAATAGGACGCACAGATGCTTGTTTGGAAGACACGCCCACAGGGCCATTTCTTGCTGTAACCATCGGCGGGCCCTTGAGTATATATTCATTACACATATTTAGTATTCTTAGTATTAGTATTTCTTTACACAGTGAGTCTAAATACTGTTGTACACGTGTATCCATATTATGTTTTCATTTTTGTTGAGTTCTTGCATGTCGTCCAGTGAGAAACATATATAGATCATATTTGTTGATTTTTAGTTTTCGGTATCATTTAAACATGACAGCTGCTGTTTACATTGTAGCAACATTTCATGATGAATGGACCAATCAGCTTGTAAAAAATTTTCCATTGACCTTCATTGAATGTAAAGACTGTATATAGGCAGGCAAGTTTATTGGCATAGCACCTTTCATGCACAGTGGCAACTCAAAGTGCTTTACATAAATACAGAAATATGAAACAAAGCATTAAAATAAATCAGTTATAAGAAATATACAAATATTTAAAAGAGAGTTAAACATAAATATGAAGAATGAGGTTTAAAGTGACGTTGGACTATGTGCTGAGGTCCATTCTTCTGGCTTATGGCCAGAACCCCACCAGAGATGGCTTCATATATAATGCTAGGCCCGTCGGACCTAGAGGCTCAGCTTTATTCCAGAAACTGTACTAAAGATTTCTCTTACATCGTCATACAAGTTGGGGATTCCAATCACCTTTCTCTCAAAACGGGGGTGCCAGGGTCCAGCTCACGGTACTGACCCCCCCCTAGGCCTTTGTCTCAGTAAAAAAAAAAAAAAAAAAGCATGTTTATCTTTGGACAGCAATGATAAAAAAAACGTTATGATAGTGGTGGGTGGGGTTCAGAAACAGCCCTGGTATGGATGTCTTGAATAAATGTTACAGTTTTGAGTAACTTGTCTCGAATGGCCAGTTGAACACACATTACTCAAAGTCCATTAGATGTTTCTGAGATTCTCCACTTGCATAAGAAATTAGTCGAAGGATAGTATATTATATAGATTTCTAACAACCACCTGGAAGACCACCAACATGGTCCCCATTAGATGAACAGCACTCTTCTCTTTGAAGTAGAGGAGAACATGGGGCTCCACTCTTGCTTCAGATCTAAACCACATTCATAGGTGTTTCTTTTCGTCCTTCCACTGTGAGAAGACACCTCAGAGCTATGGGTCTAAAAGGATGTGCCGATGTTCTTCTGAGGAACTTCTCACTAAGACACATCAAACAAAGAAGCTGCTGGTGTTCCCAACGGACAATGAACAATGGACTGACCACCCCAGAGTCTAGAACCTCAACATCACTGAATGTGTTTGGAGAAAAAAAAAGAAAAAGCCAACCAACATTAACTAACTCACAAACTCATGTTACATTAGATTGTTTATTCATGTCTTTGACAGAACAGGAAAATCCAGCTTCTAGACTCAACATGTGCAAACAGAAGGCTTTACAAATATCACACCTTTTACAGATATCACTCTGTGGTGAACTGAGCAGAAGCAAAAGACTGTATTCTGCCTCCTACTGAACTGGATAAGAGCTCTAAACTCAAATATCCGTACATAAGCTCAGTGGACTCGCGCCAGACTCATCCATTCAAGGGCGTTATGGTGACACAAGGTGACTTATGGGATGCGTGAACGTGTTTCAGACATTAAAACCAAAATCGTCCTTCAAAGCAGTTTCCCAAGACTAGCTTAACCAGACCTTCAAGATAACTTCACCTTCAAGACGTGACCCAGGAACAAAGATTGGGTGCTGTGAAAAAAAATGTGTAGTGAAAGAAAGTCTAGAATAATATGTTAAATAAATAAATAAACAAAACAGCTTTACTGTTTTTCAATAAAGAATAAGAATTAATACTTGCTTCAATAAATGGTAGACTATAATACGTAGAGTGTTCAGACCCTCACATGTGCAAAAACAGCAACCTGCTTCAAGCTCACCCAACAAGTAACCCTATTCCAGTGTCTTTACTGTCCAGTGTTGACCCGACTATAGACTGTATGCAGGACGAAACGTGGACAGGTCATCGCAACCTCATTAGATCCAGTGTCTTCTGTAAATCTGTGCTAATTTGTGCTATACGATCTGTGGCAGGGACACCGAAATGATAGAAAAAACGTAAAAAGTAAATAATCAATGTATTTATAGTATCTATAGTAGACTCTTCCACTCTGCATAAACAATAAATGTAAGAGTGCACTGCACTATGGACAGCATAAGCAAACCTATGCATGCGGTAATGTTTATACTATGAGATTTGCTAAAATTAAATTAATTTTAAAAATTTTAATAATAATAAAATTATCTTGCTGCATTGCAGTACATTGAATCATAACCCTTGTATCGTGATATGCATCAGACCACCAGGTTCCTCATATACATCCCTATATTAACAAAGTTCTTCGCTCCTAGATATGGACCAACTGTGACATAGTGCTGCCTGATCCAGGCCCCAAAGCTTCCACGGCTTCTCGGCTGAGTTTGAGCTGGTGTTGGGTTTGGAGCTGCAGCTGCCCACAAAAGGAAACTCTGATTGTCTTTAAGTGTGAATGAAATCAGACTCTTAGCTCCCAGTGGAACGGACAAATGGTGACTCCCAAGCTGGTTTTTAGCTTTGTTTTCCAGAACTTTCCAGACTTTTCCGTTCCACCTTCAACTGAGCAGTGTTTGTATTCTAGCGCCTGTTGGCCTGAAGAACAGAAACTGTACCAGAACTTGCTCTCGACGTGGGTGTGCACTTGAAAATGCAATGATGCGTAGAATAGAACAAAACAACAGAAGCAGAAAGAAAAGAGCCTGCAGGCACACTCACGCCATCTGTTGACTCTAAAAGGTTTGTCTTTAAAAGGTTTGTCTTTAAAATTATGGATATAATAAATTCAATGTTAAAATCAATCTTGCTGGACTTCAGGGCGTATACTTTAATGTACATGCTGTACTAAATTTAGTATATTATTAATTCCAGCCAAGAATTTTCATTTTGTGAATCGTAGCAGGTATAGACTTTGGCAAATTTAGCGATTATGCTAAGTGACATCACTCACCTACATCCAGGCCACACGGCAGTCTGGGTAGTTTGTGCTATATTAGTGCTGGACGACTCCCTAAAAAGAATTATTAAGCAGCAAATGACATCACGCTGTCAACATACAAAACAGTCTGGCCAAAGGAAACAACTGTGCTACTTCTGGCTATCACTGCTATTAGTACAACCATCTTTAAACCACTAATATGACACGTCTGCTGCTTTGTCCCATGTTAACTTTCACAGTTTCAGTTGTTTTTAAATTTAAAAAATGAAGAAAAAAAAATAAAACAAAAAAATAAAACTTATGAGCGATTACATCCAAGTGATTGTCTTGGGCTGAAAGAAGGTCTGAGAAGATCTGAGGAAGCTCTGGTTCAGTTTTTTCAAATTATCTTAATTCTTAGATGCAAGAAACACTTCATATGATTTACTGACTGACTGTCTCACTCACTCACTCATGGATGTTCAGCAGGATAAGGTTTCTCCACAAGGGGGAGCTATCCGCACACAATTTTTTGTTGTTCATGTGCAAGGCTGCTGAACTGTGAACTCTGAATGTGTAGCCGTGTGAGCTGCTTAACATCTTTTTTAAAAATTCTGGCCAAGATCGCAGCTGTGAAATCTGTGAACGCTTAGCCCTTAATATTTAAAAAATATTAAATATAAGAATACTGTGTTTTGTGAATTTTTGCGATTTTTATAATTATATAATTGTTAGTTCTATTACATTATAGTTAGAATAGCAACGTTTGTGTTGTTTTTAAACCTCTGGCCACCAGATAGCAGTGTTGTAATCCAGTATCAGCCTTTAGTTGCTTCCACTCCAACAAAAACAAGTAGTGTAAAGGCAAAAAAAACCAAAAAAAACCCCAAAACACTAATATTAGCATTAACAAACCTATGCACATGGTTTTGCATACTAGGACAGTTTTCCTAAACTTAGATTTTTTTTAAATTGCAATACATGGTTATGTTTCCAAAATTGCAAGATATTGCAATATATCAAATCGTAACCCCGTATGATGATGCGTATCATATCTCCAGATTCTTGACACTACACAACCCCATTAAAAAAAATAATAATTAGCTCAAACGTTTGTTTGACAGCAGAAAACATCCAGACTATTTCACAGTAATGATGGTGAAAATGATGTCACACTTTTAAAACAACCACAAATACAAAAAGCTGAACTGGTGGATTTCTGGTTGTATGGAACTTCATACAGGTTGCTGTGAACTGGACTGGACTAGTTTAAAAACCTTCATACCGTGTGTACTGACTGTCGTGAAGTAGTGTAGTGAGGTAAAAACAGAAGGACATTAAAAGGTTAGCTGCTAGAGCACGAATACTGGCATGCCTGAACACCACCCCCCGCCTGAGCCGTATTTGACCTGTATTTGACCCCTACTTGACCAAGGTCTCAGCACCTCTCTCACGGTGCTGTTTTTTTTGGTTTCACTCACTCGTTGAGGGACAGAGAGCTGTTAGCACACAAAGTCTGTTTGGGTTGCTGCAGTTCTGTTGCCAGCGGCTTACAGGACATCACCTTCATCATCTTCCTCATCATCATCATCGTTATCATCATTGTCGTCGTTGTCGTCATCATCCTCGCTGATGACCTGGGGGCCCGAGCGGCTGCGCTGGGAGTAGGGCGAGGCTGGTGGTGAGGTTTTGTTGAAGAAGGGCAGGCGGAAGGTGGGCGAAGGCGAGCGCTCACGAGTTGGGCTGCTGGATGGACTCTGGCGGGGGCTGATGGCCTGCAGCATGCGGCCCTTCCCCTCCTTCAGCATGTGCTTCTGCACAGAGCAGAGGAATGACAACAGGAACATTGCTAAAGACATACATATATATATATATATATATATATATATATATATATATATATATATATATATATATATATATATGTTTATAACTGGACTAAACTATTTAAAAACTATTCATTCCTACCATATGGGCCAGCAGAGGGGGCTAGTGCTATTTACTAACCACTTGCAGGCCTAGTTTTAGAGAATGCTGCTGTATCAAAAGCCACTAGAAGCTAGCAAGTCCACAACATCACCTCAAACATCTTTTCAAGGTGTATTTGTGTAGTCATATAATTTACTTAAATGGCGCTGCCATGCAATCTATATGACGTATGACGTATGGAATATGTAGTGAGCAAACATATGACTTGTGAAGAGTCCTTCCCTCATACCATTAGTTTTGGAATATGATTTATTATATAATCACTGCTATGGAACATAACTAAGTCACTGATCAGCCATAACATTAAAACCACCTCCTTGTATCTACACACACTGTCCATTGTATCAGCTCCACTGACCATGTAGGAGCACTTTGTAGTTCTACACTTACAACTACAACTACTAGCACTTGTAGTCCATCTGTTTTTTTTTCACTATTGATATTACCCTTGTCTAAAATCTTTTTATATATATTTTTTTATTATAATATTATATATTATTATATATTTTTATGTATTCTTCTTATATACATAAACACACACACATATATGTATAGAAAAACATTGGGCTACAACTATGAGTCTTTTTTTGTAGTCACAGATGTTTTTACTGCCAAAACATTTAATACAAATTAGACATAGACCGATCAGCGTTTTTGAGGCCGATTCCGATCACCTTTCAACACGATCGGCCGATAGCCGATACCGATCGAGGGCGGGACTATACCCCACGGCAGGGCTACATGCAATTATTAGCGCAAGCAAGTCATGAAACATGATCTAAACTGGTTTATTACTGGTTTTAAGGAGCTCATATTAAACAGTATAATATTTGTAACTAAATTAGAAGTTGGTGTATGTGGGAGTAAACTGCTTGATACAGCTCCAGAAGAGCCACATCTGAAAAGTATCTCTACTAGGAACAGCAGAGCGTGGATCCAGGTGGAACATTAAGCAGCAGAATGAACGTCTTCTACAGCCGAGAAGAGCTGCTTATCTAGAACTATGAACTCAATCACTCTGGCTGTGGTTCTTTAGCTCTCTGGCTGTTTCTGCTGCTGTTCTGTTTGTACCGGTCAGATCTGGTCTGTATGGTGTTCTGGGTTGTTTGTTTTGTGTTAGCTGTGTGTGTAGCTCTGCTGTTTACTGATACTCACTGTATTCAGCTGTGTGGTGTCTCTGAAGTGTGTATCAGATTAGTAGAGTTAAATGTCTTTGTCTTGGTTCCTCCGCGAGAGACGCTGATTTTACTAATTTTACAGATGTTATAAACTGTCCTGGATGAGTCTGAGTCACATACAGACAGACGACATGTTTTCTATCTGCACATGCGGTGAACGCGAGGCCGTTGCTTTAGTCAGTCTGTGGAAAATGAAAGGGTGTGTATTTCACACCTAGTGGTTCAGATAGGAATTGCAGGGAGCTGGCCGGAGGACTCCTCTTCCTGGATGAAACGCTAGCTGGAAATACAGAAATTGGGCTCATTTGTTTAACGCCATCGGAGAAATTGGAGAAATATCGGTCGATCGCCGATCACATATTTCAATTAAAATTCAGCCGATACCGATACATAGCCGATCCTTCCATCTCTAATACAGATGTATTAAATGTTGGAGGGCGGGTGTGTGTGCTTAGGGTTTAAAATTTCTGGTGGGCCAAATCAAACATCCTCACAGGCCAACCTGGTGCTGCCCTGACATGAACAATGGCTCAGTTACAGTAAAATCCAAATAATATGTAGATAAATTCAGGCCCCCATTAAGTCAGAAAACTGTGCTCGCTCACCAGCGCCCCCTCCGGTCCGAACATCTGCAGGAAGTTGCCGATGAACTCGCGGGACTTCTCCTCCCACTTCTGAATGAGGTCTATGCTCTTCTCCTCCACCTTCTGCACAAACTCCTTACTCTTCTCCTCCACGTCCCGCACCTTCTGCTTCACCTTATCCACGCGCTCCTGCAGGTGGTACTTCTTCTCCTAGTGGTGGGACCAAAGCAGCTGCTTGAATATTCAAATTATGTAAAAAAAAGTAAAACAACAACACCTAATACTTTATGCTGCCAAATAACTAACTAGTAAGAAATACTGTGGGCAGTCGTGGGCTGGAGGTTAGGGAACTAGTCTTGTGACTCTGGTTTGATCCCATGAACCAGACATGACTGAACTTCCCTTGAGCAAGACACCTAAGCCCTGGGCGCTGTGGATAGAGGACTGCCCACCACTAGTTCACTAGAGTTCACTAGTATGTGGCTGTTACACTGCACAGCTGGGTTAAACACAGAGGTCAAATTCTACTGTGTGCAAACACAAGCGGCAAATTGATTTAATAATCAATTAAATTAAAACTTAAATATCATGTGAGCACCTCCTGTCCTTGATGCTAATCAGTTACAACAGCCTCCTCCCAAATAGAGGAAGCAAGAAAACAATTGAAAAACTAAATCCTAGCAGTTCATGCTTTAGCAAAGTTAATATGACTAAACAATAGACAGTTTAAAAAACAGATATTAATGAGCTAGCTATAGCTGAGGCTGAGTTTACTGAACACTGTAGTGGTCTGTCACAGTTCTTAACTTAAACAAACAACAGAAACTACAGTAAATATTGCAGCACAGAACGTTTCAGTTTTACTTTCTATTAATTACTTTTCTTATTTTCACTAGATCTCAACACAGACGCAGGTTTTTAGTGTTATGGCTTCATCGTATATGGATCATTTTACCAAATGTTTTTTTGAATTTTTAACTTACTTGGACTTTAGACCAAAAACTTTTGGCATGGTTTGATAAATTCTATACCTTAATACCTTAAAGCTAGCCAGTACCAACACTGGCTTTCAACATACATTATCTTTCATTAAAATACAAAAATTGTTTTACTTATTTGCAGAAAATGCTTGTTCTGTTAGTGACAGTTTTAAATGTTTCACACTGTTTTTCAGACATTGGGACATATTAACATATGATTAATATATTTAGAAGACTGCATGTTAAGAGACTGCTCTAACATGCAGAGGTGTGGCTAAAATATGGCTCCGCCTACAGACTAATGTGTTTTTTGTCCTTTTTTTGGCCATATTACTCATCCCTAATTATCACATCATGGTACTACTTTTACTGTTTTAAGAAAAAGAAAGAAAATCACACTTTTCTCATTTCCCATTATATAGTGTATATATATATATATATATTTGGAGTGCATTATTTAGTATTGTGACATTCTGGTTCATTGACTTCTGTTATAATCTGATGAACATTCTATTTTTTAATATCTCAGTTAGGGGTGTGCCATATCATATCATATGCAATAATAACATTTAATTTTCATGTTGCAGTAGTGTATTCTTGAAATGTTTTTTTTTTAATTCAATGTTTTGTCATATCGCCAAGAGTATCGTTATCACAAAAACACCATGAAATATCGTGATATTATTGTAGGGCCATATCACCCACCCCTAAAACGCAGACTTGCTGCTGTTCTGTTCGTACCGGTTGTTTGTTTTCTGCTAGCTGCGCGTGCTAGCTCTGCTGTTTGCTGATACTCACTGTACTCGACATGCTTTCTACCCGCACATGCGGTGAACGCCATAACCTGTTCTCGCAAGGCCGCTGCTTTGGTCAGTCAGTCAAAAATTAAAGGATATGTGTTTCCACCTAGTGGTTTAGATAGGAATTGCAGGGAGCTGGCTGGAGGGGGTTTCAACGACGCGCAAGCTGTAAATACAGAAATTAGGCTCATTTGTTTAACGCCACTGATCGGCTCTTGGGATCGGCTAACTTGGAGAAATATCGGCCGCTCACCGATCACATACTTTGATTAAAATCAGCCGATACAGATACATAGCCGATCGATCTTTCCATCTCTATTAATTAGTGATATTTTCGCCAATATCAACAAAACCACATGTGGACAAATCATCAGCTGGTCTATCAACCAGGCTGTAACTGTTTTATTTACAAACGTTTAGATAAAATTCAGGCCTTAAGACGGTCACTACAATATACATTCAGTTACATGACATCCTTGTAACCACTTTTTTTTATAGATAAGACTATAACTAGGGTCAGAAGTTGTGATGAGAGGACGATGAGACCAGGAGAACTCACATTGATGAAGCTGACGTTGAGCTCCTTGGCGGTGTAGCCACGCTGGAGGTTTCGCCTCACGTACACATCGTAGTCCCTGACGATGCGGGTGATGATGTCAGAGGTTGAGATGCCCTCCGTTCGCTGGGTTGGAGCAAACATTCCTGCAAAGATCCGAGAGGTAGGGGTGTGTCATATCGCATCGTACACAATAATATTTTTGAATATGGTGAACGATATTATACCCTGAAATATCGTGCCATATCACCCATCCCTAATTATCACATCAGAGTACTACTTTTACTGTTTTTAGAAAAAGAAAAATTCACACTTTTCTAATTTCCCATTATATATCTACTAGAGACAGATTTTATCTGTCCAGTATCATTCACTTTACTTCAGTCCTGGATATATGGAGATATTTGGACTGCATTATTTAGTATCGTGACATTCTGGATCATTGACTTCTGTTACAATCTGATGAAAAAAAAAAATTATTGTATTTTTTAATATGTCAGTTAGGGGTGTGCCATATCATATCATATGAAATAATAAAATTTAATTTTCATTTTGTTGCAGTAGTGTATTCTTGAAATATTTTTTTAAATTCAATGTTTTGTCATATCACCAAGAGTATCATTATCACAAAAAAAAAACATGAAATATCATGATATTATTGTAGGGCCATATCGCCCACCCCTACTGAGAGGATTAAAATAGATGCTTTGCTGGTTTTATGACTGGGCTGGAAAACACACACGCATGGTTATCTGAGTGTTGGCTCTTTCAACGATGGAGAGATGGACTCACCTGCGTCCTTGATATGTTTGTACACATCATCACTCCCTGCGGATGAATACGGGATGTCGTCATGAGCTACAAAGTCAATCTGAGGGTATCAAAAGAGCAGGGAGTTACAAAGATTTCTCTTCAAGAGCTAAAGTAGATTAAAGACGTTCCTAAAAAACATGTAACTGTAGGCTATAAAACTATTATTCTAATATATTTCATATGTATGCTGTGTTTTAGAGGTATTTTAGATGCTTTCTTAATCTGGTATTTGCAGCAAAGGCTTAAAACTGCTGCATGGCTATGTGTTATCTCGAAACTCAACTGATGATGCTTGCTGACTGATTGGCATTACTGCTACTCAGTGTTGAATGGTCATCATTACTGCTACTGAGTGCTAGCTGGTTGGCATTACTGCTACTGAGTGCTAGTTGGTTGGCATTACTGCTACTGAGTACTAGCTGGTTGGCATTACTGCTACTGAGTGATAGCTGGTTGGCATTACTGCTACTGAGTGCTAGCTGGTTGGCAGTACTGCTGCTGAGTGCTAGCTGGTTGGCATTACTGCTGCTGAGTGCTAGCTGGTTGGCATTACTGCTACTGAGTGATAGCTAGTTGGCATTACTGCTACTGAGTGCTAGTTGGTTGGCATTACTGCTACTGAATGCTGACTGCTTGGCATTACTGCTACCAAATGTTGATTGGTTGCCATTACTGCTACTGATTGCTGAATGGTCAGCACTACTGTGACTGAGTGCTGACTGGTCATCATTACTGCAGCTAAGTGCTGATTGGTCATCATTATTGCCACTGATTGCTGACTGGTTGGCGTCACTGCTACTGAGGGATGACTAGTTAGCATTACTGCTACTGAATGCTGACTGGTTGGCATTACTGCTACTGAATGCTGACTGGTTGGCATTACTGCTACTGAATGCTAATTGGTTGGCTTTACTGCTACTGAATGCTAATTGGTTGGCTTTACTGCTACTGAGTGCTAGCTGGTTGGCATTACTGCTACTCAGTGTTGATTGGTCATCATTACAGCTACTCGGTGTTGACTGGTCATCATTACTGTTACTGAATGCTGACCGGTTGGTATCACTGCTACTGAACTGCTGATTGGTTAGCTGAGCAGAGATGTTTACTCTCACTGTCCATGATATACATAAGACACCCTTAAAGAAGTGAAATGTGATACAGCAGTGTTGATATATATACCAGCGCCCTGCGTCCCACTGCCCTCTCTGGCACTCACCCGGTGTTTGGTAAGGAACTCGGGGGTGAGAGTCCATGGAGCGTTGCGGACCACCTCGTCCACATAGCGGCAGTGCGTGACTGCATCGTAGCGCTCATCCTCGTTCATCACGGTGAAGCCCTTCAGCTTGTGTGTCAGCTCGTCACTGCAGACTGAGGAAAAGATCAAGGGGTAAATAAATAACACTGAGAGCCGACGAGTTCTCAGACAGCACTGTGAAGGGAGAGTTTAGATAAGGGCAGCGTTTCAGTATGACTCCGCCATCCATGCTGAGATTCAGTGTTCAGGGATTCTTGTGAATCACTGTCTTGTTTGATAGACACAAGCAAATAACTCACATTTATATTAATCACTTATTTTTTTTTTTTTAATTATATTATTTAATAGTTAAGGGTTTTGTGTAATTTGGCTACTTTGACTGGAAATTAGATCAAAGAAGGATGATCTGATTTTGGTTCAGTTCTCTATATTCAAGACTTTTAGACTTATATTTGATCCAAGTATCAGAAATGCTGCATACTATAGACTTGACTGGTGTGCTGACTTCTAAAAATAGCAATAAAGCTAATTCCATAGTCACGAAACTGAAATGGGCCAACACAGAGAATGATTAAATGGCGGTTAACCTGTGGACTGTCAAACTGGGTTAGTTTTGTAAAAGTAATAACGTACCACCCACGATGAGGTGCGTGTTTGGGAAGAGTCCTTTGGCCTGCATGAGGGCGCGGGCGTGTCCTGAGTGAAACATGTCGAAGATGCCGTCAGCATACACTCTCACCGGCCGGTCAGCTGAGAGGACATAGTGCAAAAATAAAACATATATTAATTTTTATATATGTTTTCTTCATTTTTAGAGTTACTATGTACTATGTAACTTAGTTTTGGGAGCTGGACCATGCCTCGATTACCTCTACCGACTATATATACACACTAGAAATGGACCGATCAGCGGTTTTGGGGCTGATTCCGATCACCTTTTAGCACAATCGGCCGATAGCTGATACTGATCGAGGGCGAGGCTACATGCCACGGCAGGGCTACATGTTACAGAACGTCCTGGATGAGTCTGTTTCACATACGGTAACAAACTGCTAGACGGACGATGTTTTCTATCCGCACATGCTTACAATAGCATTGCGCCCTTGTGCTGCTTGTTAATGTTGGAGTGGAGCTGAAAATGCATTACAACACTGCCATCTAGTGGTCAGAGGTTTAAACACAACAAACAATGATTCACTCTCTGCCAGGAATCTGTGTATGGATACTGTGTTTCTGAGAATCGATACAGTATCACTAAACATAATATCCCGATATTCCATATTTCGATATTCTTACACCCCTAGTTGATATATTAACCTTTCTTGTGAAAAGGGAATGGCACCAAATTTTAACTAATTTTACAAAAAGCTGCATAATTAAAAGAGTTACGATGTAAACAAACTTATTTAGAGTGGTTTACATGGCAGTGCTAAAAAACAGATACCTGAATTTCATTTTAATGGCTGTAAATGCACTTGCTTAGAATTGCATTATACAAAATGAGAATAGATAAGAGATGTGTGATGAATGAGGCATTGTTTTATTGTATTTCAGGTATAAACTTTAGTGGTGGAGAGGTATTTTCTGCTGTAAGGCAATGTTTTAGATTTCTATTATCAAGATGTAAAGACTTATGTTGATATGGTGACCCCTGGTTACTATCACTACTACTGTAAAGAAACCTGCACCGTTTTACATCACACCACACTGAATGACTTACATCTCAAACCACTACATTCTGCAGAGAGGAATAACTTACGTGGCGTTCCTCTCTGAGCCTCCTCCATGCTGACTCGTTTATATGGCTTGTCCTCCAGTGTTTCGAGCAGGTCAGCATAGGGGGCAGGATCCTTTAAACCCTGTGGAGAGCACAAAGCAACCCAGGTTATGGTTGTTGTTCTGCTCTAAAGTTATCCAAACGGAGAACCTTACTCTTTTAACTCACTTACCATAGTGCTGCGCCTCTGCTTAAGCAGTCTCTCGCCTTCCTCTGTATCTCCGTTTGATCCCTCTCTCCTCCTCTTCCTGGAGAGGGGTCGGCCTGAAGTGTGCGCCTCCATTTCCAAAGCAGTAAGGCCCTGCTGGACAAAATCACATAACTCATGACAACAAACCAGGGAGGCAGGATGTAGACAAACAACCCAAATTAATGTTACAATGCTACGTATTATGCCTGTGGTTTATAGGCTATATGGCCAGAAGTATGTGGACATGACTTCTAATTACTTGAGACTGCTAGAAGATCTATATCATCTGTATATGAAATCAAGCATGTAGTCATATCATGCCAATAAACAAACACTGGCAGTAGATGGGCTGTACTAAAAAGCTCAAGTGGCAAACTTGGCATGAGATGGCATCTTTGGCACAAGGCAATCTGTGAAATTTCTGCCCTGCTAGAACTGCCTCAACATCAGCAAAAAGAACTGAGCGTTATGAAATGGGTTTTTACGGCCAAGCATCTGCACACAGCTGGTTTGGTGGTTGCCAGAAGAACGTTACATACACAAAAGAACAAACTGCCAACAGGAAAGTTGGGTGGAGGAGGAATAATGGGGGTCTGAGGCTGTTTTTGAGTGTTTGGGCCTCTTAGTCAGCATGATTTGAATGCTACAGCATACAAAGACATGTCACTTAATAAGCTGCTGGTGTTCTCAGAACACTGGACTGACCACCCCAGAGCCCAGACCTCAACATAACCGAAAGCGTTATTTTGTTATTTGGAAAATGCAACCAGCTTTGGATGTGTGTCTCTTTAAGGAACTGAAAATGAGTCTTCTGATTTAGTTCTACAGAAAACAATCAAATCAAGTCAATAACTAAAAAACAGTAGTTACCTACACAGTCACCAAATAAGTAAATGTTATATTTTTCCAATATATGCCAAACCATTGATCTAATAGTAACGGCTGTTAGCTGGTGCTGCTATAAAATAGAACACATCCACAGAACAAATAGAACCACAAAACAGATCTGTAGTAGCAGATCTAAATGCAAAATTAAACCTCGTTTGAGGTGCTTGGATCTGTAGTTGGCCTACTAACTAACCCTACATCAGCATAGCTTGCAAAGCTAAATAATACTACACACAACAAAACAGGTTCCATTCAAGCTAGTTGCTGCTCGGCGTCCACTACAGTGTGAAAGATTAAAAAAAGAATAGAAGCTAAGCGTGAGCACACTAAATACTGAAAAAATCGAATACCCTACATAATCGTTGAGGCTTCTGAGTATTTTATATATATATGTGTTTTCTGATGATAACTTGTACTTAATGCCTATTTTATCTGAAATTAAAACAAATGATAGTTTCTGTCTTTCGTCTAGTACTGCATATCATGTAGCTCTGCCACAAACCACAAAGCAACTCTGACACCAACCCAGCGACACTGTATCCATCCAAAACACCTGTGACAGGGTTTCAGCAGTGATATTAGACACCACACAACCCAATTGGCTACGTCTCACACCATGATAAACAAACAAAGGCATACTTTGTTTTTTCTTGGTTAAAAGGGTGCCATATAAGGTTCTAAGAGTGTAGGAGAACCATATATTTAAATGGGTTATAGGTGTGAAGTGCCCTTAATAGGGTTAAAGAAACTTATATAATATAGTGTATTGGTTCTACATCAGTGAAATCTCTACAATATATTAAGGTATTATCTGGGCTGTGTATCATTCTACACAGGAAGCTTTATCTAATAGATGCTACAACAACCTGAAGGACTACAGAACACACTCATATGCCCAGAGCTCAGCGTGAAACACTTACAAACTGAGCTCAGCACGGTTTCCTTGGCACAGTTAGCCAACCATGCTTAAAGCTGTAGAACCGTTTGGCTTTTATACTTTATTCACTTATTCACTGACTTAGTTCAACAAGAAACAACCAAATCAAGTATATAAATAAAAAAACAGTCACTAAATAAGTAAACGTCTATTTTTCAATATATGCCAAACCAATAATTTAATAGCAACTGCTAAATGTTAGCTAATACTGCTAGAAAACAGGAGCTGGTTAGCTTGAGTTTACACAGACTGCTAACAGCTCTTTTCACCACAGAACAGATCTGATTAAATGCAAAATGAAACCTTTGTTTTGAGTGCTTGGATCTGTAGTTAACTATCCCAACATTAGCATAGCTTGCAAAGCTAAATAATACCACACACTACATTCCAGATTTTATCCAAGCTAGCTGCTGCTCGCGTCCACTATAGTGTGAAAGATAAAAACTCTACATAATGAAAAACACACAATGTATAATATATAATGAAAACAATGGTACTTATGCTAAACGTACATTTATTTTGAGTATTTCAGTCTCTAAATCGACTTTGCAGGGTTCCATGATTAGCTTTAGCTTTAACTAACAGGCGGAAGGAAAGGATGGCAAGGTGATATTACAGAAAACACAGAAAGAAATGAACTAATGATGACCATATAGTACTTTAAAACCAACCTCTGCTTTAGGAGTTTTTTTTATTTTGGAAACACTTTTTCATTAGCTGGCTAATGCTACTGCTCATAAACCTACTATCGCACTTTACTCATATAACTGTGGTAACTTTGAAAGTGTTTTCAAATCATTAATACAATGTACAGAAGGGATTAGTTAAATGTTTGTTAAATGAGGGAAAAAATCTAAAAGCTAAAGTGTCTACAGTGTCTGGCTAGCTAGCTAGCTACCTTAACTAAAGCTAGCTTGACTTTCCCTGCAAACACAGTTACACTGTGCTAACCTGTTGTTTTGGTGCCCACAGCGTTGTCACCAAGGAAATGTTATTCCTCAGACAGTTGTGACAACATTATCTGACAACATTGTGAGAACATAGTGGCAACATTGTCAGTATGTGAGCACAACCTTCTAGAACTCCATTATATTTTGAATTCCGTTCCATTGTATGTCCTACAACTACTTAGAATTTGCCATAAAATCATAAAACAACATTATTAAGTGGTGACATTGTGACACGGTGGTGTAGTGGTCAGCACTGTCGCCTCACAGCAAGAAGATCCGGGGTCGATCCCGGTCCGAGCCGTTCTTCCTGTGCTTGAGTGGGTTTTCTCTGGGTACTCCGGTTTCCTTCCACATGTCCAAACACATGCATGCTAGGTTGACTGGTGTGAGTGCGTGAGTGTGTATTGGCCATGCGATGGACTGGCAAACTGTCCATGGTGTACCCCACCTTCGCCTGATGGCGCTGGGATTGGCTCCAGCCCCCCCGTGACCCCGACTAAAGGGGTATTAAGCGGCAGATAATGGATGAATATTATGACATTGTTGAGACAACCTTGTTCAGACAACGTAGAAACACCTTTTGATAAAGCTAAAGCAACGTTGTAAGAAAGTAAACAACATTTTGACAATGTTGAGTGTTTGTTGGGTCTTTTCTCTGCCATCTTTTGTTGTTTCTTTCATTAAAGTCAAGTTCACACTAATGCTAGCCTGTTTATATATATCAGCCTTTAGCTTTAGTGGCTAGGCTACCAGTTAGGATAACACCACAGAAATATACCCCAATGTATAATATATATAAAGTAATGGACTGGATGTTGACAGAACTTAATTAACTAGTTTGTTTGTCGTGGCCCAGTAAATGGCTGGGCCCAGATCTGCCCCACACACTGCAAAGTACAATTACTAGTGTGGCCCATATCTGGACCACCTACACTGCTGGTCCACAATGACAGACATAAGGCAGATGAAACTGTCCAGTATCCGGCCCTGTTTTGGCCTGCTCGTCTAACATCTGCCCACTAGTCAACCAACACTAGCATATGAAAGCCAGAATTGGCCCAAAACTGTTTCATTAAAACATGAAAATGATGTATTGTGAATTATTTCAATATAATACTGGGCTAACATAACAAATAACATGCTAGGACAGAGTTATTCTTTATCTGTTCATAAATATAATAGTCGTAGAATAAATTAATAAATAAAATAATACAATTATTATAAAATAAGCCCACAGTGGCACATCTTTTTTAAACCCCCGCCTACCGCTGGCCAAGACTGGCCACTAAAGCATGAAGCAGAAAATACCAAAAAGCTCCACTAACACGTACACCATGGCTGTTAACCTTGATTGAAGTGGGATATATTAGTGTTCTTAGTCACAATGTATTACTTTACATATCAGTGAACTTGGCATTGAGCACTTGGAAGCTTCAGCCTTGTAATGGGTAAATGACCCAAGAACCTCAGAGGACCTTCATGCTCCTGCTGCCCTGGATACAATGTGTTATACATAGCAGATATCATGCTTAGACTCTCGCTGCACAAATCAAAAACCTGGCAGATGCTTCCCATATTGAGAGTAAGAGGATTATATTTCAGCAGGGCCAAAGAGAGGGGAAACTTTTACCTTCACCAGGTCACTGAGGCCAAAGTTTACTCACCCATTTTCCTTTTCTGAAATTCTCTCAGTCTGACCAGGCACATCTGAAACTTCTGATGCTCCAATACAACTAATTGAGCTCAGCTGATGCATTATTTTGGGGCTTTATACAGTCACTGCAGGGTAACTAGACAGCTAATAATGTAAACGCTGATCAGCTGATCAACATTTATCCACAACTAAGCTGAGATCATTCAATCACTCAATCAATCAATCAATCCACATTTATTTATATAGGACTTGTTGTCTCAAAGCAGCTTTACAGCAAAGCAGTTTATGAAAGAATAGAGGAAACAAAGAGAAGGATGGTAAACGTGAGAAAGGGTATCGAGGTCCAAGCCTAGAGCAAGCCGGAGGCAACTCCCTTTATACAAGGAAGAAACCCTGAGAAGAACCCAAGCCTGAGGGAGGAACCCATCATCCTCTGGTTGACCCCGGATAGAGAGAGAGAGCAACAAAGCTAATGGAATTATATGACAGGATAAAATGAGAAGCTTGGCTTAAACATTAGGGGTGTAAAAAATACCGAAATATCAAATATCGAGATATTTTGTTTCGTGATACTGTATCGATTCTCAAAAACACAGTATCAGTATACAGATTCCTGGCAGACAGTGAATCGTTGTGTGTTGTGTTTAACCTCTGACCACTAGATGGCAGTGTTGTAATCCATTTTCAGCTCTACTCCAACATTAACAAGCAGCACAAGGGCACAATGCTATTGTAAGCACTGACAAACCTGTTTATATAGTGGTGTGTTTTATTAGTAGGATGTGAAAAATCGCAAGTATCGTATAGGGCTGTGTATTGGCAAGAACCTGATGATACGATGCGTATCGTGATACAGCGCTCACGATTTAATATATCATGATATATTGCGATACTGCAAGCAAAGTGATATATTGCGATTTTTCAAATCCTACTATTAAAACACACCACTATGTGAACAGGTTTGTCAATGCTTACAATGGAGTGGAGCTGAAAATGGATTACAGCACTGCCATCTATCGGTCAGATGTTTAAACACAACACACAACGATTCACTGTCTGCCAGGAATCTGTACTGTGTACTGATACTGTGTTTTTGAGAATCGATACAGTATCACGAAACAAAATATCCCGATATTCAATATTTCCGATATTTTCTTACACCCCTAGTATCGTAGTATATCGCAATATATTAAATCGTGAACGCTGTATCACGCCACATATTGTTACACAGACGCTTGTTTCATTTTCCTGCCTGTGTTTATTTAGGCATGTTGCTTCATTGTGATCATTGTGCTACCTCGCTGTAAAGCAGCCAATCGCAGCAGAGCTCGTCATATTATTCAAGAGCTCACAAAAAAATGGAAAACAGCTCGTTTCATTTTCAGTTTAGGACCAAATCGGAAGTGCATCTAGCCATTTTCCCCGTGAACAGTCATGTACCATCTATGTAGAACACCAGAGAACAGTTTACAGCAATACTGAATAAATACGTTATGACCCCTTTAAACTCTTGGGATGTGTGGTTACCATCAGCAACACTGTTTCTCTGGAACGTAACACTGCACATAGAACCACTTACAGCCTTATGATTTAACCATACAGAAATTTTGAAACGTCAGTAAAATTTACCTTAAAAGCAAAATTTTTTGTATTTCTAACATAACTGTCCATATCGTCCATAACTGTCCAATGAAAAGTGGCAACTTCACAGCAGAAGACTTTCTTTACTTTCAGTGTAAGTCTATGGAACCAGATTTTTCCCCCTGAGCTATTATGGAGTATTTCCATTGGTCCATTCATCATTAACTTTTCACACAACGTAAACATTTTGAAACAGTGTTCAAAATGATGTAGAAAAATAAAATCTACAAATGGAGGTGCATGTTCTGTTGTTATAGCAGCAATATATTTATTAAGCACTGTGTATCTGCAAAACCTGCCATGATGAGGATGAGGCTTCTGAAATCTGCATAGCAAAAGCATGAAAATCATATATTTATATGGAACAAGTCATATTCTACTAAACAGTGCACGGCCCAAGCTCTCAGTGTGGCGTGTTGGAACAAGAGACCAGTGTCCTGTTCACCTACATACTGCCTGAATGACTATCTCAGGATGAGGCAGCTACTAAAAGTGACCCCAGCAGCTGGTAAGACATGTAGAGCAGTTGAGTCAGAAATAGCAGCTGGCTTTGTTAGTAAATTATGGTCAGGGCTTGGCTACCCAGCCAGGCTTTTCATTTAAGTGCAATCCAGTGAACTTCAGTAAAACTGCCCTGTATGATGACAGTCATTTCAGAAATCAGCTTAAACCAGCTTGCCTAGTTCATTGTGGGCATGTAATGCTACTTAGACTATCTAACTGGACATAGCAGCATCCTATAAATACAAGGTTGGCTTCTTATTCCAATGTTCCCGTTCCACCTTACATGGTGCAGCAGTTACGGTTATCCTTTGCTGCACTATTTAAGGTGGAAGGGGGAATTCGATTAAGAAGCTAACCTCAGCCACGACATTCTTCATTCTTACGCTTAATAACTGGTCCCCTGTCAATCCCAGCACTACTAACATATAAGGTGGAACGGGGAACGTGCACTGTTTAAGGTGGAACGGGAATATACAAACAAGCAGCTGACGAATAGGAACCTAACCTCAGCTCAATTTACAGAACAAGCGTAACGTTATTTGTTAGTCACTCACCTTTTTTCGTGTGTAGTCTACAGGCTCTGTCTTCAGTTTTTTTAATTAAAAAAATCGTTTATTTCGTAGCGCAGCCTCGAAGCACTGTCACCCCGACGCCGTTAACCAATGTCGTAGGCAGCCAGAGAGATTAGCGAGGGGTCGTCACAGCACCGGACTTGCCGGATAAGGTTTAATTATATTTTTTTCAGTTGTATATTTTTAATTTGTTGGATATTTTTATTTCGTTAAAAATATACATATATTTTATTTTATCTTTATTTTATTTTAGTTTTGTGAAATGTTTATGTTTAACTTATACAGTTAAGTTATGAATAATGTTGTGTTTTTTACCTTGATATATGTTTTTAGATTATTACTATTTTTATTGTTATAGTGATAAAAATAATAATTATTATTTCAATTTACATTATTAGCTTTTAACTGTTAAAAGCGTCGGAACGGACACGTTCCATAAATCCACAAATAAAAGTCCTCCCTTACTTCCTGGACGCGAGTACAAGCTAATGTTTCCCAAACCAATTAGTAACAACATACTTAACTAAAATTAAGTTTGTGTTACCGCCAAGAATTTAGTGCTTGTGGAGCAAAAAAAAAAGTTCACAAAAAAGAAAACACAAGTATCGGCTATACTAGCAAGCGGGTTCGAATTTGGACAGCGCCACGTTTTTCAAAATAAAAGACACGGTCGTGCGTTTGTGTGGCGCCTGATCCTAATTTTAAAATAATCCTGTTTATTGTTATCACAAAAAACATTTAAATAAAGAACTTAAAACACAAAACTACCATGAGATAAGGTGTTTGTGTTATATTGTTCACATTAATTTATAGACCAAAAAAATAATGTATTCTGGCTTGTCTATGGACACCCAGAGGTCCTTGTAGAGCTCCAAAAAAAGTAGCATTGCTTAGTAGGGAGGAACCACGTGGAGCTCAGCAGGCTGAGATGTTGGGTGGTTATGAAGATACAGTTCTTTCCAGCATTCTGCATCTGCTGGCTAATGGGTATGTAAATAAATGTGCATATATGTGTGATTTTTGTAATATCTGATGATTTATGATTAGACAGTTAAATCTAAAAGTGTTAATTCCAGCTCTTGCCTTTATGTGTTGCCCTTTCATTTTCACCTAGATGAATGTGGTGTCAAATAAGGCGCACACTAACTCTTGTAACAGCCTAATGTGATGGAATATACTTGTTATTACCTTTACAGTGCTGTAACAAGAACATTATGCAATGTGTGCAACAGTTTGTTCATGTTTCTGGGTGGTGTTTGAATCCATGTGCTTTCTTTCTTCGCTGCAGGTAGCGATGTGAAGCCGATGTAGAGAATGGCCTGTTGGGGCCTTGATACCTGGAGCATGGCCTGTTAACTAACACCATGTGGGGTGCAGATCTGCTTGAACAGGCCACCACGTTCGTACTAGGTACAGGTGTGATCAGATTTTAACAAACTGTTATTGACCCATGTGGAATGTCGACCTTATGTATGACTAACTATGTGCGTAAAGAGTTTGGTAGCCGCCCAGGCTTGCCTTTGTGTTGCCCATTCATTTTTCCAAGTGATGAATGTGGTGTCATCGAAGGCACACAGTAAATCTTTTCATGGAATCATCTGAGCCTGGAAGTCTTGCTGATTCCTGCTGCTCTTTCTGTGAAAAGAACACTCAGCTGCTTAGTACATGAATGCATTAGATGCCTTTTTTTATATCAATATATTCATAGTTTCTCTTGTTGCAGGTGGATGACTAAGTAAGAACAATGGATATGAACAGCTTTTCTGACCACCATCTAAAGGATGTGCTGTAAATCCATGGAACTACTTGTCATTTCATGTAATGCTTGTGCGCCCGGTTGCTTTAGGATGAAGAAATCACTTTCAGAATGTGACATAAATGCCTAAACTGAACAGGCAGTGCTCAGAGGGGAGCTAACTTATGTGCATTCAAAAAGTGTGGCCTAAAAAGCACAAAGCACATCTATGACCTTCAAAGATCCTATAAAGATTAGGGACACTGTTGTCTGCCTAATGTTATATAGTCATACTTAATTTTTCACAGTTCTGTCATATTTCATTCATGACTATTTTTGTAAATTTGCCTTTAAGTGTTATTTTGCTTCTTGATTTGAATAAACACTACTTTCACTTCACATTTGTCTGTGTGCCTTTATGCTCTGTTCTTGTGTGTGTGTTCATTTGCAATTAAAACATGTTAAATGAGTAATTTTGCTCTACCTTTAGTTTCAGGATGAACTAATAGTATAAGTGTTTTTATTTGTATCAGGTAAAAGTAATGCAATTTAGCATTACAAGTGATGCTTAACAATATTGAATCCTTAATTAGGATTGTAAATGTGTGAATTACGCTATTATTCATAAATATTTATAAAATCCCAATATTTTTTGATTTCGTTGGGATTTTGTTTTTGACCGATGCAGCCTTAAAAGAAAAACCAAGTTGTGCTATTAGTTTTACATCTGTAGTGCTATGTTTTATCGAACTTTGTGTCCTCTATCTGACTGCCATTATTTATGTCTTGTGGCTTGCAGGAGTGTGGTCATGGCTTTTTATTTAATTTAGTTTTATATATTAAGTTATTTTATTTACTGTACACGTTCTTATTCTATATCTGTAAAAAGAGCCCCGGCAGGATCCCAAATTGCAAATAAAAGCCCTTTTTCATTTCCCCTAGCTGCTTTCCTTAGGGAATGACTATCTAGGAAGGGGGCACAAGCTAACATTTATCAAACAGTTTTTTAAACTGTGCACTTGATTAAATATTTGCAAAAAAAAAAAACATTTATAGCGTATAATATAAACTTTTATATTTATATGTTTTGTCTGTGCTTGACTTTTTGTCCTCTAGCTCGCTAGCCAAGGAGCTATCTGACTTCCATTATTTATGTCTTGTATTCCATCGATGGCTTCTTGCAGCAGTGATGTGACATTTTAACATTTTTTATTCAGTTATATATTTTTATATTATTATTTTTTAAAATTTGTTTTACACAGGCGGTTTCTTTTTATATTTTTTTCTTCCTTTTTTTAAATAAAATTCTCTGCGTTAGACAAACATAAAACGCACCACGGCGGGATCTCAATCTACAAATAAAAGCCCTTTCTCACTTCCCCTAGCTGACTATCTAGTGACACAAGGGGGAGAGCACAAGCTAAAGTTTATCAAACAGCATGTTAACGCTTAGCTAAATTTAAGAGTACGCGAATTAAATGCTAGTGAGCAAAATATGATGTATAACACACACAGTGCTATATTAGTTTTGATTTTGTGGTTATTTATATATTTTTTTAATGCTATCTGTTTTCGTAATCTATTTCTCTGACTTCTGTTATTCACGTCTGCTGTGCTAGCTTGCTGTTGTGGCGCACTACAAAGAGAGCTAGGGAGCACAGATTGGGACGCGCCCTTGAGGTCGCTGCAGTCCCAGCCCTCGCCTGTAGAAGGCGCCAGTCTCCCACCCTTCTCCACTCGCTTTCACATCAATTAAAGCAATACAAAAAAAGCCTTCTGGGAGAGGAGCCGACGGACAGACGAGCTTTTCCTTGGAAACGGCTGTTTTCCAGCGCGATTTTCCCCCCACAGCGAAACGGGACACGGTTATGGAGCGGTTTCGGAGCTAACTTTTCACTGGGAATACTTTGTGTTTGCGCGTTGGAGGTTCCCAAGGACTCCCGGACGCGGAGAGAAAAGAAAGAAAGCGAGGAGGAGGAGAAGGAAGAGGAGGGGGGCTGAATAAGAAGCAGCAAAAAAAGTGGTGCGGTTGAAGCGGAGCAGCTCGAAGCCCGTTCCCGGGAAGGGGAAGGGGGAGCCCGGGTCTGGATGAGCGCCGAGCCGCCTTCCCCAAGCTTTCGGCCATGGGGGAAACCAAAGTTATCTACCACCTCGACGAGCAGGAAACTCCGTACCTGGTCAAACTGGCCGTGCCTGCGGAGAGGGTCACTCTGTCGGACCTCCGAAATGCGCTCAAGAAGCCCAACCACAAATTCTTCTTCAAGTCTATGGACGACGACTTTGGGTGAGTCTTGATTTTTTTTTTTTTAGTTTGTTTTTGTCGTTTGAGCACTTAGACGATCGCTTCCTTTCTCTTTCGCCCTCTTATGATTATCCCTAATAGTTTCGACAACCTCTCTTTCATTCCCGCGATCCGTGCTTCTTCACGGGGCTCTTTTCCCCCCCGAATTTTCCGGTCCACCTTAAACGGTGTAGCAGCAACTGCTCCGCTGGTTAAGGTGGAACGGAAGGGTGGAAAAAAAACTCCAACAAGAAGCCAACTTCAGCTTTTTTTCTTTAGACTCTGAATGAGGGAGAAGTTCAGTCGGGGTGAATGGAGGGTGGGCTTTTTCTTCTCCCCCCTGTTTTTTTTTGCCCCTCGGCATCCATTTTAAGACTGTCCTGCCCTCTAATATGGCTTTAGGGAGGTGAGGTGGGCTTCCAGACTAACCGGCTGTGTGAATGTGTGTGTGTTGGGTTTGGAGGTGACCCGGGTCCAAATACACATTCAGCTCGGTCAGGCCTGGCTTTGTGTATTTAGCTCCATAACATGAACGGCTATCATAAGAAAACACAAATTAGGCCCAATTTTCCCTTAAAGTCCGGCTTTAAATGTGATCTAAAAAGAAAAAAAGCAGCTTATTTCGCTCGATTAGCGTTGCTTGTGTCTAAATACGACAAATTCGCTGGTTTCGGTTAAGCACTGAAGTTGTGTAGCGAGAAACGACTCACGAATCGGTTCCTTTGCTTCG
Source organism: Megaleporinus macrocephalus (assembly GCA_021613375.1). Classification (NCBI taxonomy): domain Eukaryota; kingdom Metazoa; phylum Chordata; class Actinopteri; order Characiformes; family Anostomidae; genus Megaleporinus; species Megaleporinus macrocephalus. The sequence goes on from CM038708.1 coordinate 42,076,425, forward strand.
GTTACCTGCATTCATTTAAACGAAGTGATTCAGTGAGTCGACTCTTCTCAGTAGCGTCTGTGCTGTGTTTACGTTGGAAGATCTCCAATTTAAAGTGAAAGTCTTTCACAACTTGATCTCCTTAAATCTGAACATAAATGGGACGTTGTTACACGTTATAGAAGATTTGTGCTTATTTAAAATAAAACATCTTCAAAAATTGAAAAATAGAACCAGTGTTGTTCTGAGTGGGGGTGAATGGAACCGGACGTCTGAAGCTCTGTTAAGATTACTTAACAGATTACATAACTACGATTATGTTGCAATATATCTGAGGCTTTATTTTATCATAGTTTTGGGTTAAAGTTTCAGCTTAAACTTAAATAAAGTAGATATTGGCGTAGGGATACATGCAGGGCGTTCTAAGGCCAAGTAGTCCCCCAAGCAAACTTGTGTATTTTCATCAGCTGTGTCTAAAACAGCTCCCTGGTGGTTTGGGATTGTAAGTAACTTGGATATAGACATGGTGACCCTCTGGTTCCATTCACCGCCACTGTAAAGAGACCTGACTGGGTAAATCTCTCTATAACAAGTCTTGGGTTGAAGCGCTCCGACTGACTTTGTTTACGTTGCGACCGCTCAGTTATTTGGACGTTTAGGGGGAAAAATCCACGGAATTCCCCTTTAAATTCAGGCTCCCAGCCCAGCAGGCTCCCCGTTGCTTTGTAAACTTCCTCTTTGTGCGCGGCTCTTGTCTCATTCCTGTGTGTTGCGCTAACGCCAGCGAGGAATGCCGAGTTGGAACAACTGCAGCGGGCCGCTGTGGAATGCTGGGATACGCCGCTCTCTGTCAGTTTTACGGCCCACGCTCCCCTCTGAAATACGGCTGAGTTTGATCCTGCCTCTCCCCGGAGCTCCTCCTCCTCCTTTTCCTCCGTTTAAAAAAAAAAAAAAAAAAAAAAAGATTATTTAAAAACTTAAACATGCTCCGTCTCTTAGCAGATGTAGATCAGACCGGGACGGGCTAGCAGCTCAGCTTCAGCTCCAGCTCGCGGAGGTTTTTCTCCAGACACAAACCAGAAACCTGGATTTATGTAATTAACTACCCTTGAGCTCAAACATGGCTAGAAATGAGGGCCAGTGCTGATACCTGGAGAGCAGAGACCCCAATACAGGGTTACATACAGTATAAGTGCTGTACCTAGGAATACCCAGCTGGTGTTCATACCCAAACTTAAGTTTAAGGCCTTAAAAAGACTTAAAAAATGGCCAGATTTCCATTCAAGGTCTTAAATTGAACTTAGTTAAGTCCTCACTTTGTATTTTCGTTAATTCCTGAGAAGCGTAATCCAATCAGAAGTTAGTTCTGTGTTCTCTGTACTACCGGTGTTGGTATGTGGTGATTAGGGGTGTGCCGTATTGTACACAATAATATATTTTTGAATATTGTGAACGATAGTATACCCTGAAATATCACACCATATCACCCAACCCTAATTATCACACCAGAGTACTACTTTTTACTGTTTTCTGTTTTTAGCAAAATAAAAATTCACACTTTTCTCATTTCCCATCATATATCTACTAGAGACAGATTTGATCTGTCCAGTGTCATTCACTTTACTTCAGTCCTGGATATGTGGAGATATTTGGAGTGTATTATTTAGTATCATGACATTCTGGATCATTGACTTCTGTTACAATCTGATAAATTCTTGTATTTTTTAATATCGCTGTTAGGGGTGTGCCATATATCATATGCAATAATACAATTTAATTTTCATTTTGTTGTATTTAAAAAATTTTTTTTTAAATTTAATGTTTTGTCATGTTGCCAAGAGTATCGTTATCGCAAAACTACCATAAAATATCATGATATTACTGTAGGGCCATATCACCCAACCCTAGTGGTGATTAATCTACAAATCCCATGATAACTGCAGGCAGGAAAGGGCCCTGTTTGCCCACTACCTGCCTGACAAAATACATCCATAGATATCTACCACCTCAGTCGCCATAGTAACGTCTCTGCAATTCGTTCGTCTACGTTGAAAAAACATAGGAAAGTGTGTTTTCATTGAGGCTTGGCTAGATAACAGCGATTTTTGCAGCTGGTCCTCAGTAATTAATAGGAAGCTCAGTGCAAACTATGCAAGAAGACCATGCAGTTAGGGACCCTGGGTGTGAAGGAGAAACACCAGCTTGCCATGAAAAGCCTTCAAACTCAGTTTTGTGCCCCATTCCTGCCATCTTCGCTGTCGCCAGTAGCCGGAATATCACTAACGACCTTCGGGCTACGTTTGGTCCAGTGAAACATCAAAATCTTAAGTGCTTTGGATTCTTCACTAGGGCTGTGTATTGGCAAGAACCTGGCGATACAATACATATCGTGATACAGCGGTCACGATTCAGTATATCACGATATACTTTAATACTACAAGCAAATTTATATAGTGTGATATTTTAAATCATACTATAATCCCACTATATGAACAGGTTTATCAATACTTACAATAGCATTGCGCCCTTGTGCTGCTTGTTAATGTTGGAGTGGAGCTGAAAATGGATTACAACACCATCTAGTGGTCAGAGGTTTAAACGCAACACACAATGATTCAGTGTCTGTCTGGAATCTTTGCATGTAAACAGTTAGTGACTGTATCAATTCTTAAAAACACAGTATCGATGATTATCACTATACATAATATCGCGATATTCAATATTTCAGTATTTTCGTACACTCCTATTCTTCACTCAGTTATAAAACCTCTGTCATGTAACAGTAGTAGTGATATCAGCAGCCTTTTCCAGGCGATATTCCCCCACTCGAATATTGCCATATAGCGAGATCTGGCTTGGCAGACTTCATCAAGAGAGCTGATGCACATGCTTACTGGGCTGTATGCGTTAACGTTCGATGAAAGCTTCAATTTAGGGCTGGGCGATAAAACGAGAACAATGATTATAGCGAAATAGCATTTCCTCGATAGACGTAGTCGATAGAAAGTAAATAGAAATAAGTTCTGTCCAGGTTTTGAGAGACAACACGAATAGCCAATGGGAATAGCGCCACCTCAAACCAATCAGGTGGCTGAACTAGAATTCCAGCCATTTCTTGTTTGGTTGAAGCGTACAGCGCAGAGTGTAGGTAATTTGGTTGCTACAGGCGTCACAGTCGAGCAGTGAAAACAAAATAAGAGAAAATGACGAGATGTGTGTGTGTATATATATATATATATATATATATATATATATATATATATATATATATATATATATATATATATATATATATAAAATAAATCAGAGGATAAAAAACAATATAACAATTTTTAAATTTTGATATCTTCACTTCTCACTTAAAGTAAAAGGCCAATAGTGATTTGATTTATATCGTGATATATATCGATATCAACTGATACGAAAAAAAAATATCGTTTTTTCTCATATCGCCCAGCTCTATTTCAATTCAACCACACGTGTCATGTGTTGATCTTAGATTTCTATGAGAATGCTCTTATAAGGTCTTACATTTTACTCACTGAACCCTGCATGAACCCTGATACCTAGAAGATAGAGTTAATCGCAGCTGTGTAAGTGGCATATGAATCAACCATACAGTAGGTCAGTGCTCATAAGTGCTCCACAAAGAGACGGTGGTCTTCAGTCTGCGTTTAAAGGGCCCCAAGAGAGTCCAGTCTGCTGTTTGAAGAGCCTGTGGAAGTTCATTCCAACGTCTGGGCTCCAAGACAGAGAAGAATCTTGTCTTCTCTGCATCTTGAAGGATGGCGGGTCCAGCCGAGCTGTACTTGAAGCCCAAAGGCCTCAAGGTACAGACTGACTGCTGTTGTACGAGAGGAGCTGGACCATGTGATGAGTATTGCTAGCCTGTTGAGTTGCAGTCTCAAAGGGGAATTCCACCAGGCTCTCAAATTTTATGGCTAATTAAAGGGTTAAGTAAACAAGAGTCGTTCCGAGCGGTTTGGTGTGAAATGCTAGAGGAACTTGGAGTCACAGTTGTTTGCAGTGGTGGTGCATGGAACCAGACGTCCACCTCCAAAAGCTCCCTCACAGAAAGTTATCACGTGACCTGGTTATGGATATGCTGCCCTGCGACTGAGACATTGTCTTATGGTTACTTTGCTTTGGTAAAACTGCATGCAGGCCATTTGTAGGCAAGCTTATTTATATAGTGGTTCACATGGTAACAGCAACCCAAAGCATAAAGAAGTAAAGTAACTAAAATAAATAAATAAATATAAAAGTCTCGCAGTTACGTAACACATAGGAACACATGTAGCTTCACTGGTGGTTGTATTTGTGTTGCAGTCTTGGTAACCCCTGGTTCACATCAACACCCTTGTATTGAGTTAACCATTTCACACCAAGCCACCCTCAGTGGCCTAGAGTATCTTGAGCACTGAATTATGCAGAATTTTTGAAACAATGGTGGAATTCCCCTTTAAATACAGTATAATGGTAAATACACCAGCGTTTAGTTTTAAAGTCAACCTGAAAACCATGTTGGCTCATGTTTCTGCTCACGTTAAGCACAAATCAGCGTACGCTGTTTGTCCAAAAGTTTGTGGACACTTCTTCTGAGAGCGTAGTAGTAGTGAGTTTGTTGCTGTGGTAATAAGTTGTACCATACTAGGACCGGGTTAATGCAGGATTGCTGTGAGAATTTGATGGCAGTCACAAAAAAATAAATATTAAGGTTGAATACTTAGTTCTGGATCACTGACAATTATCCCAGAGCCCCATCACTTCAGATAGCAGTTCCACTGCTCCACAGCCCAGTTCCTGGGGGCTTTATACCACTGTACCCCACACTTGGCATTGAACTTATGTAGGGCTGTAGGACAGCACCTGTTTACCTGTTTATCTTATCTTAGCAGATTATTTTAAGGTTATTAACACGTGTAACATGTTTATATCAGTAGAGTCACTTGAAAAGTCTCATTTCTAACCGTTTCTTAATCGTCCAGTGTAGAACCTAAGACCGTTCTAGATACCACGGAGCTTTAAAACACACGTAGCTGCTTCTCAAACCACTCTCTGTCAAAATATATAGTCCACAAACTGTCTGAGTTCTTGTGTGTGAGGCGTGTAGGCTACAAGTCATTTGTGCCTCTAAAAGTCGAGTCAGAGTGTAGATTCTTAATCTTTAACCGTTTATATTATTATAGATCGTGTGTGTTTAAGGTACCCTTTAATTCTAAATCTAGAATGAGCCCCCCACAGCGCGGGGTCAGTGCTTTTCTGTGGAGATTCAGACAGAATATCTATTTGTGATTTTTCTCTTTATTATAACGACATCTCCGTGTTTAGTCTAGCAGCCTACTGGGTATCTAAGTCTGTGATTAGTTGGAGTACCAGATGGCCCACGAGTGTAGGTGCTAAATACTAGGCATGTACATCAAAACACTTGAGTATTGCAGTATCCTCAATCGTACACTATTGATTTTTAATGAGAGTACATGTTAAAACCGGTAGTGTTTAAACTCCCGACTACTATCTCCTTACTTCCAGCATCGCCAGATTCTCTCCAATACACAGTCCTACCGTATACACAGCATAGAGTATTTAACTAGAGTTTGGTATGTTGTTTGATATGATGTTCTGAGGATATCATGCACCCCTCAGCCTCATCAGTGTCACACATTTCTCAATTATGGGTTCTTATTGTTTTGTAGTGTCTTTCCTCAAAGCTCGCTACAATATACAATATACAGATGTGAAAACTGGTTTTATGGTGATATTAAGCCTCCCAGTCATAACCTGAACTACCCTGGCATTGGCTAGATAGGGGCTATTGTTGGTGTATTGTTTGAATCAAAGGCTACAATTAGGCTAACATATTAAACAACCTAGTTGGTCCAGTTCGTCCCACCTTACCTTGTCAGACGGGGGCTTATTATGGTGGCAACATAGCGAGCAAGTAAACATGTTTACAGCAAACGAAGCTTTGGGTACATTTGGTTTCTTTAAGTTGCTTACTATTTGGTTAGAAATGTAATTTTACCCCAGCTTGTTAGACGTTTGGAGTAGAGATGGACTGATCATCGTTTTTGAGGCCGATTCCGATCGCCAATCACCTTTCGGCACGATCAGCCGGTGGCCGATACCGATCGAGGGCGGGGCTACATGTAGTTATTAGAGCAAGCAAGTCATGGAACATGGTCTAAACTGGTTTATTACCATTTTTAACGAGCTCATGTGAAACAGCATAATATTTTTAACAAAACTAACAGTAAATAAACAAAATAAATCAAACCGATTATCCCCAATACTACAATCATTACATTTAGACCCTAATTTAAAACTAAAAAAGCTAATTAAATAAATGGAGTCAGAACACAGACTGTGCTTATTTTAAGCAATCATTAAATCTTGAATTGTCTCTGCTGTTCTGTTCGTACTGGTCAGATCTGGTCTGTATGGTGTTCTGGGTTGTTTGTTTTGTTCTAGCTGTGTGTGCTAGCTCTGCTGTTTGCTGATACTCACTGTATTCAGTTGCGTGGTGACTCTAAAGTGTCATATCAGATTAGTAGCGTTAAATACAGTAAAACACTGCCAGACGGACAACAAGCTTTTTTTTGTGAGGCCGCTGCTTTAGTCAGTCTGTGAAAAATGAAAGGGTGTGTATTTACACCTAGTGGTTCAGATAGGAATTGCAGGGAGCTGGCCGGAGGACTCCTCTTCCTGGAGGAAATGCTATCTGGAAATACAGAAATTAGGCTCATTTGTTTAACGCCATTGATTGGCTCTCGAGATCGACTAAATTGGAGAAATATCGTCCGATCACTGATCACATATTTTGATTCAAAATTGGCCGATACCGATACATAACCAATCGATCCTTCCATCTCTAGTTTGGAGTTGTTTAGCATCTTAAATGGATTAGACTGTGTGCGTTGTCCAACGCGGTAGGCGGGAATACCCAAATACACAGTATTCATCAAACAGTACGCTAAGATTCACTGGAAGACCTCCTGACGTTTTGAGCTATTTGGCAGCAGCACACTGTGCTATCCCATGATTCATTTGGGATTCATGTTCAAAGCCGATCAAGACAAACGTCAGAAGGCGGGGCTTCAAACTTTTCTTTTACTGCGGTGGTCTGAGGTCTAGAGTTAAAGGATGTTGGGAAGTCAAGTGGAGGTTACTGTCATTATAAGCGTCTACACAGTAAACAGTGAAGCTGAACGTCCTTCCTTCAGGACCATATGGAGCACACAAACACCAGACCAAACAGTTCCACACGACTAGACACTGCAAACAACACATCAGTGCACGAGGAAGTGCTAGAGCAAGAGACGTGCAGGAACCAGTGCAGGGGCAGCTGATACTCAGAACAGTGGTCTGATGAAGGACGTATGGTGTCCCAAGTTGTGTAGACGTGTACTGAACTCCTGTGTACTGAAATAGGCAGCGCTGACCACTGGGTCCAGTCTAAGTATGAGATTCTGGACTCTAGATTTTTAGCTTCATTAGCCTGAAAGCTTCAGTGCCAAACTACAGAGCTCAGAAGTCCTAGCTGACCTACTGTGTTTGAGTTGAGGGTGAATGTGTGATTATTATTATTATTATTATTATTATTATTATTATTATTATTAAAGGCGGTCATGAGCTTTGGGTAGTGACCGAAATGAGTTTTCTCCGTAGGGTGTCGGCTCTCACCCTCAAAGATAGGCTGAGAAGCTCGATTATACGGGGGAGGCTCAGAGTAGAGCCGCTACTCCTCCACATTGAGAGGAACCAGCTGAGGTGGTTCAGGCATCTGCTTAGGATGCCTCCTGGATGCCTCCTTGTGGAGGTGTTCCGGGCGTGTCCAACCATGAGGAGACCCCGGGGAAGACCCCTAGGACACACTGGAGGGATTACGTCTCTCGGCTGGCCTGGGAACGCCTCGGTATCCCCCAGGAGAAAGTTGAGGAGGTGGCTTTGGCCTGGATCCCTGGGAAAGCAGTAGATGATGGATGGATGGATGATTATTATTATTATTATTATTATTATTATTATTATTATTATTATTATTATTATTAAGTCTTTATACACTTGGAGAAGTTTGATTTCAGGTTCTTGAGCGCAGGAATGTCTTTTTACTTTAGACGTGTCAAACACTGAAATGTAAAGTGAACCTTTCTTGGCTTCTTGGTTTGCTGTGGAGGTTTGAGGCGTATAGGGCGAACAGCTGATGGACGCTTCAACAAAGTTGCATCAGTCTGCTTTTTAAAGATTTGCCTCGAACTGTGTTGATGTTCAGAGTGGACTGGACTATGTGGTTTCTATTGCTGGATCACTAGTCCTGGATATGTGGAGATATTTGGAGTGCATTATTTAGTATCGTGACATTCTGGATCATTGACGTCTTACAGTTACAATCTGATAAATTCTTGTATTTTTTAATATCTCAGTTAGGGGTGTATCGTGTCATATGCAATAATAAAATTAAATTTTCATTTTGTTGCAGTAGTGTGTTCTTGAAATATTTATTTTAAATTAAATGTTGTAATATCGCCAAGAGTATCGTTATTGCAAAAATACTATTATTGTAGGGTCATATCGCCCACCCCTAATACATATAGAAGAAGTAACACTGAACAAGCAAAATTCATACATGAGTACCCAAATTACCCGCCCTCTCAAATTAAGGGGAAGGGCGATATCACTGATTATCTCAAATTCTACTAAGGAAATGTCCCAATGCTGAGTTCTCCATATCGCCCAGCAGGCCTATCAGAACAGCCATTGCTAATTGACGCTATATGGGCTCACTTACTGGTACATGGTATAAAACTAAAGAAGCCAGACTCCAGACATATTTTGGCTGACGTTTGAAGAAAAGATACTTTTATTTATTTATTTTAAGCTAACTGTTGTTTTAACTCACTCTTAGAGAAGTTTGGCTCCAGATTCTTGGGGGCACACACCTGACTGCTTTTAAACTGCGTTTACTGTCTTGTGGAAGCTGGAGGCCCAGCGTGAACTTTCTGGTTTGGATTTGTTTCTCAGTTTACAGAGAAGCGCTGAGCAAAGCTTTTGCTAACAGAACATGTACATCTGTTTTCTTACTTACAGGAAAATTCCATCAGCTCTCCAAAACGCCTGCTTTAGGAAAGTCATTCAGAGTTAACTTGCAGGGGAGCTGGTGGTCTCTGATTTCTTCACAGGCTTCTGATGTTTTGATGTTGTGGTAAAAATGTATGGAAGCTTGTTTCCACCACTGCAAAAAAAAAGTTATGAAGTTGCCGTAATTGACATCTGCGTAGAAAATATTGAATATCCGGATATAATGTTTAGTGATGCTATATTGATTCTCAAAAACACAGTATCGATACACAGATTCCTGGCAGACAGTGAATCATTGTGTGTTGTGTTTAAACCTCTGATCACTAGATGGCAGTGTTGTAATCCATTTTCAGCTCCACTCCAACATTAACAAGCAGCACAAGGGCGCAATGCTATTGTAAGTATTGGCAAACCTGTTCATGTAGTTGTGTGTTTTAATTAGGGATGCACCGATACCACTTTTTCCTTACCGATACCAGATTTTCAGGTATCTGCCGATATCAAGTACAGATACCGATACCAACTCTGACTTAAATGCTCGATATATGGCTATAAATCCTGATATTTATAGTGTTCCACTTTTGTATTTTTTATCTTATCCTGAATAAGATATAATAACCTTGAAATAACACCATTTACTGTTTGAGTAACTGCACAGAACTATGAAAAAATAAAAATTGACACAATGCAGAAACGCATGCAGCCATTTAGTCAATAAGCTTAATGGTATCGGCGCTCTCTATTGCCGATAATGATACTGTGTATTCGGTTTTGGTGCAACACTAGTTTTAGTAGGATTTGAAAAATCGCTATATATCACTTTGCTTGCAGTATCGCAATATATCACGATATAATGAATCGTGACCGCTGTGTCATGATACTGTATTGTATCGTCAAGTTTCTTGCCCATACACAACCCTATGTCTGTGACTTGCTGTCTAATGAGTTAATATCTCATGTTTGTGTTGTAGTATCTCATAAGTATGACTTTCTGTTTACTAGTAATGAGATACGATGACTTGCTATCTTATAATAATGAGATTCTGGGTCTGTCTCAAATCCTAGTGAGTGTGTAAGTAGGCTGTCTAGGTAGCAGCTGTGTATCAGTGTTCTCTCCTCATCTCTCCTCATAAAACAGATTACTGAGACGCTCTAGTTAGAGAGAGACTGGCTGGTTTAGCTGGTTGCTAAGCTACTGGCCGGCATCCAAAACAATAGCCCGAGGCTTAAAAATCTGCTAGGCTCGAGTATAAAACTATTAAATGGTGAAGGACTCGTTACAGAGTTGATAATAAAATACTGTTTTGTGTGATTATATGACAAGAAACACATTAAAACTCCAGAGAGAATCAAAATAACTCACATTTTAAAACCACTTCACTGCTCGTAGATTAGCCTGTGTTGCATCATGGGATTGTCTTAGCGGCTGAGGAAGCGTTCGATGCTTCCTTAATATCAGGTCTAAATAAGGTTCCTCAGTAGACAGCATGTTTAAGGTATGTAAGAATTGGGACAGACTACATGTCTGGAGTGCATACTATGATGTAAAATGCTGCCTATGTAGAAGCTCACTAGATTTTGAGACACACCCTCTGTCTCAACTTTGTAATGTGCAACTACATTGTTATTCGTTTTTTGCTGTCTGCCAGATCTTTACCGTGTAACTCGTCCAACATTTTTCAAAATATCAACATTACTCCAGATCGTCCGATTTAGGCTTTTTGATTGGATGCACGGGTTCCAGAAAACAACAAATCTTTCTACCCATAGAGAATGAATAGGATGGAAAAGTGCCCGCCAATCTACTGAACTTCTGCTCCACCGACAGGCACCGTTTCACATACACTGACTCAGGGCAGACCCCCGACCACAAATTAATTACTAGCTTGACCCGCACTCGTCTGTTTCTTGTTTTTTCCCATCCCTCTTTTTTCCCCATAGAGTCCTATTCATTTTAAGTCACACCCAAACCTCATGGTTTCATTTAACCTAAAGCCTCCAAACTGCAGATACCAAAACACTAATCCACAGACATACTGACCTGCACTCCTCTATATCTCATTTATTCATCCCTCGTTCCACCCATAGGATCCCATGCAATTTCGGCCCAATCCAAACATTCGTTCAACCTACAGCCACCAAACTGCCTGTACTCAATCAGGACAGACCCCCAACCTCTAATCCACAGACATACCAACCCGCACTCCTCTATTTGTCTTTTATGCGCAACAATCCTGGGTTTCCTTCAGGATATCTGCTTTTCTACTATGTCATGGTTTTGATTAAGCATCTTGTAATTATGTACTAGTATCTCATTGGTAACGTATGACATAATTAGTCATAATTTTGAGAAACTTTTTTTATTATTATTATTTTTTTTTCTATTACACATTTACATATAATAGTAAAAAAAGTTTTCTTTGTTTTTTTTTAATGTATTATCTTACATATGCCCCTCCATGACAAACAGGTTTATATAATAATAATAATAATAATTTAAAAAAAGAGTTTCATACCGTCATTTTCTGTAAGGGAGTTTTTAGAGGCACGCTGGACGTCTGGTTACCATCACCACCACCACCACCACCAGCAGCATTGTGAACAATTTCTGATTTGGTAAATTTCTTTATAATGAAGTGTTTCACACTAAACCGATGTGCACAAGTATATTGAATTAAATTTAATTGAATTGAATCAACTTTATCCCCAAGGGGCAATTAATATTGGCCACAACGTCACATGACAACAACAAACAAATATAAAAGACATAAAAATACCAATCACAAGCAATGAGTCCAGTATCCAAACAAATTAATATCAATGTTCATTTAGCAATCTAATGGCTTCAGGAACAAAGGTCACTCTCCGTCGAACAGTCCGACATCTAGGACAACGATACCTATGGCCGTGAGGCAAAAGTTCAAAATCATAATAAAGAACATGTGAAGGATCATTAATAATAGAACATCCTTTTTTCGGTGTTGTTTGTTTGTGCAATGCACTCAAAGATCTAAGTGGAAGTCCAACAACTTTTGAACACGTAGATATTAAATACTGCAACTGTTTTTTATTTTTAAAACTCAGAGACTGAAACCGACAAATGAAAGAAAATGAAACAACACTCTCAATACAGGAACAATACAATGTAAACAACACAGATGTTGACTTTTTTTAATGGTCTGTGTTGTCCTCAAATTTTAATTTATCATCAAAGATTGTCCCCAAGTACTTGTAAGTGCTAACTCTCTCTACTGCTCGTCCGTTCATATAGGTATCAGAATCCAAAGGTGTCAACTTGGAGAAATCAATAATCATCTCCTTGGTTTATGAGACATTCATCACGAAGTATGAATGATCACACCAATCTAAAAACTTCTGCAGAGCTGGGCTGATGTTCACCAGAGAGCAGGGACGACAGATCTGTATCATCTGCAAATTTTATAATATACTGATTTTCATAACTACTCCCAAAATATCAAAAATCAGTGTACAGGATGATTAATAACTGAGACAATACGCACCCTTGAGGTGAACCAGTGGAAATATACGTAATCTTTAAGAAGGGGTCCATTTACAAGTACTCTCCATAAAAGTCCATAATCCAACGTGTCAGCACAAACTCTAATCTAAAAGTTTCTCAGCTAATAAAAAAGGCTTAATGCAGATGAAAAGTCCACAAATCAGATTCTTGCTCTTGCATATTAACCATTTAATATACGTATGGTTTGGGCGGAAAATGCTTCCTTTAATTGGCCGTCTCCCCGCTGTGATTAGGCCTGACCGTTATTGGACTAATACATGGAGAGTCTCTGAGTGGATGTTTTCGCTCACTATGGTCTCCTGTGTCTCTCAGCCCGGTGTAATCGATGACCTGCTTGTGTCTCCTCCTTTTCCAGGCCTGTGTGTTAGAAGCATTAGGGGTACATGCTTATTTTACTGATGATCCTCCACTTTTGTTCCTTTCATTCTCATGACATTGACTCATTTGCATATTCTAATGTATTCACTGAGACGCGTCCCGCAGGATTAAAAGCCGAGCCAAGCCGCGGTTTGATTGATGTTCGGCTGGTTTGGTCGGATCAGACGTGCTTTTGTGTGCCTTTCCAGGACATATGAATCGATTACCGTTCTTTAGGAAACAGTTAAATGCATCATGGAAATTATATATATATATATTTTTATTTATTTATATAATTATATAAAAAGCAATATTTTATGTTTATTTCATAATTATATTTACTTTATTTATTTATTATTATTTTTTTTTTAATTAAAAAGTTTTTCTCATCATTTTCAGGTCCTACCTGCTAAATCCAGTGTTTATATATTCACCGACAGTATCACTTTACTTTTTATTATTTTAATTATTTTTCATGTATTTCTTCTGCAGGGTGGTCAAGGAGGAGATCACGGACGATAACGCCAAACTGCCCTGCTATAACGGACGTGTGGTGTGCTGGGTAAGTACAGCCGCACTCAAGCATCACCTCCAGCTCGGCACAGTTCACAGATCCTTTTTGCATAATGAAGTCAAGAGATGAACGAAAATGAGCCCCACCCCCCATCCTGAGGTCGGTGGGTTTCCACTTGGGGAGAAATGAAGCCTCAGCATGCTCCTTGAATATGAAAGAGTTCAGGTGGTCCCAAATTTCTCCACTCTGCATAACTGTTCTCGAGGAACGAGAGCAAACGTGCACCAGTCATAGCAAATTAACTTTTTATTTATTTATTTATGTATTTTTAAATATACTGACATCAATGTGGACAATCAATTTTTGCTAGATGTTTAAACTACCAAAACTGTCAAATGTGTATATTTGTTTTTTGCTCAATGAACATGAAGCTGAGTGTTGAAGATATAACCAAAAGCTGTTTCATGCTAACAAAATATTTTTGTGTACTAGAAGCCTAAGCATTAGCTTAGCATAGAGGCCTGAAGAGCTTTACGTACCACTAAATAGGTTCATTCTGACACATTTTATAGAATGAAGTCTGAAATCTGAGCAGTTGAGCCTGTTTTTATGTGTGAAATGTTAATTTAAGCTACATTCCCTTCACTGTGTATTGTAGCGCTAGAAGCTAACGTTAGCATATCAAAAATGCCTCCTCAGTTTTATGCATCGCCACACAGGTTCACAGCGAACCACTGACACAGATTTAGAGGTTAAAGTCTGAAGTCTGAGCAGATTAACCTGTTTTTTTTTTTGTGTGAAATAGTTAATTTAAGCTACATTTCCTTTACTGTGTATTGTAGCGCTAGAAGCTAACGTTAGCTAACTAAAAAGGACTCCACACTTTTACACATCGCCACACAGGTTCACACCAAACCACTGACACAGATTTAGAGGATAAAGTCTGAAATATGAGCAGATAAAGCTGTTTTTATGTGTGAAATATTTAATTTAAGCTACATTTCCTTCACTGTGTATTGTAGAGCTAGAAGCTAACGTTAGCTAAATAAAAGGGCTACACTTTTACACATCGGCACATAGGCTCACAGCAAACCACTGACCCAACTTTAGAGGATAAAGTCTGAAATATGAGCAGATAAACCTGTTTTTATGTGTGAAATATTTAATTTAAGCTACATTTCCTTCATTGTTTATTGTAATGCTAGAAGCTAACATTAGCATATTATAAATGCCTCCACAGTTTTACGCATCGCCACACAGGTTCACAGCAAACCACTGACACAGATTTAGAGGTTAAAGTCTGAAATCTGAGCAGATAAACCTGTTTTTTTGTGTGAAATAGTTACTTTAAGTTACTTTTGTTTACTGTGTATTGTAGAGCTAGAAGCTAACGTTAGCTAACTAAAAAGGATTCCACACTTTTACACATCGGCACACAGGTTCACACTGAACCACTGACACAGATTTAGAGGTTAAAGTCTGAAGTCTGAGCAGATAAACCTGTTTTTTTGTGTGAAATAGTTACTTTAAGTTACTTTTGTTTACTGTGTATTGTAGAGCTAGAAGCTAACGTTAGCTAACTAAAAAGGACTCCACACTTTTACACATCGCCACACAGGTTCACACTGAACCACTGACACAGATTTAGAGGTTAAAGTCTGAAGTCTGAGCAGATGAGCCTGTTTAAGTGTGAAATTGTTAATCCATTGTTTATAGTAGCGCTAAATGCTACCGTTAGCATCTTATAAAGGCCTCCACAGTTTTATACAACACTCGGGCTTGCACCAAACCACTGACACTGACAAGGTCAGAGGATAAAGACTGATTGTGTGTGTGGAGTTGTTAGCTACATTTAGTATATATCCTTGTTTCCCACAACATTGTCTACTTTCTTATGTTGTCACAATGTCTCTACTAAATAAGGTTGTTATGCGGTATTATGACTGCTTATAGCGACATAGCGAATTCCATGCAGCATTATGAGCATGTAGTAACATTGTGCCAACCTCCTAGAATTCTTTATGTTCCATTATATCATAATACCTCAGAATAGCATAAACAAGATTATTTTATAGTGATGTCGTAACAATCTTATTCAGAAAATGTAAAAGGCACTAAAAGCTGTGTGTTTGCTGGGTTGTTAGCAAGAAGACTAACATTAGCTTAGCGCAAAGCCTCAACCATCAACAATTCTCGCTCACTAATGTTACACTGAGGCCACTTTAGAGGCTAAAAACTCAGACAGACCTGTGGTTTTGGTGTGAAGCTGTTAGATAAAGCTATTTTTTATTTTATAATCTTATTATCAGGCTAGCGTTAGCGAGAAGGCTAATCCACCAGCAATTTTGATTCAAGTTTTTCTTTTTCTTTTTTTTTTTTTTTTTTTTTGGTGTAGTTGTGGGCTCTGTAGGCGATGTGTTAGCAGCATGTGTCCAAAATCTGGACCCCCCCAAAATGACACAACTAATTTATTCTAACATTTGAAAACATCTGCAGCAGAATCACCACATTGAAGTTTAAACCGTGGTGTGTTTGTGTTTTTCTGGGTGAAGCTGGTGTCGGCGGACGGGTCGCACTCGGACGGATGCTCGGTGGCTGAGAGTCAGTCGGAGCGGCCGCCCTCTGGAGAGAGATCACAGGGCATCGGAGACTCCAGACCACCTTCCTTCCAGTCAGTATTACCCACCAGAGTGCTTTACTCTGGTATCTGTGCTGTGTGAGGTGTTTCACCGCTACAGAGGAGAGAAATAGTCTAAAACCTAAAAGTTAGTTGTTCAACCCTAAATGTGGTTGATGAACCTTAAATATGTGTCTAAAGTTTTTTTTGTTTTTTTTTTAGTTTTTGCACCTGAGCAACAAGGCTAATTTGGCTTATGGGAGCTTCTAGCCACTTGTTAGCATTAAGTTAATTGAGAAAATTCATATACTTGCCTCAAAACATGTGGGGTTTTTTTTGTTTGTTTGTTTTTTGTTTTTTTAAACACATTTTTTATTGATTTTACATTGACAAATTATCCAGTAACAAAACACAAACAAATATATGTAAATTTGTCATCATAAAAAAAGCAATACACAATTATTAATAAAAAATAAATACATAAAATAAAAATAAACATACCCATATACATACATACATACACGCATACACATACACAAAATAAATAAGTAAGAAAACAAACACAATAATAATAGGAAGAATAATGACACACTTACCATCAACTAGCCTTGGGCCGATAAACGATATTTTCGAATATCGCGATAATTTAAGCCAGTGACGATATGACATGCATTATCGTTCATACCATAACCACGTTTGGGGTTTTTTTTTTCATTTATTCATTTAAAGCTAAGAATTCTTTATATTTAAAAAAGAAGTACAGCCACTTAATATGCCTACCTAATACCAAAAATTATTTCCTTAAACAGTTTTAGGCCTAGCGTTTTGTTAATCTAAAATACATATTAAATATTGACGAATTGAATCTGTTAAGTTTTCTTTATTTAGATTTTAACACTAAAGAATTAAACAATCTGTCTGGCTTATTATTTGACATATCCCAGCGCGATATACTTAAAAAAAAAAAAAAAAAAAAAAGCTGTCATTCTGGTCATTTCAGTCTCATAAATATTTCAGTCATATATTAATTCTGGTTGACGCCTTCATTGAAACACGTGCAAATGTATTTTCTCCTCCTGTAAGTGCTATTTCTTTAAAAGCATAAATACTTGCATGCTTACCTGTCAGGATGTGTCTGTAATTAAATGAAATATTGAACCATATTTACTGGCTGCTAGATGATCTATATGGCGAAAAAAATATCGTTGTACTGGAGGAGCAAATCTAATTAATTAATAAAATAATAATTACAATAATAATAATAATTAAAATAATTATAATTATTAGATAGTTATTTTTATTATTGCTGTCATTATTATTATTTACCTTTGTTTTTTCTTGTATTAAGGTTCGCTGTTATTTTTTGCTGTTGCGCTGAGATACGTGGGTTACTTATTTTTTTTCCCTTAAATTTTTATCGTTTATCGCGGTAATTCTGGTGACTATAATCGTTTATCTGAATTTACGTTATCGCCCAAGCCTATCATCAACAATTATTTAATTCAAAACAGTTTTGCACCCATATGCTCAAGAAATTCCACTAATGCCTGCCACACATTTTCAAATTCCACTGCCCTTCCCCTAGTTATATCACTCAATTTCTCCAATGCTGTCAGTCTCCTAGCCTGGAAAAGACCAAAGTCAAGTAGAGTCATCATTTTTTTATTAACAATAAAGCCCAGAACACAAAGCTTGACTTGGAGAGGAATATTCACTCGTGTGATCTCAGATAAGGATGGAATCATTTTCCAACACTCCTTTTATTTAGGGCAATGTCTGGAATGCCAGGGGACCACCGCTTCAGTTTAACAGGGGTGATATAGGTTCTCATCAGCCATTTGTATTGTAGCAGTCTCAGTCTTGTATTAATAGACTGTTTTTGGGATTTCATACATGCCTTTTCCCATTCAGTCTCCTGTACGTCTAGTCTTCATTCCTCCAATTTGTCAAACGAGAATTCTTTATCATAGGACACCAGAGCTGCAGGCCTCAAAACATGTTGAAGGAACTGTTAAGTCATCAGCTGATGTTTTTAGCTAACATACTTTAATTCATGGTTATAGATAATTGTTTGTCGTACAGTGTTAGAAACCACATTAACAAATGACTAAAATTAAGATCACTTTACAACATAGTTTGCAACAAATGTTTGATTAAGGCATGTCAGTATCACCATGCTAATAGACTTCCATTGCTTCCTTACCTCATAGCTCCAGTGCGAAGCTAATAAGGCAGACTTGAGAGGCCACACGTCTCTATCGACTACATTAAGAGGGAAAAGCTTCTGCATTAAACTGTTTCTTTAAGATTTCAAACTGGTATCAACATGATGTAGTGGTTTGGAAGAGAAGTAATCTGTTTATTAATTGTTTATTAATCTGTTTATTAATCTCTGCCTGTAATTGATTCACACAGTCCTAAAGCTGCAGGCAGCCGGCATGGTGTGGACGATGAGACGGAGACGGACTCGGTGGTGTCCCACAGGAGAGAAAGAGACAGACCCCGAAAGAAACACTCACACGATCATTCAGGTACAGCCTTAACCCTCCTATTATGTAGGGATGCACCGATACCACTTTTTCCTTACCGATACCAGCTTTTCAGGTATCTGCTGATAGCGGGTACCGATACCGATACCAACTCTGACTTTAATGCTCGATATATGGCTATAAATCCTGATATTTATGTCTTATCCTGAATAAGATAAAATAACATTTAAAGAACACCATTTACTGGTTGAGTAACTGCACATTAAAAAGTTTCAGAGATGTGAAAAAAAAATTGCAATAACGCAGAAACACGTGCAGCCATTTAGTCAATAAGCTTCATGGTATCGGTGCTCTCTATTGCCGATACTGATACTGTATGTAAGTGCCAGTATCGGTGCTGATACCGATATGGTAACGGTGCAACACTAATATGTATATATATGTATGTATGTATATATATATATATATATATATATATATATATATATATATATATATATATATATATATACACACACACACACACTACCGCTCAAAAGTGTAGGATCAATTTAGAATTTCATTTCATGTTATTTTCATGCAATTCACAAACAATATTGTCCATTTCACAATTAATGTAAGTGTATCAGATGATTTTTAAAGATTAAAAATGTTTGTATTAAAGTCTATTTTTGTATAGAGGCTTATTTTACATATAGTCCTATTATCAGCAATTCTCAGTCCTCTGTCTAAAGTCCAAGTTATTGGACTAATTGGTTGTTTGGACACTCTTGCTCAATTGTGATGCACAGCTGAAAAACATTCTACTAATAAGTGAGTATAAAAGGGAGAATAACATTCTAGGTTAGTTTAGTATCTGAAGATCAGCAGTTGATGGCTTGCTGACCGACTCACAATGACCAGAAAGAAACAACTTTCTTTAGAGACCCGTCAGTCCATTGTTGTGTTAAGAAAGAAGATACTCCATTGTGATCCCAAACTTTTGAGTGCTTGTGTGTATATGTGTTTATATATATATATATATATATATATATATATATCAGCATAAATGGGTGGAGCTAAAATGCTGTAGGCAGAGTAAGTGTGTGTGTATGTATTAAATAATTTGTGTGTGTGTATATATATATATATATATATATATATATATATATATATATATATATATATATATATATATATATATATATATATATATATATATATGAGGAGATGCACAAGTTAAGGGTAGTTAACAGGTAGTGTACACTGGCGGTAACTCGATACCCTTGCGAGGGCGTTTGCGGGACAGTATGAGGGGAGATTCCAGCTGCATTAAATAAGTTTAAGGTAACAGATCAAGCTTTGTGAAATTCGGCGAAAGGAATGCACACAATCTCAAGTTCTGGTGTAAACTCATGATGGGTAACGGCAGGGGACTTCAGCGGGGATTCTTGTGGCTGTATAAAAGAATGCTTGCCTGTTTTGGGAGACTATGAAAGTGTGTAGCACATCAGTTCATACTAGGCCACATACCCAGCCAACACATAACGTTGTCGCGCCGTCGTCTATGTTCTTACAACGTTGCTACAACGTTGCTACAACATTGTCAAAAGGTGGTGCTGTTTACATTGTCTGAACACGGTTGTTACAACATTGCCACTACGTTAACACAATATTGTCAGATGATGTCACAACAGCACCGTGGGCACCAAAACAGTACGTTGTCATAACGTTACCACAACATTACTGTGTTAGTCTATGTAATATCAAAGTTTGGGGTGAGGTGACTGGATGGATGGATGGAATTTGACAGTGTAATCGTTGAGCCTAAGCCTTCCTCTTGTTGCTGTCTGTTGTAGGTGGGAGGATGAATGGCTACTCGCGGGTGGGCAGAGGGATGGACATGGGCGGCTACGACAGCCGCTCTTCCCTCATGAGCAGTGAACTGGAGTCCAGCAGCTGCTTCGACTCGGACGATGATGGATCCACCAGCCGGTGAGTCTCTCAGCTTGCTGTAGCTTTTCTATTTTCTAGAGCACAGCCTGATTCTAATGCTGGTGAAGGGCTGTCTAGAATGGTGTGAACAATCTGTGAATGATGGGTAGAACATTCTAAATCAGTGTGAGTGGCCAGTGACCTCTGCAACCCTGAATGGAATAGAACCTTTTAGAACATAGTAAAAAGTAATATGAATAGAGAAGCGAACAATCTAGAACTGTGTGAAGGAGACGTTTCTAAGACTGTGAACAAGGAGAGGATGATTCTAGAATGGTGTGAGAAGTGCGTTCTTGAAAAGCAGATGGAAAAGAACAATCTAGAACAGTGTGAATGAGGGGGAGAATATTTCTAGGACAGTGTGAATGAGGGGGAGAAGATTCTAGAACAGTGTGAATGAGAGTGGAGATGCTTTTAATTGCATGTAAATATGGGTAGAACAATCTAATACAGTTTGAATAAGGGGTAAAGATTCTAGAACAGTGTGAATGGGGAAGAATGATTCTAGAACAGTGGGAATGAGCGTGAGAATGGTTTTAACTGAGTGTAAATATGGGTTGAACAATCTAGAACAGTGTGAATGAGGGATAATGATTCCAGAACAGTATGAATGAGGGTGGAAATGGTTTCAACAGAGTGTAAATATGGGTAGAACAATCTAGAACAGTGTGAATGAGGGAAGAATGATTCTAGAACAGTGTGAATGAGGGGTAGAACATTTTAAGGACAGTGTAAATGAGGAGAGAATGATTCTAGAACAGTGTGAATGAGTGGAAGAATGATTCTAGAACAGTGTGAATGAGGGGAAGAATGATTCTAGAACAGTGTGAATGAGGGGAAGAATGATTCTATAATAGTGTGAATGAGGGGTAGAACACTGTAAGAACTGTGTGAATGAGGGCGTGATTCTAGACCAGTGTGAGTGAGGGAAAGAATGATTCTAGAACAGTGTGAATGGCGGAAAGAATGATTCTAGAACAATATAAATAAGGGTGGGAATGGTTCTAACAGTGTAAATATGGGTAGAACAATCTAGAATAGTGTGAATGGGGGAGAGTTATTCTAGAACAGTGAATAGGGAGAATTATTCTAGAACAGTGTGAATGAGGGGAAGAATGGTTCTAGAACAGTGTGAATAAGGGGTAGAATGTTTTAAGGACAGTGTAAATGAGGAGAGAATGATTCTAGAACAGTGTGAATGAGGGAAGAATGATTCTAGAACAGTGTGAATGAGGGGAAGAATGATTCTAGAACAGTGTGAATAAGGGGTAGAATGTTTTAAGGAAAGTGTAAATGAGGAGAGAATGATTCTAGAACAGTGTGAATGAGGGAAGAATGATTCTAGAACAGTGTGAATGAGGGGAAGAATGATTCTAGAACAGTGTGAATGAGGGGTAGAACGTTTTAAGGACAGTGTACATGAGGAGAGAATGATTCTAGAACAGTGTGAATGAGGGGAAGAATGATTCTAGAACAGTGTGAATGAGGGTAGAACGTTTTAAGGACAATGTACATGAGGAGAGAATGTTTCTAGAATAGTGTAAATGAGGGGAAGAATGATTCTAGAACAGTGTAAATGAGGGGAAGAATGATTCTATAATAGTGTAAATGAGGGGTAGAACACTGTAAGAACTGTGTGAATGGGGGGGTGATTCTAGAACAGTGTGAGTGAGGGAAAGAATGATTCTAGAACAGTGTGAATGGCGGAAAGAATGATTCTAGAACAATGTAAATAAGGGTGGGAATGGTTCTAACAGTGTAAATATGGGTAGAACAATCTAGAATAGTGTGAATGGGGGAGAGTTATTCTAGAACAGTGAATAGGGAGAATTATTCTAGAACAGTGTGAATGAGGGGAAGAATGGTTCTAGAACAGTGTGAATAAGGGGTAGAATGTTTTAAGGAAAGTGTAAATGAGGAGAGAATGATTCTAGAACAGTGTGAATGAGGGAAGAATGATTCTAGAACAGTGTGAATGAGGGGAAGAATGATTCTAGAACAGTGTGAGTGAGGGGTAGAACGTTTTAAGGACAGTGTACATGAGGAGAGAATGATTCTAGAACAGTGTGAATGAGGGGAAGAATGATTCTAGAACAGTGTGAATGAGGGGTAGAACGTTTTAAGGACAATGTACATGAGGAGAGAATGTTTCTAGAATAGTGTAAATGAGGGGAAGAATGATTCTATAATAGTGTAAATGAGGGGTAGAACACTGTAAGAACTGTGTGAATGGGGGGGGTGATTCTAGAACAGTGTGAGTGAGTGAGGGAAAGAATGATTCTAGAACAGTGTGAATGGCGGAAAGAATGATTCTAGAACAATGTAAATAAGGGTGGGAATGGTTCTAACAGTGTAAATATGGGTAGAACAATCTAGAATAGTGTGAATGGGGGAGAGTTATTCTAGAACAGTGAATAGGGAGAATTATTCTAGAACAGTGTGAATGAGGGGAAGAATGGTTCTAGAACAGTGTGAATAAGGGGTAGAATGTTTTAAGGACAGTGTAAATGAGGAGAGAATGATTCTAGAACAGTGTGAATAAGGGGTAGAATGTTTTAAGGACAGTGTAAATGAGGAGAGAATGATTCTAGAACAGTGTGAATAAGGGGTAGAATGTTTTAAGGAAAGTGTAAATGAGGAGAGAATGATTCTAGAACAGTGTAAATGAGGAGAGAATGATTCTAGAACAGTGTGAATGAGGGAAGAATGATTCTAGAACAGTGTGAATGAGGGAAGAATGATTCTAGAACAGTGTGAATGAGGGGAAGAATGATTCTAGAACAGTGTGAATGAGGGGTAGAACGTTTTAAGGACAGTGTACATGAGGAGAGAATGATTCTAGAACATTGTGAATGAGGGGAAGAATGATTCTAGAACAGTGTGAATGAGGGGAAGAATGATTCTAGAACAGTGTGAATAAGGGGAAGAATGATTCTAGAACAGTGTGAATAAGGGGAAGAATGATTCTAGAACAGTGTGAATAAGGGGAAGAATGATTCTAGAACAGTGTGAATAAGGGGAAGAATGATTCTAGAACAGTGTGAATAAGGGGAAGAATGATTCTAGAACAGTGTGAATAAGGGGAAGAATGATTCTAGAACAGTGTGAATAAGGGGAAGAATGATTCTAGAACATTGTGAATGAGGGGAAGAATGATTCTAGAACAGTGTGAATGAGGGGAAGAATGATTCTAGAACAGTGTGAATAAGGGGAAGAATGATTCTAGAACAGTGTGAATAAGGGGAAGAATGATTCTAGAACAGTGTGAATAAGGGGTAGAATGTTTTAAGGAAAGTGTAAATGAGGAGAGAATGATTCTAGAACAGTGTGAATAAGGGGTAGAATGTTTTAAGGACAGTGTGAATGAGGGGAAGAATGATTCTAGAACAGTGTGAATAAGGGGAAGAATGATTCTAGAACAGTGTGAATGAGGGGAAGAATGATTCTAGAACAGTGTGAATAAGGGGAAGAATGATTCTAGAACAGTGTGAATGAGGGGAAGAATGATTCTAGAACAGTGTGAATGAGGGGAAGAATGATTCTAGAACAGTGTGAATGAGGGGTAGAACATTTTAAGGACAGTGTGAATGAGGAGAGAATGATTCTAGAACAGTGTGAATGAGGGGTAGAACATTTTAAGGACAGTGTGAATGAGGAGAGAATGATTCTAGAACAGTGTGAATGAGGGGTAGAACATTTTAAGGACAGTGTGAATGAGGAGAGAATGATTCTAGAACAGTGTGAATGAGGGGTAGAACATTTTAAGGACAGTGTGAATGAGGAGAGAATGATTCTAGAACAGTGTAAATAAGGGGTAGAACGTTTTAAGGACAGTGTAAATGAGGAGAGAATGATTCTAGAACAGTGTGAATGAGGGGAAGAATGATTCTAGAACAGTGTGAATAAGGGGAAGAATGATTCTAGAACAGTGTGAATGAGGGGAAGAATGATTCTAGAACAGTGTGAATGAGGGGAAGAATGATTCTAGAACAGTGTGAATGAGGGGAAGAATGATTCTAGAACAGTGTGAATAAGGGGAAGAATGATTCTAGAACAGTGTGAATAAGGGGAAGAATGATTCTAGAACAGTGTGAATGAGGGGAAGAATGATTCTAGAACAGTGTGAATGAGGGGAAGAATGATTCTAGAACAGTGTGAATGAGGGGAAGAATGATTCTAGAACAGTGTGAATAAGGGGAAGAATGATTCTAGAACAGTGTGAATGAGGGGAAGAATGATTCTAGAACAGTGTGAATGAGGGGAAGAATGATTCTAGAACAGTGTGAATAAGGGGAAGAATGATTCTAGAACAGTGTGAATAAGGGGAAAGAATGATTCTAGAACAGTGTGAATGAGGGGAAGAATGGTTGTAGAACAGTGTGAATAAGGGGAAGAATGATTCTAGAACAGTGTGAATGAGGGGAAGAATGATTCTAGAACAGTGTGAATAAGGGGAAGAATGATTCTAGAATAGTGTGAATGAGGGGAAGAATGATTCTAGAACAGTGTGAATGAGGGGAAGAATGGTTGTAGAACAGTGTGAATGAGGGGAAGAATGGTTGTAGAACAGTGTGAATGAGGGGAAGAATGATTCTAGAACAGTGTGAATAAGGGGAAGAATGATTCTAGCACAGTGTGAATAAGGGGAAGAATGATTCTAGAACAGTGTGAATAAGGGGAAGAATGATTCTAGAACAGTGTGAATGAGGGGAAGAATGATTCTAGAACAGTGTGAATGAGGGGAAGAATGGTTGTAGAACAGTGTGAATGAGGGGAAGAATGGTTGTAGAACAGTGTGAATGAGGGGAAGAATGATTCTAGAACAGTGTGAATAAGGGGAAGAATGATTCTAGCACAGTGTGAATAAGGGGAAGAATGATTCTAGCACAGTGTGAATAAGGGGAAGAATGATTCTAGAACAGTGTGAATAAGGGGAAGAATGATTCTAGAACAGTGTGAATAAGGGGAAGAATGATTCTAGCACAGTGTGAATAAGGGGAAGAATGATTCTAGCACAGTGTGAATAAGGGGAAGAATGATTCTAGAACAGTGTGAATAAGGGGAAGAATGATTCTAGCACAGTGTGAATAAGGGGAAGAATGATTCTAGAACAGTGTGAATGAGGGGAAGAATGATTCTAGAACAGTGTGAATGAGGGGAAGAATGATTCTAGAACAGTGTGAATAAGGGGAAGAATGATTCTAGAACAGTGTGAATAAGGGGAAGAATGATTCTAGAACAGTGTGAATGAGGGGAAGAATGATTCTAGAACAGTGTGAATGAGGGGAAGAATGATTCTAGAACAGTGTGAATAAGGGGAAGAATGATTCTAGAACAGTGTGAATGAGGGGAAGAATGATTCTAGAACAGTGTGAATGAGGGGAAGAATGATTCTAGAACAGTGTGAATAAGGGGAAGAATGAT